>CAOKZL010002754.1:0-161852 GCA_948472985.1 Iguana delicatissima | reverse complement strand
ACTGCTGTTGAATCCTTTGCTGGCTTTGGAGTCAGCGTTGTTGGATTCTCCTCCTCTGCACCAGCCTCGTGCATCTCAGACAAATTGTCCAGCACCTGACTCTGCTCGGTGCCCACCGGAGACTCTTCTGCCCCCCTGGGCAGCGCTGAGTCAGGAGTGACCACAGGGACCAACTTGAGACCATGCTGACTAGCCTCTTGACATGGAGAAGCTCTTCCTGGACTTCCGCCAGCATCTGCTCCGACATCCGCGGTATCAGCAAGGATGGTCCTGATCTCTGGGCCTACGATGCTGTGGTGGGAGTCTGCCCTAGGTTCCACCACCTCTTCAGACAGGACTCCTTCTGGTGTAGCAGGAGACAGTGACTGCAGTCTAAGTTCAGGCTGGTCCTCAAGTTGCACTGAAGACTGACCTCTGCTCAGGCTGCTTGCCGTCTTTGCATGCTGTCCGGACTCCTTCCGGGCCTGACTAGCATGGAAGACGAGATCATCACCCAACAGAGCAGGACATTCCTAGTCATCATAAACAGCAAAAGTCCAAACTCCTTCCCAGCCTTTGTACTGAACAGGAACGCGTGCTGTTGACAGTTGAGCCGGAGGAGCTCTAAAGCCTCTGATGGTGATCTTGATGTGGTCATCAACAAGACCAGGATCCAGATATGAATGAGGAATAGCAGAAACTTGTGCTCCAGTGTCTCTGTAAGCAACAACTTTCCTGCCTCCTACCCACAGTGTGTGCCTTCTGTGAGTAGGGATCATGTCCGGATCAGGAGCAACTGAATGATCAGCGGGAGTTTCCCTGGAAGCTGAAGCAACAACTAACTGGGCCAACTTAGGCTTCTGCTTACAGTTGGCTTTGATATGTCCCAGCTCTCCACAGAGAAAGCATTTAGGGCTAGCCTTTTTCCCTGGCTGACCCTGAGCACCTGCCACAGACTGCTGCCCGGAGCGAGGCTGTGACGGTGTGGTGGAGCTGTGCAGCTGAGGCTTCGAGGTAGTGTCATTTAGTGATGACCTAGGAGTAGAAGTGTTGTGCTTCTGGAGATCTTTGCGTGCTTGTTGGTATTTGTGCTTGTCTGTAGGAGGCATTACCACAGTAGGCTGGAATGCCTCTTCACCCCTGGAGGCAACAAAGCAATCTGCTGCCTTGGCGGCCTCCTCAAGCTGAGTGTGATTACAGCATGAAGGATGGACAAGGCCCATATTGCTTTGTCCAGCTCTGTTTCCCTCTCCCCCTAAAACTGATGGCCATTTCCGCACTAGACTATTATAGTGCTATTATTCCATTTGCACCATCCTATAGAATCCTGGGTTTTGGGAGGGGCAAGGTGGCCCCTCCCAAAAACTGTAAACCTCTGGATTCCATAGGATGTTGCAAATGGAATAATAGCGCTACAACAGTCTCATGTGGAAATGGCCAATGTCATAGGCACATACACGCAAAAGAGCACTGCTGGGAAAGCAGTTTCATGTTGTCCTTCAGGGGCTGTCCTGAGACATTTTGCTGCCTGAAGTGGACCAATGAATTCTACCTACATGTCTATTGCAGTCAAATGCAAATTGTCACTGACGTTGCACAGAATTATCTTAAAAGGAGTATTTCATTACAGAGCAGTAAGTAGGGTAAACATAATTCATAATTCATATAGTTGTTTTCTTACCTAAACCTAAACCCCAGTGAACTGATGTGGAAAAAATATTTGCTATAGAATTTGCTATAGAATAACAGGGACAGGCAGAAAATAGATAGGGATGTTGTTGTAGTGTGGCCATGTCTTCTGTTTCCAGTAAAATAGTCCTATATTTGAAGGACTGTGCATTTCTGAATCTGTTGTCAAGCAAGAGCTGTTTAAAAGTGTTGAGAGCCTTGAATATGTTGAAATTTTGAAATCTTGAAATTTCACTGCATTTAATTGCTAATCTGACACTACACTCTGGCAAACTCACTTTGTCCCTAAGACAATCGCCTGCATCTTTGAGACTGCATGGTGATTATTGATCGCTTGGAAACTCTGTGCCCAGTGTACCCATTTTGCTGAAAGTTTTAGTTCTTATCACTCACATACTAACAGGCTTTCCTCAGCCAGTCTCTCCCTTCTCTCACTCATACCAGAATCTGCACATATGTATTGCTTCCCTTTGATGAGGTTCCCACACTGTTGGATGTATTTGTTTGAAAGTGCGCTGAGTGAGTTCTACTGCTGGGTCAGGATTTAGTTAGAAATTGACCATTGTGCTTTGAATATTCTTCTTTTTTTAACCTTTTCTTTTGAAGGTGTAGGAAGTAAGGATATTGTGATTATGGTAATTGAGAGAATGCTTAGGCTCATTTTTCTCACATGGGAAAGCTAATTAAAGTAATTTCCAGGCAGTTAAATGCAGCAAATGATATGGGTGGTTACTTACTGAAAGGTTGATACACAATAATCTGAAATTAAAGTCTGTCAAAGAGATTTGTCTTCATAGGAGTTTTAAAGATGAGTGGTCCCTCTTCAGAAGTCAAGGGTCAGGTCCAAGACGCTTATTTCCCATTTTGCCAGGAAATGCTTCTTCCCTTCTCGCTGATACCCACAGATAATACTTAGTTTATGATGTACTGTTTGTTGTTTACTATTTAAAATTAAGCAGTGTTTAAATATATGTATCTGAGTTTATGGCAACTGGTGTACCATGCTTATGGGGTAGATTCAATGTTAATGGACATAGTGAAATAAGTGGGAGTTGGTTGCACCTGTTTCAAGCTCACTTGGTTCCAATACAGTGTTTGATGTAGAACTTAATCCTTTATTTCCTGTTTGAAAGACTTTCTGGTAAAAGATGAGATCACTGAATCAGTCTTGTTAAGAGTCAGAATCCCCCCTGCAAATGTTATGAACTTTGAATGCCCTAGGGAATGTCCAAATTTTCCCAGATTTTGAGTTGTAAACTGTTTAGCTCATCATCTCATCAAGCTGTAATTCTTTTTGTTTTTTGTTTATCTTGTTTTGTAGAAATAGTGGAAGTGATGAGGCCCTTCCCGGTGTAGTTGGATTGCAACTTGCAGCTTTCCTCACCATTGGCTGTATTGCAAAGACTGATGGGAATTGTAATCCAGTAACATCTGGAGGGCCATGTGATTCATACATTTGCTCTGTAGAGTTCAGTGTTCACTGTGGGTATGATTTAAACAATCTAAAAATTAGAACACTGTAGGGGGGATGATGATGATGATGTTGATGATGATGAAGATGCCTGGTGGTACAGTTGATATTGATTCTGGCTTCCCTGCTACAAACTATAAGGGATGTGACTGTGACTGTCCACTTATAAAGGTTGGAACAGTTTATTTGATGCTTGTCAGATGTGGCAGAAGATTCTTGAGGACAGCCAGTGTCCAACTTAGCACAATACACATTCAGTTCCCAATTGTAAATGTGGACCTACTTTTTCCTCACTACTATATTACTGCTTATAATAATACTGTCATTCCTTCCTCTCCCCTTCTCTTCCTCCTTTTTATTTATACTCTCCTTCTCCTCCAAACTAGGTCTCAAGATGGCCTACAAATTAAAACAAGTATAGTTAAAAGATGCAGATGGTCAATATTAAGATGGAACTAAACAATCAACAATATTAAATACAATTTAAAACATTTAATTAAAAATACATTTAAAACATTTTAAATGGTACAATTAAAAATACCACACTATTCTCTTAAAAAAAATGTCTTTAAAAACGTTGAGTTCTCAAAAGCCTGTTAGAGTAAAAAGTCTTTGTCTGCTGGCAGAAGGACAGTAAAAAAGGAGCATTCAAATCTCCCTACAATGGGAGGTCCAGATCCTAGGGGCAGCTACCAAGAAAGCCATATATCTTGTCCCCACCAGATGTGCTAGTGACAGTGGTAGACCTGAGAGAAGAGTATCTTCTGGGAATCTCAGTAGGGACATATAGGAAGATACAGCTTCAAAGGCTAGACCTAAGCAAGGATAATACGGCTGCCCCTCTGCCGGAAAAAGTAGTTTTGTTGCCTGAATTGGAGTCTAAATACTCCTCTGTCCCAGTTGCTACAGGTTGACAATGCAAAAGTTTGTGCTTTACCATTCAGAGACTAGTTAATTGTTCCAATCTCATAGAACTATTTCCTTTAAGGAAACCACTGTCTTGCTACAATGAGAGGTGTAGCCCTGCAGCTCCAGATATAGTTTGGAGCAATTCATCCAGATCCATGCTTTACTATATCCCATACACAAGATCTAACATGACAGAAACTGTATTGCATACAACTCTTTCAAAAGTGATTGTGACTCTCAGATGCGTGAGGATGCTTAACTTAGAAGACTGAGTAGTTCTGTTTACTACAATGAGTCCATAACAGAAGAAGTGGGTACTGAAAAAAGAATCCTGTTAAAAGCATGTTTAAATAATTCAAATGATGTTCAGATGGCTCTATACTAAACAGGTATTATTGTCATTTTGAGGAACAGTGGCCTAAACCCAAAGTTGACTGGTCCCTTACTACTGCAGCCCTCAGAACTGCCCCAGATAAGCTTTGACTTCCTTCTGGACCAGGCTTTTGGATTTTATAGGGTTACAGTGGGAAGGAAACATTGTTGTTGTTGTGCACCATCAAGTTATTTCTGATTAATGGCAACACTAAGGTGAGCCCTAAGGTGAATAGTTTCCTAAGATGAACCCTAAGATAAGTGGAGTTTTCTGGAGCTGAGAGTATGTGATGCATGCAGGGTCATGCAGTAGGTTTCCATGGCCAACTGGGGAATTAAACCCAGGTCTCCAGAGTCATAGAATTCACACACAAATGTAACAGTGCAAATACACTATTTATTAGGAGTGTGATACGTAGTACAGGATTTCAGTAAGCGAACTGAAGGCAATTAGCAAAATCGAAACATCAAAAGCACAGAGTTTCCCATCCTACCCGCAAGAGACCTTGGAGTTCTGGTTCCAGCCTGGCAGCGCTTATCACTACATTCCTAGCTTTGTTTATCTAATGGTCTCTGGTTCTTATACCTTGTTACAAGGAAGCTGCTAATGAGCTCCTACTACATGTCCCATAACTGAAATATGGAGGGCTACCCGACAGTCATAGTCTACTGCACCACACTGGCTCTGTAAGGGAAGATTGGCTACATCCATTTTGCTGGATTTCGCTACTCTGCCACACCGGATGGGGTCTGCTCCAGAATTGCCTTATTTGCTCCCCAGTCAGTCAGATTTATTTCTAATAGCACAAACAGAATATTGAAGGTAAACACATTAAGTTTAAGTTTCAGAATAGTTCTATAGAGTGGGAGGCACAAGAAAGCTCCCTCAGAAGGTGACATGCAGCAGTGCAATGAGTGCCCTCCTATCTAAGCAGTGCCCTCCTATCTAAGGGAACAGGGAATTTGTGGGCTCCTAGATTGGGGCAGGTCAGAAGCTCAGTGTCCTAGCCTCTGCTTTTAATGCAGAAAGTCTTAGGTTTGACCTGACATCTCCAGGTGTGTCAGAAATACCTCTGCTGGTACTCTGCTGCCAATTACAGTAGTCATTTCTGAGACAGATGAGGGAATGGTCTCACTTGATGTATGACTTGATTTCCTGTGTTCCTATAGACCAGTGGTTCTCAACCTGTGGGTCCCCAGATGTTTGTGGACTTCAGCTCTCAGAAGTCCCAGTCACTATGGTCAATGCTCAGGGCTTCTGGGAGCTAAAGTCCACAAACATCTGGGGACCCACAGGTTGAGAACCACTGCTATAGACAGTGTTCGTCTGAAGAACTGTAAGAGGAATTTAGATGCTAATGTTATACAATTGTATATACAATTTGACAGCTGTCCTCATAATTTTTTTCTTGGAATTTTTTTACAATAAAAAGAAAGTCTATTGTATGACACTAATATATGAAAACATACCCTGGGTATATCACTTGCTAGTTTAACATGTAAATATTACAACACAAGTCAAGATTTTGTCTCTGGAGCTGTGACATTGACCATTTTGACAGACACAAATCCCTTGCAAAAGTTAATTGCAATGTGCAGAGAAAGGAGCTGAATTCTTATCCTTGCATGATAAAAAGAGGCTAGATAGATACAACACTCAACAAGCTTTTTTACATGGTGATAAGCTTTCTTTGTGCTTTCAAATGCTAGCTGTGCATATTGAAATAGCAGAGAATCAAAGGCTAAGATTAAGCAGAGGGGGCTGTAGCCTATGGTTAGTCATAAATAGAGTAGCCCATTAAATCAATGGGATTTGCATTTATGTTGATTTATCATTCACCTACTGATTCAGTGGCCATTTCCACACTATATTGTTATAGTGCTAATATTCCACTTTCAACATCCTGGGAAATTCTGGGGTTTGTAGTTTAGTGAGGCCAAAGAGATCTCTGGCTGAGAATTCTAAATGCCCCTCCCTAAACTGCAAATCCCAGGACTCCATGGATGTTGAAAGTGGAACAACAGCACTACAACAGTGTAGTGAAGAAATGGCCAGCGAGTCTTTTCTAGTTGGGATTAACCAAAGGGATTTAGACTATAAGCAAAACCACGTTGTTGCACATAGATTTATGCTATGTCCTTGACTGGAGACTTCAAACAACATTTTGTTATAATCCATGTTTTAATATTTTAAATATAAAAATTTACCGCCGTTTCTTTATAGACGTAATGAGTGCACACAGTAAAGGCATTGAGCATTTGGTCTAATAAAGGAAAAGCAGAGGAACTATCAACAACCACCTGGCAATTTTTAAATGTAGTATCGTTAACATTATTTTATAAATCAAATCTGGGCAATGGACCATCTTCCTAGTCATCAGGAAATTATTCAGCTATTTCCAGTGAGCCACTCCTAATGCCTAGGTGATGGATTGCTAGAGTTCTTGCAAAGAGTGCTTGTTTATGTGAATCTTCAAAGGATCCTACAGGAAACATCTGTACCTGTATTTTTCTTTAAATTTATTTCATTTTTAGTTTTATGTATTGGATATAAAAATTAGTAACAGAATAATGAATACAAACATAGGCATGAAGAGATGAATTAAAGAAGAACATAAAAAGCTTGTGGAAGGTCAAAGACAGATGAGGGATGTGTGTGCGTGTGTGTGCGCGCACTTGTATGTTTGTGTGCATGTGTATGTGTTGGGGGGTAAAGAGTAAGAACCTCTATTCATACATTTTGCAGATTCTCCAGGGTTTTAACTTATGGGGTGTCTTCTACTAAAGACTTTTGCATTCAACTAAACAGAGTTTACTGTGGGCTTTCCATATAATTTGGTAAGCAAGTGCAGCAAGCTTGTGTAGAGAAGTAAGGATGGGCCTTTTATCCATTCATGAATTGTTACACCAGCTTTGTTTTTCGAGTGTTGTAAAATAAAATATTTAGTGACCAGCACAATTTGGCTAATTTATTTTTCATCCTCCAGAGCAAAATTCCATATAGTTGGAAGGTGTCTTAATTGAGAGTATTCTGTGTATGCATTTCAGATTTGTTTTCAGGACATGGTTGGTAAAGATGATTTTAAAGGACAACTAAGTTGTGTTCAATGATCCCAAGCATGTGTGTATGCGTGTGTGTGCACGCGTTCCTATGTGTGTATGTGCATATACACACTTAAACTAGAATACTTGTTTGGGATAAGTGAACATAGGTTTGTTATCCTTCAATGACTATGGGCCTTTCCACACTACACTGTTATAGTGCCATTATTCCACTTTCAAAATCCTGTAGAACTCTGGAGTTTGTAGTTTACTGGGGATAAAGAACTCTCTGGCTGAGAATTCTAAATATCCCTCCCTCAACCGCAAACCCCAGGATTCCATAGGGTGTTGAAAGTGGAATAATAGCACTATAAGTGTAGTGCGGAAAGGCCCTATGAAATTTTCCTGATGGCTGCAGGATTTCTGGGAATTGTTGCCTGAAGAAGTAGCTTTTCCAAGCCATGCAACAGACTTGCATCAATCTGTTTCTGCTACTAGACTGAAATCCCTGACTCCTTCCCCATCACTTTTGAATTGTCACATAGTTTGAGAATCTAATATGCAAAACAAACTTTGGAGTATATCTAATTAAATTTGTCAGATGTTCATGCTGCAGATTTTTTTTGTTTCCTTTTCTAGAAAAGACATAGGTGTTTGCTTTCTGTCTATTGGCTTTTTATTGTGTTAGAACTCATGTAAGGGTGCTTTCTATTGAGGTAGAACACATTTAAGGCTATCACCCATGTATTGTCATGGTTCCTAAACACAATACCAGAGTATGGCAGTCTGGTACATGAAGGTTCTTCGTGTGGTTCAAGAAGGGTTGCAGGATAACTTTGCTTCTGCGGTGTAGGGAAATTCCCCTGTATGCCTTCCCAAGTGATTGGATGCCACAACATGATTTCCCTTTGCATTTCCCTGGGATGGTAAGATCCTGATTAGTTATCCTGATTAGTTATCCTGGATAACAAGCGGTTCTTCTTTACATGTTGTACACCATCCTGAGATAGACTCTGTAAGTGCTCCTCAAAGTGCCAGCCAAGCACTCTTATCAAAGAAATTGGAAATCAGTGTGGGGAGCTGATGATGTCAAGGAATGAACATGGCTTGTGGGCAGTCTGCCCCTGGTTAGGGGCAGTCTGGTTGGGGACAGGTCTGGCCCCAGGGAAAATATGTCCTCATTCCCTGGTCTTGGTTATGGCAATGTGCTTATGCTCGTGCTTTTTTAGTTGTATGGGAAGCAACAGTAACAAAGTGTATGAAAAGTACTGCACATCAGTAGCCAACTGAAGACAGTCTTATTATAATAATAATTATAATCTATAGTCATTAATAAGACTGTCTAAATAAGATGGTGTTGTTATTGACTAGCTGAAGTATACCCAGCATTGGATGCTGGACCCATATCTAATACTTTTAGGTCCTTATTTACCTTGGGAATATTATCATCACTAGCTAAGGTAGGCTTCTCTTGTTTTCCCCACTTCTTTTTAAACCCCAGGGATTTTGGGAGCAGTGCCTCATCCCTCTTTAATTTTCCCACATTTTCTTCCTGCTCTAAGAATCTCTCTTTTTTAAAAAATGTGACTTGTACTTTTTGCTTCTGGGTCTGAACTTAATACTCAGGAAAGGGTCCATGGGAAGTGTTTTCCCACTTCATTTTTTATTTACATCAGGAATCTTAGCAGCAATACTTAAAAGAACCCTTTTTCATTTTCCTGACCTTCAGGAAGCTTAGCAGCAATATTGTAGACTTCTTTTGTATTCTCCCATTTTTTTATCCCTTGGGAATCCTAGCAGCAGTTCTCCAAAGAGCCCTCTCCTGTTTTCTAGCCCTTAAAAATATATTGCAGTGAGTTATGACTCTGTGAGTGTGTATGTGCCATCAAGTTGCCTGTTGACTTATGAATACCCTATTAATTTCATAGGGTATTCTTAGGCAAGGACTATTCAAATGCGGTTTTGCCAGTTCCTTCCTCTGAAAGACAGCCAACAGACTGGCATTTGTTGGCAGTCTCCAATCAAGGTACTAACCAGGCCTGATCCTGCTCCGCTTCCAAGATCAGACGGAGTCTAGTGCCTTTAGGACAGAGCTTTCTAAACGTTTCCTGTTGGTGACACACTTTTTAGACATGCATCATTTCGGGACAGAGTAATTCAGTTTTACTAGCAAACTAGAGGTTAAACTAATCCCTTATAAGAGAGAGAGACACATTGTAATAAAGTGTATGGGGACCCAACATATCTCATGAAAACCTTTCATATAATTTAAAAAGTATATGATTTATAAATAATGACATACATTTCCAAGACTGTAGGCAACACACCTACACACATCAGGCACCACACTGACAGAGCATGGCATACCATTTGGAAAGCCCTACTTTAGGGTATTTAGGCAGGCTTTTTTTTTTTTTTTTTTGCTTCTGGGACACTCTCTGTTTCAGAACTGTGGCTTGAATGTGCACTGCAGCTCTTATATCAACAACAGTCTAAATTGTACACAGAAGTCGAGTAATTCAAATTTCTAAGATCAGGAGCATATGCTAAATCTAGAGAAGTAAGTTTAGAAGTTGGTAAATTGTTATATTCCCATTGTAATGTAACTTAAATATGCCCTTTATTGGAATGCAATTCACTTTATTGTGAGCTTGGGCTGAAAGCCTGTTACATATTTCCTGTTAGCAATTGTTCTTACTTTGTGTTTATGTTATAATGCATAAACCCTGTCATTATATCATTTATCTATATTTCTTATCCCGAAATAATGGTACAAAGTAAAAGTGCATTAGAGCAAAGAAGGGAAAGCTCTACAGTGTCACCAGACAATATTGCTCAATTTTCTGACTGCTGTGGCCATCACAGCTACTACACAAATACTGTCTCTTAACAGCTGTAACTACCAGAATGATCATTTATTTCCTCTTGCTGTAGTTTTGCCTTGCACATTTGCAATAATGATAGCTGCAATTAGGTTATTCTTTAAGGAAAAAGGTGAAGCATGACAAGGTGAATATGTTGGCTATCATCTCAAAATTTCTGAGAGGAAAAGCTCTCAACTGATTTTAAAATAGTAAAGAATGGACTGATGGAAGGATGAGTCTACCCATTGACCTTTGTAATTTGATGATGTTCTATCAATCAATGTGCCTTCCACTGTTTGTACATCCTTCTTTAGAGCATGATTATCTATCACAGAGATTATTCGCTATATATAAATTAAAAAAAGGGAGATGTCTGTATGTCTCTGGGATCCATAGCCCATTGGAACATCATGCTAAAAGCTCAAAATCAATTTAAATTGTTATCCAAGTTGCAGTGCTGAGTTTCAGGTCAACATTCCAAAACTGAGAAATAGAGCTGACCTTCCTTGGCATACTGGTTGCACCAAACCTCATACCTCTGAACAACCTCTTCCCAATAGTTTCATTCAGATGTAGCATGTAGGACAAAACAAAACTCCGTTGGATTTCACAGACATTTGGTCGTGGATCGAAATAGAAATCTCCCAGTACCATCTTCTGGATTCACCCACCTGAAAGGGATGGAGGCACTATAAAACAGTGCCTCCATGTTCCATCCCATCAGTGTGGCCCAGAAGGATACCATGGTCAGTAGTATTGAAAATCATTGAAAGTTCCAACAGAACCAACAGGATACATTCTGCTGTCCACTTCCAAATAAAGATTGTCCAACAATGTCTCTAAAGCTATCTCTGTCCCTTAACCAGGCCTGAAACCAGTTTAAGATGTATCAAGATAATCCATTTCGTTTAGAAGATCCAGAGCTGGAAGGCTACCACATGCTTTACCGTTTGCCCAAAAATGAAATGGTGGGCCCTGGCCAAATATAGCTTCATTAGTGGAAAAGCACATTTAGTACAATTAATTAATTATTTGTAACTAGCTATGTCAAAGGTTGTGGTAAAAGCAGCTTGTCCACTTACCAGTGCCAAGTGCCTCTGTTGCTTCATCACAAAATATTCAGTAAATTCAGTATTCAAAGCCAGTGCCAGGTAACTGATTGTGGAAAGTACTGACAAATGTTCCCTGAAAGCTCTCACATACCAATATGTGAAATGATGTGATTTGCAGAGCTTGGAAGTCTCTTCTCCTCAATATTGTTGGTGAAACACTGCCAGCCATATTATGAGGCCAGTGTATAGTATAGTACAGTTAGCCCTCCACATTTGCAGTTTTGATTTTCATGGATTTGGTTATTTGTCAATTTCTTCAAACTCTGCTCCTCCACCTTTTCTTTTATTTTCCAGGGGAACCTTCCCTCTTGGTGGCTCCAGGCAGGCCACTCAGCCCTTTAAAAAACCTCCTCTGGCCCTCCTCCTCCTCCTCCTCCTTCTCCTCCTCTTCCCCTTCCTCCTTCTCCATCACCACCAGCTGCTGCCTGGCCAGCTAAGGATAGGTCACAACCCAGTTTCTCAGCATCACAACCCCTCCCCTGATGCTCCCTCACACACAAGGAAGAAGACAAGTGAAAGAGAGGAAGTGTAGGGCCACCGGGCTGACCCACTCCCTTTTCTTGCTCCTTTCCATGAACTGGTTAGATCATGGGTGCCCCCACCATGCCTCAGCCCCTTTCCCACATACACACAGACATTTTGATATTTGTGATTTTTTCACTTTTGTGAAGGCCTTGTGTCCCTAATCCTAGTGAATATGAAGTGCTGTATAGTCTTTGAAGCAGTTGGATTGTGGCTTTTCATAGAATCATAGAGTTGGAAGAGACCCCAAGGGCCATCAAGTTCAACCCCCTGCTCTGCAGGAACACCCATCAAAGCATTCCTAACAGGTAGCCATCTAGCCTCTGCTTAAAAACCTCCAAAGAAAGAGACTCTACCACACTGCAAGGCAGCATATTCCACTGCCAGACAGCTCTGACTGTCAGGAAGTTCTTCCTGAGGTTCAAGTGGAATCTCCTTTCCTGCAGCTTGAATCCATTGCTCCTTATCCTAGTCTCTGGAGCAGCAGAAAACAAGCCCACTCCCTCCTTGACATGACATCCCTTCAAATATTTAAACATGGCTATCATGTCCCCTCTTAACCTTCTCTTCTGAACATACCCAGCTCCCTAAGCCGTTCTTCATAGGGCATGGCTTCCAGACTCTTCACCATTTTGGTCGCCCTCCGCTGGACATGCTCCAGCTTGTCGATATCCTTCTTGAATTGAAGTGCCCAGAACTGGACACAGTATTCCAAATGAGGCCTAACCAATGCAGAATAGAGTGGTACCATTACCTCCCTCGATCTAGACACCATACTCCTATTGATCCAACCAAGAATCACGTTGGCTTTCTTGGTTGCCATATCACACTGCTGACTCATGTTCAGCTTGTGATCTATGAAGACTCCTAGATCCCTTTCACATTTGTACATTCCATTTTTTCTGCCTAAGTGTAGGACTTTACATTTTTTCTCTGTTGAAATACATTTTCTTAGCTTTGCCCCAGCTCTCCAATTTGTCAAGGTCATTTTGAAATTTGATCCTGTCCCCTGGGGTATTAGCAACCCCTCCCAGTTTGGTGTCATCTGCAGATTTGATCAGCATGCCCTCCACTCCTTCATCCAAGTCATTGATGAAGATGTTGAATAGCACTGGGCCCAGGACAGAACCCTGTGGCACCCCAGTAGTCACCTCTCCAGGATGAAAAGCAGACATTGGTGAGCATCCTTTGGCTGCGGTCAGTCAACCAATTACCAATCCACCTAACAGCAGCCCTGTCCAGCCCGCATTTTCCTAGCTTCTTTGCAAGAATGTCATGTGGAACTTTGTCAAAGGCCTTACTGAAGTCAAGATATGCCACGTCTACAGCATTTCCTTCATCTATCAAGCTTGTAACCCTTTCATAAAAGGAGATAAGATTAGTCTGGCATGACTTATTTCTGAGAAATCCATGTTGACTTTTAGTGATTACGGCATTGCTTTCTAAGTAATTACGAACTGGCTGTTTAATGATTTGCCCTAGAATCTTTCCTGGTATTGATGTCAGGCTGACAAGGTGATAAATATTTGGGTTCTCTTTTTTCCCCTTCTTGAAGATGGGGGTGACATTTGCCCTCCTCCAGTCTGCTGGGACTTCTCCTGTTCTTCAAGAATTCTCAAAGATTATTGCGAGTGGTTCAGAAATGACTTCTTTTGATATCCTTGGATGTAATTCATCTGGCCCTGAAGACTTGAATTCATCTAGTTTTGCAAATATTCCTGTACTACTTCTCTACTTATTCTGTGCTGCATTTCCTTCCCTTCCTCACCTGCTCCCCATCCCCCAGGTTGAGTACTTCTATCCTTTTGAGAGGAAACTGAGGTAAAGAAGGTGTTGAGTAGTTCTACCATCGCTCTTCCCTCTGTTATTAATTGGCCATCTTCTCCACGCAGCGACCCTGTCATTTCCTGTTTTTACTTTTGCTGCAGACATATCTAAAAAAGCCCTTTTTATTGTTTTTAATGTCTGTGGCAAGCCTGAGTTCATTCTGTGCTTATATTCTTCTTTAACACCTGTGGAATCTCTTGGCATATCCTCCAGGTGACTTTGTTTTCCCTAAAGGTGGGAAATAGTGGTATTAACACAAATAATGTCATGTGTATTTGTGTTTCCTTGACTGTAGTGTTGTTTGTTGAAACATGCAAAACTACTGATAACAACTATAAATAGTTGTGATTTAAGTCTTATTGGTTAGTCCTCCCTAGAGCAGATCAATGGAATCATTTATTGACTGGTGAGTCAACCTAAATCCTATTGATTTTATTGGTTTACTTATTGACTGGATTCCTTTTATTGCTTAAGAAGGAGTATTTACTTAAGAAAGTAAAGGCACGTGTGAAGTCAGCTATCCCTAACGACTTTATCAGACAAAGTGTACAAGTTAGCAAAAATAGACAAAGATGGATTGCTATAGCAATCATAAGAGCACAGGAACAAAATGTTCGTGCTTATACTCAGAATTATCCAAGGAGAAGCGAGGATAGATCTATGAAAATTAAAGAATAGTAGCTTACCTGACTTGATGAAAGTGGCATTTATTTGGCATACAGGATCCAATTTTACATTTGTTTGTTGTTCTGCTCTAGCTTATTTGATAAGGCCATGGAAATAGATGAGAAATTTGACTGTACAAAGTGTTCCAGTCTTCATAAGCGTCTTGTCTTGTTATACTGTTGGCTGGGAGCCTGCTGCATATCCCCTAAAGACAGAATGTAATCCCATCTGTCTTACTCACACAGACTATATCCACTGGTGTAACCTGTAGAATGAAGGCAAGTTGTCACCTCTTTCAACAAATAGAAGTTGTACAAGTAGTAATGAATTGGTGAGTTTTTTCAGCTCTCCACGTCAGAAAAAGTTTTACCTACCAATTCCTGACTGTTGTTATGTGTGAGAGAGAATAGGCTCCCATCCAAAGCTCTCTCAGGAAGCACAGCGATAAAAGGAACCTGCTTCTGATATTGAGGGGCTACTACCAGTCAGAATAAATCACGCTTGGCTAGAAGAAGAAATGGTTAGACAGGGATGATCATTTTTCTGGCATCAGGGAGCCACAATAAACCACCTAGGATTCTACCATTGCTGTACAATTCAGTGCCTGACCTATACCAGTTGCCATGAAAATCTGGTGGTAACTATGGTAGCTTTTGGTGGTACAGGAGTGTGTTAAAGCACTCCAGCACCATAGAGCTTTGCAGGCTGGTAGGAGAGAATATGCTCGTCCCTTCCAGAAGTATAAAAGAAAAAGGAGAAGAAAAAGATTTTTTTTTTCAGTTGTGGCAAATTTCAGTGGCATGCTTCTATTGGTGGCAAATCAGAGATCACAGAACAGTGGGGGAGAAGGGCACATGCTTATCATAGGTGCTTTCTGCATGACATCGCTGTTGCATTTTTGCCATAGGATGGCAGCGGTCGGCAGGTCATGCTTCCGCATGATGTTGTTGCCGTCCCACTGCCATCCTGTTGCGGAGCATTGCGCTTGTGCAGTTTTTGCAAAATGGAAAAACTCCATTTCACGCCTGGGATTGCGCAGTGCTCCAGTCACTTCTGGCCATGTGGGAGATGCGAAAGTGCATTGGTGACACTTTCTTCCATAGCACAGCAATGGAAAAAGCCCACCTGCACTGCGGAAGGAAGACGTGGCGCCATTGCGTTCTCTTCCGCATGGACCGAGCGGGTGCAGAAGGGAGCGTTGCTGATGTGCTCCCTTCTGGACCCGGGACGGCAACGAGACGACATGGAAGAGCTTCATCGTACGGAAAGGGCCATAGTCTGCTTATTACCCATTTCTGAGTTGGATAGATAAATGGTATTGTTCACATCTCATGAAAATAGCTGAGTGGCTCCACAGTTTATCTTCTTCTTCTTTTTCTTTTTAAATATTAAACAAGAGGAAGCTACTCCATCTGTCACCTCACATCACTGAAAACTGTAGGATATCAAGACATTATTACTTTCTTAGTACCATTAGTACTAAGTACCATTGTACTTAGAAAGAAAGTACCATTGTTACTTTCTTAGTACCATTTAAAAAGAGATTTCTAACACAATAGTAAGTTGGCTGTTGAAAAGGATTTGTGAGAATCCCATTCCAGTTTATTTTTTGAAGATCGGTATCTAGTACAATATCAACATGAAAGAAGGAGAAATTGGGCAATATTCATACCTCTACTAGATAGGGGTGAAAATTTCAGTTCATTTAGATTCTACCACCCTCCCTAAACTGCAAACCCCAGGATTCCATAGGATGGAATAATAGCACTATAACAGTCAAGTGTGGAAATGGCCAAAGACATACTAAAGAATTATTCTGAATTATTTTCAGATTAATTTTCAGTTTATCAAAAAAGTTGGATTTCTTGCATTTATATTTAAATGCCTCTTCCTTGTTCATATCTACTCCATCTTCCTGAATTTTTTTATTCATCAACCTACTTTATCTTTGTATCATCCTGGATTTGATATGAATTTATAAATAAATATAATAAAACTGCATAAATGAAATGAAATACTTAGATAAACAGAGAATGCACATCGTATGCATCATCTGTAGACTAGGACTGATCAGGTTATATCCAGTTTCCATGAACTGCTGTTAACCTATTGATAGAATATAATTAGAGGCTATGCAATTAGTTTTCATGATGATTAGACTTTTTTTTTTTTTAAAAAATAAAACTTTGGAATCTGATTTAAATTTAAAATATTGATCTAAATTAAAAATGGTTAAAATAAAAATGATTTTTAAAAACTTTTTTTTAAAACATTTTTAAATCCTTGGTTTTTACTTTGCCTGTGATCTCCCATAGGTGGAGAAACGATTTGTAAGGATGGTGTTCATATCAGTGCTACAGTGTCTTAAACCTGAGCAATCCTTAGTGGGATTGTGCCAATCCAATGCTAAATATGCATAACCCAACATGCTGAAAAGGAAATTAAAACTACTGTCATCTTTTCCCTTTGTATACATTTATTAAAAGTTTTCAGAATGCATACAAACAAAACAAAAAAGAAACAAAAGATTACAACACCAAGTAAACTGAAAAAAAAAAACATAGCAAAAAGAAAAATCTAAATGAAGAAAATACAGTTATCCCACCACATTTGCGAGCGCTAGGGGCACAGGACCTTTGTGAAAGTGGAAAAACCATGAATAACTATAGGCCCTCCCAGAGCATATTTAATACACAAAAAAAGTATGATCACTATATTCAACCCCCCATAGATTCCTTTGAAGCATCAAGGTTTCTTCGACAAAGCAGGAATGGTGGCTGGTGGGGCTTACTGCCACTTCCACTGCTGCCCCCACCATTTTTTAAGAGGAACTTACAAGCTTCGATCACATTTTCTCAGTCTCACAAGACTTGCCTATTAAAAATGGCATGGGGAGGCAGCAGAAGTGACAGCAAATAATCCGTGTATAATCAAACCCATAGAAGTTAAGACCGCAAATGTGGAGGGCTGAATGTACTAAGTACCTTAAATACTAAAAACTAATTAAAAACATTAAGCATATTTACAGAAGGTTTCCAGCTTTTGTATCACTAAGTGTAGATCATTCTATACAAGAAAAACTTCTCTAGTTGTAAATAGCATTCAAATGCTTTAGCTGCTGCTTTTCCAAAACTCTTACAGTCAACATATTGTATTCTTTTTATTGCAAAAAGCATATTAAAAGTTCACAGTCTTTTGTAAAAGTCACCACAGGCTATTTTTTTCTTAACAATGTTGTCAATGTATCCATTTCAGCTAAGTCCAGCAAAATTACCAGCCAGTCCTCTCTATAATCTTCCATTTCTGTGCATATAGTAGTTGTGCTGCAGTGTCATATATCATAGTGTCTTGCCATATTTTTTCTGTGTTGATCTTCCACTAATCCCAGCAAATACAGTTCCAGTTTTAATTGAACATTAACTTTCAAAATATTATACACCATAGAGTGTATGTGATTGTAGAATGCACCTCAGTTCAAGAAGGATATCGACAAGCTGGAACGTGTCCAGAGGAGGGTGACCAAAATGGTGAAGGGCCTGGAAGCCACACCCTGTGAGGAACAGTTTAGGGAGCTGGGTATGTTTAGTCTGCAGAAGAGAAGATTAAGAGGGGACACGATAGCCATATTTAAATATTTGACGGGATGTCATGTCAAGGAGGGAGCGAGCTTGTTTTCTGCCGCTCCAGAGACTAGAAGCAATGGATTCAAGCTGTAAGAAAGGAGATTCCACTTGAACCTCAGAAAGAACTTCCTGACGGTCAGAGCTGTCCGGCAGTGGAATATGCTGCCTTGCAGTGTGGTAGAGTCTCCTTCTTTGGAGGTTTTTAAGCAGAGGCTGGATGGCTACCTGTTGGGAATGTTTTGATGGGTGTTCCTGCAGAGCAGGGGGTTGGACTTGATGGCCCCTGGGGTCCCTTCCAACTCTATGATTCTATGATTTTATGATTCTACGAACACATCTACTCCACCCCCAACCAACTTTCCTTATCTGCTCACTAATACAATACCCTGCTGGTAAAGCCTGTGCCCATTATTATCTCCCAAGCAAGTTTCTGTAAAGCATGCCAGGTCAGCCTCCTCATCTTTAAGAGGGTCCTAGCTTATATTTACTTTGTTTTTATCTGACCTGGCATTGCACAGGAGCAAGGACAGGTTTTATGGGTGGCTGGGTTCACTCTCTGAGCCTTGGGATGTCAGGGCAACTGGGAGATAAGACAAAGAGTTGTAATCCTTTTGTAATGACTCTCCACCCTGCCATCATTGTGAGGGAAAAAATATTGTGTTTAAAAAGGTATGGTATTGTATCTTATCCTTTGTTTTCTCTTGTATTTTTTTCCTATTTTCCCTCTGTCTTTAAATGGTTCTAAAATTTAAATAGATTTTAAAATGTTGGATTTATGGTTTTTGATCTGTAAGATTTTGTTCAAACCTGAATGTTGTGGTCTTCAAACAATGAATACGTAATGTATGAGGCAATCATAAACAGGCATTCTAGGTGTAGGACAGGATCTAAAAACATATACTTTGAGCTAAATTATGGTTCAGAGACATGTTTTGGGCAATACATAATAAGAGTTATTCTTCTTTCTCACAGGGTTTTTCCTGTGTGATTGCACACATGTGGAAGCCCTTGTTGTTGGGTGCCTTCCAGTCATTTCTGACTTACAGCAACCCTAAGGTGACCCTGTGAAAGCATTTTCTTGGCAAAATTTGTTCAGAGGGGGTATGCCTTTGTCTTCCTCTGAGGATGAGAGAGTATGACTTGCCTAGAGTCACCCCGTGGGCTTCCATGGCCAAACAGGAATTCAAACCCTGGTGTCCAGAGTCATAGACTAACACCAAAACCACTAAGCACACAAACAAACAAACAAGTTAAAAATGGCAGCTGTGCCATATAATTGATCTGGACAGTACCTTCCTTATATTAATAGATTGTATAGCTCTTTAGGCTGCAATCCAGTACACTGTTATCTGGGTGAATATTTCATAAATCAGCACAATTTAAGTTCTAAGTAGACATGCAACAGATCCTACTGTTAATGGAACATTTCATTTTTGTACCGTATAATATCCAGGCAAACAACTGGATCACCCTTCTGTTTAGCTCAGTTGGAAACTACTTGTAGGGACAAATTGTCATGGATTTTTGTTGTTGTTGTTAATCTTTCCCTTCCAAATATCTTTGTAAATTATTTTTTTAAAAAATTATTCCTTTTTTTTCATTATCTCTTCTTCCTTCTTAGCATCAAGTTTAATATCCTGTCACACTTACTGTTCAAAAGCTAGTAACAAGATTTCAGGAAATCTATGCGAATAGTATTTTCTCTTCATTTATAAACTGACATGGCTGATAGTTATGGGCAAATTTTATATAGAAATTAAGAAACATATATTTAAGTGCAGTGGAGGACAGTATATCTGTAGCATCAAGGGCCCCAAAAACCAAAAACAAAGGGGTTGGCATGTGTGTTAATATTATATATTCAAAAAAGTATGTAGAGAAATGAACTAAAATAAAAAAAACCCAGAAACAACAAAACAAAACCTGATACACAAGTAACAATGAATACAAACTATCATCAGAATCAGAATAGCTTGGGTATTTACAAAGAAAACAAATAAAAAAAAGCAAAAAATCCCCCAAACCCACATAAATATAAGAAACATGAATAATGAAAAGATTAGATATGACAATGTACAGTTCACAATACAGTAACAGTAACAACTAACAATGTTAATAGATAGGCTTCTGGATAATATTTGTTTAGATTCCAAGGTTATCTTCAGACTGCAATGCATAAAGAATAAATGGCTTTCAAAATTTTAAAAAATAATGGCTTCTGAATGTCTTTTTGTGTTACACATTTTGAAATTGACTCTATTTGTTATTTGTTTTTGTTTCCTTGCACAGAGTAATGATATAGTCTACTACAATGCAAAAGATGACCTCAATGAGGTAAGTAAATTTTGTCAGAATATATGCAACCTTTTCCATGTCCCTTAAAGGACTAATGTTTTCACTATATACTAGTCTTGCCCACCCGTCCTTGCACTGTCTTTGAATAAAAAGTATCTGGAGGTGTATATTGGTTAAAGTACCATTTAAAAAAGATTGAGTTTCTAAAGATATGTTTCTCAAGACACTGGTTCAAATGGTACAAATAGCTGCAAGTAGAAGTTTAAAGAGCTTTGATGCTTTCTGTGATTTATTCCCTTCAGGAGACTGGTGGAAAGCAAGATTTTCAGAGAATGGTTTCAGATTAAAATATTTATGCAATAAAAAAACCACATTGTCAGCCTCTACCCAATTTATACACTCAACTGAGAGTGATTGTTGGTAGAATGATAGCAAGCTTCTCTCACTCCATCACAGCTTCTGATGTGAACTAGTTCTAGAGAGGAAGGGATTGAAGAAATGTGCAAACTGAGCCTTTTGTAAAAGCTCAGCAGTAGTTTACATGCATGGTTTTTGTTTTGTTTTTTTGCCACTTTGCTTGATGTGTTGTGGACCCTTTGAAAGCAAGGAAGGGATCAAGGCTTCCTGAAATGTGAACTCAAGATGAGAAGTACTCCAATTGAGATATGTACTTATATGTGTAATATTTTAACCTACATATAGACACTAAAACCCTGACACTGAGCCTGAGATGGGGTGGTATACAGGTTTAGGGCATAAACATACACAGATGTGTGTGTGTGTGTGTGTTTTCCACATACTATGTTTGGGCTGAACAGTCAAAAATTATTTCTACTTTCCAAGAAGGCAATAAAAGTGCTCATGAACACATGTAGAGAGCCTTTTCCATTGTACCAAACAAATTTCAGTCTTCCACTACACACAAGTATGGAGAAGAGCTAATAGAATGGACCAGTGACAAATGGGATATTTATTTATTCATTTATTTATTTGCTAGGACCTTGAGATCACTGGCTCCATTCTAAGCCAAGAAAGAATTCAGAATTTTCAATAGAAGGACTCTCAGTTATGTTCAGTTTACTCAATCACAGCACATAGTCCTGACACATAAAAAATCATTTCTGGTTTCCTCAGGCATTCCAACTGGGAAGGAGGTCATTTTGTTGCTGCTGTTGTTAAAAAATTGGAGCCCATGTCCTTGTTTGTCTTCTGTAGATCATCAAGGGTTCTGCTAGTACATCCAGGTTTATCTTCTAACTATCTCAGCATAAATGACATTGGCCCCTGTTAATCTGAATGTCCTGGTGCTTTCTATCCTGAAAATTAAATGCTGACTCAACTTTTATGGCATACACAAGCACAGCTCACGAAGCTTCTGTTTCCTTCTTTCCCAAAGAAACCCACATTAAATTTTTCTTCTTAACATGATGCAGTCCTCCTCCTCAGCCTTTTTTGTTTTGCTGCTCAGAATCTGTAGGGAACCAAATCTTGTCTTGTTTCATTCTTATACATAGAATGAACAAAGAGCACAAAGCACGGTGTTTTCCAGAAATAAAAAAATATTTTTGTACAAGACTGTGATTTTTGCACAAGGTATTTTTTTCCACACATTAAATTTTCACAAAGTGCCAAAATGTGAAAAATGAACACGAAGTTTGTAGCATATTGAGAAACTCTTTCTCATCTAGGCTGAGAACATTTATGAATATTCTTTACATTTTTACGCAAGAGTAAGAAACAAAAAAATTTTCTTTGAAGCTGTGTGCCTTCTACCCAAAGTAAGCACTATGGCCCTGTTTAATTGGGAGTGTGGCCTTTAGTTGAATCCTCCATCACCATACTCTGGTTAACAGCTGACCTGAAAGATGTAACTTCCCCCTAGAACAAATGAAGGGGATAGAGATAATGCACAGATAAGTCTTTGTTTGCATACTTAGATGCCTATTTGACCCAATCTATGGTGCCCTCACAGAAGGTCTTAATTTAAATACTTTGTTAATGAAGATGTTTCCACCTATTTTTCTCATACATCAAGGTGGCCACATCTGACTGAGTTGTATAGCTGTTAAAACAACCTTTCGCTCTCCAATGTGGATGGTTTGCTGGTCTGAGGGCAGATGAGTGGCAGACTGCTATCATTACCCCCTCAGCATCCAGGAGCCTGTGTGTTTCCAAGGAGCCTTCGTGTCATTTCATGGAACTGTGGACAGTGTACAGTCAGCAGCTAAGAAAGGCAGGCTTGCTTCAGGAAGGCAGAACTCTTCTTCTCCTAGGAATTATGTAAGAAGCTCCACCAGCTCCAGCTTCAGAATTTGAGCTTTGGACGCCTCTCTACCCACCATATAAAAGTCTAGTCTATGTGGTTATGTTGTCAGTGTCATTTATACTGACTTTTGTCATAACTTTGTGGTAAGACTGTGTATCCTAGAGCAAGATCCTGTTTTGCAAGACAATAGGCCAGCATGCCAGTCCTCCTCCCTACTGGAGATGTCCCCTTAACAGAGCTTGGTGAGTGTAGGCTAACAGAGACAGGCCTAAATCATGGCCTGTCTCACCCCCTGACTGTCTGAAAAGCCTGACTGTCTTTTAACCTGCAAAAGCCTGACACCCCCTGACTGTCTGAAATGTCAAGCACCCATGTGGATTCAATATGGCTACTCCAGCTTCCTGGCTTAATGGATAACAGGTGTGGTATATGATACCTGTATATACCTATATATGTAACAGGTGTTATATCATATGATACCTGTATCTATTTCCTCATCTTAGGTGAAGTCTATACAGCTATAACCAGTATATGGTTCAGTGTGATTTTTTTCTCCCCTGTGTCCTTGTCAGGAAATCAATTCGATTCAAGAAATCCAACACATCTAGTTCAAGACAGTGCTATAATTTGTGGATTTTGTCTGTCTGTCTGTCTGTCTGTTTATTTATTTATTTTGTTTGTCCTAGCTTTCCCCTGTACAGGATCCAAGGTGGCTTCCATGTAATTAAAAATAGGATACCATTTAAAAAAAAACTTGTACAAATTTTTTTAAAAAAGCAACAATTTGGTTAAAAAAAATAAAGCAATGTACAACACAATTGAAACATAGGCCTTTTTTGCACCTTACCTTGTTCCGGTATGGTCGTGAGGGGATCACATGAGAAGCCTCTTGTGAGAGGCACTCACATCCCTTCCGCTTCCCCTCTGCATCAGCTCTGTGCTGGGCAGAAGGAAGCGTGAGGGCTCCGCCCCTTCCTTCCTTCCTTCCTTCCTTCCTTCCTTCCTTCCTTCCTTCCTTCCTTCCTTCCTTCCTTCCTCCCACAGTTCAGCTGGGTGCTTTCCCAGGCTGTGCTGGGGGAGGAAGCTCAATGGCCATGTATCCAGAGGCTTCGCACACAAGGTAAGTGCAGGTGGGGCACAGGAGGGATGCGTGATTGCGCATCATTTTCGGCAACGAGCCAAGAATTATATACTGTGCAATCGCCACAGAATGGCCCTGGGACGTTGCGCGATTGCAAGGATGTCATGTGGAATGGTCCTCGCAATCCCGCAGTGCTCCCAGGGCCATTTCGCAACAGGACTGGCATGCGAAAAGGGCCATAGTAAAAAAGATAAAAGCACAACCAATTGAAAGCTGTTGCTCCCTCATGAATAACAACAGAAAGGCCTGCTGGAATAAAAAGGATCTTTGCTTGCTAGTGAAAGGAAGCAAGAGATGTGGGCAACTGAACGTCTTGTGGGAAGGAATTTCACAGCCTAGGAGCAGCCACTGAGAAGGGTTTCTCCTGTGTCCTCACCAATTGCCCCTGTGGTGGTGTGAGCAGCTGAGAAAAAGCCTTCCTCTGAAGATCTTAAAGCTCAGGGAGACTGAGGCCCTTTCCACACGGGGTAATTAAAACGGTGTAGAGCGAACTCTAACGGAGGTTGTGTACACCATGGAGTGCGCTGGGGTGTTTATAATTTTGAGGTTCTACACCTCAAACCGCCCTGAAACGATCGGAAGTGGTGGCGCTGCATGTTTTTTAAAAACCACTTTTCAAGTGGTTTTTTTATAAAACACGAGCATGCAGCCCCATTCCACCCCACTGCAGCACCCCAGTGTAGATTCGCAGGCATGCGCAAGTGCGTGCCTGCAGATCTGCTAGGGGGTGGGCTTCTGGCTGGCGAGCTTCTCCGGTTGGTGGAGCCTCCACCAACCGTAAACCGCCATTTTGGATGCCGCAGGACGCCGCAGGAGTGTGGAGCAGCGAACGTGCGCTGCTCCTTGTGGCGACGGACTTACCCGGCTTCTGGTAAGCTCTGTTTCTGCGCATTTTACCCCTTTTTTCCCTCCACGTGTGGAAAGGGCCTGAGATAAGAGGCTGTTGAGGACCACATACATGGGATTTTATGTGTGTTTGCATCTTTAAAGTTTGTGCTCATGTCCAAATATGCAGTAGTTCAGCAGCTGAACCAGCATTTCAGGTGGGGTAGGGGATGGGCCAGTCATGATCTTACCACCTCACCATATACAGAAATGTCGTTGAGTGAGCATACAGTCCAAAACTGTAAGGGCCTTCATACAACACTGTTACAGTGCTATTATTCCACTTTCAACATCCTGTGGAATCCTGGGGTTTGCAGTTTAGGGAGGGGCCTTTAGAATTCTCGGCCAGAGAACTCTTGGGCCTCTGGAAACTCCAAACCCCAGAATTCCACAGAATGTTGAAAGTGGAATAATAGCACTGTAACAGCATAGGGCGGAGAGGCCCTAAGTCTGTGTCCAAGAATGCAGACTGCAGAAGGATTGTGAGTTGTTTGCTTGCTTGCTTGGGGCTATGGGCTAGTTTGTTTAGAATTTGCCTTTGAAAACTTGATTGTTTTCGGGTGAAAAAGGAAGTTATTTTCAACTTCTAGTAACACAGCTTGCTATTTTGAAATGAACCTTTTAGATGCAATCTATAAGCTAACAGTGAAGTTTCTATAAATGCATTAATCAGATCAACATGCTTCATTTGCACATAGGAATAAAATGTGATTTAAGATTGATGGTATCACTGTTGCACTTGGCACTGCTGCTGTAAGATAATTAAAGGAGGTACATTGATCATGTCAAACAAATCTTTCTGAGTTTCATATATTGGATATAGAAATTTAAAAAACATGAAGATGCAGGAACATTTTTTTCCACAGTAAAAATATATCCATAGTCATATTAACAGCAGTCTAACTTTCCTGTTCTCATTCAGCACGTCCCAACTGCACTATAAAGGAAAAACCACCACCTATTTACAGTAGTATCAGTAGTAAAACATTTTGAATTAAAATTGTTTTTCCTCCCAAAAGAATCTTACTCCCAAAAGCCACTGTATTTTAGCATAAAAAGCAATGCTTTTGCACAAAAAACTTAATTACAATTTCACTAAAAAGAAATCCCAAAATGTGGAAAAAGCATAAAAAATATATGAAATCTCTCCTAATTTCATCTCCTGGCGTGAAAATATTTGACATTTTTCTTTCCCTCAACCAGAAATGAAATGAATGAAAATTTGCATCCCTATTTCTGTATGCTCACATAATGATTTCAGAAGCTGATATGCATAATGGTTAGTTGCATTACCTTAAGAACTGACTCACACACAAGTATATCTATATCTATCTTTACATCCTTTTTTTTTTGTATTTGCTGGCTGATATCTTCATATGTGGGTTCACTTAGCTTTTCATTTGTGTGAATGTGAAACCTGTAGTGGTGAAGCCTCATTCATATGTTTGAATCATTATCTAAATCTGTAGTTGGTCATCAGTGGTGAAAATAGATTTAGGAACCTAAGCTTGTATTCCAAGATTCTTCTTTTCTGTTTTGACATCCAAAATGGGAGCTGTACTTCTAGCTCATGTTGCAGATTCTGATTCTCAGATCTCAGAGAATTATTTGAATCTTTACTTGAAAAATAAATTTGGAATGGAAAACCACCTCTTTCCTTTGTTACAATATAACTGTCAGAGCTATGAGACACATGTGGCTGTATCAAGCTTATTCTGGATTTTTGACTTCATTTTTGACCCATTCACAAATTTCTGCTTATTTCTGGCCTTTAAACACAATAAATTGCCAAAGCTACACCCTGATGGACTAAAGAAAAATTCATACTTTCTCATCAGAATGTGCCCACGTTATGTCAAAAGACCACGTTCAAATTCTAAACTTAAGAACAGCGCAAAATGGGCTATATGCTATAGCCAAAATTGTGTTGATGAACAATGTGAGTGGCTATACCAGGGATGGAGTGACTACTGAAATTATGAAAAAATGGATTTCTAAAATGATAGAAACCCTGATGAGGAGAATCCTAGATGGGTGGGATTTTTTGCAGTTTGAAAGTTAATTCTACAGGATTTTGAAAACAGCATGTTTTCCACAGAAAACAGCATTTTCTGAAGACATGATAACATTTCTACAAAGAAAAAAAACTCCTGCCAGAAAGCACTACTTTCTGTGCATAAAACAACATTTTTGCCCAGAGAATTAGATCTCTGTACAGAGGATGCTGTTTTCTGTGCAGGAGTGCCAGCGCCTTTATGCACAAAAATGCTGTTTTCCTCATATGAACTTAGTTTTCTGCACAAAAGATGCTGTTTACTCTGTAACAATAACAGCACATGCCTTTTTTTTTTGCACAGAATCATGCTGAACTGTGAATAATCTTTAAAACAAACTGTGCAGTTTTTGATTACTTTCTTGCAGAAAGGAAAAAAGTAGTCAGATTATTCATTCTGGCCTTCAATAACAACATCTATAAAGATTTATCACTCTAGTCCGCACATTTCCTGTGGTCATTCAGCAGTAGTAAGGGAGCACAGAAATCTCTCAGGTCTATGAAACCAGCTTCTTACTTACTTTCTTCCCATTGTTTGATGTGTTTGTAGCCTACATCACCCTAGTCATAAAAAGTAGTAAGATTCTAGCTTCTATGGTTGCCAATTTTTTTTTTACTGATATTTGTTTTAAAAAAGTAATGATAGATAATCACCAGTCACTAGGCCATGATAGCAATTAATGACACACCGTAACTTACATACATTAGAAAGATGTCAGGATATGAATTTCTGTGTACTTCCAGCATGAACGTCTGAGATGCTTGACAAATTAGTTTGGCCCCAAACTACACTGTAGCAGCTGTAGTCATGGTCCTTCACTGTTGACCAGAATGGTCAAAAATATGAACAAGCATCATTAGTATTTGGTTTCTAAGCCACTGTCAGTAAGCAAAAGAAGGAACGTGGTCAATTAGTAAGTAAGAACATGGCTTTACAAGCAATAGTGTCAAATGGAACACCAATTAATGTTACTATTTTGAACTCTCTGTGGCTTTCCACTGCCTGAAATATTTAAAAGCCTAAGGCTATTGTGAGTTGCTTTTACAGGAGTTCTCTAGGATTTTTTTTAAAAGGAAACATTCAGTATGATTCAAAGTCTGATGGACTCCTTAGAGATGCTTCTCTGTGAGTGTCTGTGAGTAGGTGTATTTGTGCTTTGCCTCTGTGCTAACAGACAAATCACAAACTTTTGGCAAACAAAACATACAAGACTTCTCAGCTAAACTATCTGGCCGGTTAGCCCTGTTTATCCCTATTTGCTTAAGAAGCTGGATGGACAGTACATAAAAATTATTCTCTGGAGTTAATCAAGAAAGGGAGTGAATACTGTCCTGGAAGCAGGCCTAGATTTGTTGTAAAAGCAGCCCTGCCCTGAGTGATCATCATTCATGTGATACTCTGTTGTGATGAGCAGATAGGGTTGCTGTATTCCACTTCCTCAAATTCCACTGTCTTAAATTCAGACATCTAATATATATAATATATAGTATGCAAATTATTCTAATTCTAATTATGTAATTATGTACTCTAATTTGCTTTTTGATTGGGCAAATTTAGTATATTAATTGTTGCATTTTTCTTCTTCTGCATTTTTGAACCATAATATTTTTTTTTCACAGTAACAACTGATTTTAGACATCCACTTCAGAGTAATGTTTTAAGTGCTGGACTTGAAATGGAGAGACCCAAATTTATATTTCTATTTGGTCATGGAGTTTACCATGTGATCTTGTACTATTGCTACCACTAGCTCTTAGCAAATCTGCCTACTGCTAGCTCTTAACAAATCTACATTTAAAGCCCCCTTGCTTCTTGCACTTGGTTGTGCACATTGCCCGTTTTCCATTCCTTCCTACTCTCTCCCTTCCCTCTACTTCCTCCCTTGCAGTGTACCACCTCCTTTGATTCTTGTACTCTACCACTCAATGTTTCTTCCTTTCTACTCTTCCCTTACTTCAAGTTCTGGCAATGCTTCTCTCCCTTGCTTCTTGCACATGTTTGCAAAACTCACTCCCCTTCTGTCCTACTTCTTCGTTCACTCCATAAGGTGCCTTATCCTTCTTCTTGCATTCCATTGCTCACATCACTCACCCCTCTTCCTTTTATGTGCTCCGTAGTCATACTTTGTGCCATCTCATTGCATCTCTCCCTTGCTTTTTGCATTCTGCTGCTCATATCATTCACTCTCTGTTTCCTCCTGCACTCTCTTCACCTCACCTTACCTTCTCATAATGCACTTCTCCCTTGCTTCATGGATGTTTGAAAGGCAGGAGCAGGCTTGTTCCTTGTAAAACAATTTAATAGAAGATGCTTCTACATTTTGTACATATCACAGCTTTTACAAGGGCTAGAGACTTACTTTTTAAAAGAAAAGTAAATATTGGAATTTGGGCCAGATAGAAGGTCCAAACAGGCACCAGGTGCCGTGCCAAGAATGTGGGTAGAAGGTGGCAAAACTGGACGTATGACAACCCAACAGGCAGAGCTTTTTCTGTGCTAAACTTTTTTTCCCCAGAGAGTTTGTGACTGGCCAGATCTCTGAGGATTCTTAGCAGTGGTTAAAGTCTTCCTGGTATGATAACTTTCTGGTACCTCCAGTAGTCTAACTTTTGTTGCTCTCGGAAGGTGTTTTTTCAAAGTTATTAGAATTAGGGTTTCCAGATCTTAGGTAGTGGTCTTGTGTCTCAGGCCTGATCCTCTTTTCTGGGTCTCAGGGTGAAAGGAGGAATCTCAAGGTAAGAGCACTATTATGAAAATAATTTTTGTAGCACAGTGCTCTTGCTGTATGTCTTCGCTGCAGACTTTCCGGGGTGCCCGCAAGGCTATCTCTTTCCCTCCCAAACCAAAATCAGCACCAGGGCTTCATAGGTCGGAGAAATGGTGAGAACAGGCTGTGAGTTCAAATGACATGATCTGCTTTGAACAATTTTGGTTGATGATTAATGTATTCTGCTTACTGACATTACCAGGGGCCATCACCAATTCCCAGATTATGGCATTGGAATCTCAGGGCCTGGCAACCTTAGTCTGAAAAGAACTCTATATTTGAATAACCTTTAGTCATTGAGAACTTACCAGAATTTCTTTTTACAAATATCTTTCTGCAAAAAGAGGAAAGTGGCGATATATTCTGACAGTTTTTTGTTAGATCAATGGGGTGGTGAGTCCTTCTTGAGCTTTAGTCTAAACTTTAAAAGAGCTGTCCATTGTGTTGAGCTTTATTTCTGAAATTGCTTCTTTAAAGTTTGAACTAAAATTCAGAGCGGGTTTGCTACCCTATGGACACCAGTGCAACTACCCACCAAACAGTCTCTACTCCTTCTCTTCAACAACAAGGTTTGATTGTCATGGAAGGGCAATTGACTTTCAGCAATGATTTAATATTCTTGTATTTCTGCTACTAGGGAGGGTAATCAGCAGGGAATCACTTGGTGTGAATATAACCTGGTTGGTATGATGCACCTTGGAACACTCTGCTTCTTGGCTTGGCTGAATGGGAGTGGGAGTAAAATGACTTGGGTGAGCCCTTCCATAGTCAGAGTAGAGAGATCAGTTAGAATTTGCTGCTGTGTATGACTATTCTTTCCCTAAGAAAACTCTATAAAATTCATGGGATTGCCATAAGTCAACAGATGGCTTGAAAGCACACACACATATGCATTATTCAACTCTCAAGGATTTTGACTAATGTTGAGGGAAACCATCAGGTTCCATTCCTGGAACATCATACTCTCCTTTGAGAGTTTCCATGCCCATTGTCCCTCCCTGGGACCTTCCCCACAAATTGAGAAATACAGTTTAAGTAAAACATGTTCAGAATGAATATACAATGTATAGAGTTTGTTGTCTAACATGTTGAGGTGCATATAATGTTGTTGCACAATATGCTTGACTGGTGTTCTGAACACCCGTGACATTTTTGTCTGTTTGACATATGGCTGTCTGCATAATTTAGTTCCCTTGGCAGATGTAAAAGCCAGCTCTACTGTGCTGTAATTCAGTTTTATTCCTTATCCACTCTCACACATTTTAATGTTTTTCTCTGCTTCTGGTTTCAGAATCCTTTCCTTCTAGTTCTTTATTTATAGTCATCATCTTGACTTAATTTTCCCTCTTTTCTACTAATTCTTACATTTTGCACCACTTGATCTTCATCTTCTTCTTTGCTGTTTTCTTCTCTTCTCTGAGTCCTATAATTTACTCCACTTCCTGGAATCCAGTTGTATTCCTCTTTGATGTGGGTCATTCTATCATTGTCCATTTTTCTTCTTGATTTCAGATTATACTATACTATACATGTTTCGTTTGTTTCACTATAAGCGCATTCTGAACGTTCACCCTTAGACAATGCTGAAAACTGGCTTGAGAGTCACAGCTTTTTGTCACCCTGAAGGATCAATGGTTTTTCATGACCTACCATTGGGAGGAAAGACAGGAAAAAAAGGAAGTTCACCATAATAGTGAAAGTGTGGTGTCTACTGGGGTGGAAGAAGTATTTGAGATATTAGTAAGAGTTTTGGGTGAGGGTGGCTTCAATCACAGCATGTGGGCAGTAGCAGAGTAAGAATGGACAGGGAGAAGGGAAAGCTTGAATGATGTTTCCTCCTTAGCTAGGGTGGCAAGTATGTGATGCCCTGGATGTGCTTTCACTGCAGGTCCCAGCAGGCAAACCAACATAGCCAAAGGTTAGGAATGCTGGAGCTGCAGTGAAACAACATCTACAAGGCTGTGTGATTCCTACTTACAATTGGAGTTCAACAACTTTTACATAGTTATTCCTACCATGATGAATTCAGTCCCAGAGGTACTGGCAGGCTGGTATTACTGTGTTGTGGTGAGCTGAGTGTGTTCTGGCTCCATTCTTGTGGTACCAGGAACCCTCAGAAGCCACCTCCAATGTATGAGTATGTACATGCATAAACCTAAAGTACTAGCCACCTGTAAATTAAATAATAGCTAACCCTGCCCTGTGCAACTACTTACCGAATTTCTTTTCACTCAGTAAAGTTTGTATATCCCATGATTATATTTCTTTTAGTTTTCCTTGTATTTAAATAACAATATGAAGAATTACTAGTACTGGATTGATAGTCCATGCCTAATTATTTTATATTGTTTTTAAACATTTTGCTTGTGTTCACCATCCTTGACTGATTACAAGCAGAAACATCCCTATTTTAGTTGCCAGGGCTTGCCTTATCCTTAGGGTAGAATATGTCATCAAATGTTGGAGGCACACCCCTCCCATCTGTTCTTCCTGAACCCTTCTGTTTGTGACCATTCTCTTGGAGAGAGCTGTTTACTTTCAGATGTGATGGAGAATACCATTCGATTGCCAGCACTGAAGTAAGATCCAGCCACCAGTGCAGGTAGTTTATGTTCATGGAATGGGGGGGAGTGTACCCAGAGGCCATTGAGTTCAACTCCCAACTCAGTTCAGGAACTCCAGCTACAGGATCCCCAGCATGTCGTTGTCCAACCACTTAGGAAAACAGAAATAGTAGTAAGGGACCAAGTCTTCCTAAACATATATGCTAAGCCTGGAATTGGTATTCCAGTATTAGAACTGGAGCTTGCACACAAATCCTTTTTGCATACAGATCTCTTCCTGCCTGTCTCCCCAGTCCACCAGCTTTCAGTATTCTAATCTTAAGGGGAAAATTATGTGGTCTTTTGACCGTCACTGAGAACTGGAATCCTTACTGTAAATCATCCGGAAATCTAGTGGCAGATCCAGATTGAACTCCTTCTCAAAATTGACAGAAATTTTGTTTGACTTAACAATCTCACTGAAAGTAGCATTTTTGCAGTTCTTCAAGGCTGCTTGCAAGAAGAGTTGCATGTTGTCCTGGATCATTTGTAATTTTGCAAGGTGTCCACAGTGTTTCTTAGAAATGACATGTTTGTATTTTAAAATAAGAATGGTTAATATGTGTGCCATACATATAGTAACTATGCTTAGCTAGTGGGGCAAAGCTTAGTAAATTAGATAAATTAGGGAAATTGTAGAGAAATGCATAAAAAGTGTGAATTTCAGTGCAGGAAGAAAACATAATATCTTGCAACTAGATACAAAACAAGGAGGAAAATGCAGGTGGGATTGAGAAAAACCTAATGAAGCAAGACAGAGAGCTTTTCACATCCCTGTCTTCTGTTTAGCTGCTGTAAATGAATTCCAAATCACAAGGTGAAAAATATAGACCCATGGTTGTATCATAAGTTTTTGGATGCTCCCCTGAACTGTCCAGTAAGGAAGAGCTGCATTATTCAGACTGTGGTTTCCTTTAACAGCAATGTTGATTGCTACTGCTATTGTGCTGCTTGTTATATTATAGCTTAAGGCAACAATAGTCTCAGTATTCAGTAACATTGAACGTATAATACGCTTCTGTCATCTTTTTGGTGACTGTATGCAGAAGTAATCTTACATCTTCTAGTTTCTACTTGTAATATCATTATCCCTTTTCTTGAAAGAGTGTAGGGCATATGCTTGTGGACATTTGTTTGAATAACTTTGAGTGGTGTTTCCTTTTTATTTTGTTGCTCTTTTTGTTTTACATTTAACTTAACGTCACACCCAAGCAGCTATTGTCAGCCGAGAGCTTCCAGCAACCCATTTGCTCTTATTCATTAATGCTTAATTGGAAACAGTCAACTGAATCTTTTGGCAAGGGCTACAGCTGTAATTGACACAAATGATTTATTAGAGAAATGGATTCCTTTCAGAAAATTCCATGCCAAAAAGCAGCCATGACTGATAGAGCAGGGTAGTTTGTGCAAATGTTAAGCGCTTGCTAATAGTAAGAGTGATGGCCACATTTTTTTTTTTTTTGCATCACACACAATATGGAGCACAGGAAGCATTTTGTTAATCTTGGTCAGTTTGTCAGAGCCGTAACTACTTCCAAAATGTTGGATTTCAGCCATGGTTGCCAACCCACATTATTTAATTAAGCCATTCATTGAAATGAATGTAAAATGTTAATCACAACTAACTGGAATTCCATTGGTCTCAGCAGATCTACGCCGGGTAGGATTAATATTTGTTGACTTTAGCCCCATCAGTTCAGATCACCCCCCTCAAGACCTACTTCCTCTAGCATAGCTTATCATCTTTTATTTCAGGCAAGTGTGTTACACTGCATCTGTCATTTCAGGTTATTACTTTAAGTGTGTGTGTGTGTGTGTGTAACCTGATAAGTTTAAAAACATTTCTGGTGTGTGCACGTGTGTGTATGTACAATTATAACTTAATTATATGTCAGGCCCTTGAGCTTTAAATTAAATCTTATTATTCTCTAATGAAATTTCCCTTCTCCACTCTGTAAAATGGCTCTCTAATACCTTAAGCATCTCCATTTTAGAGATAGAATAGACGTGGCTCATTTTAGTTTAAAGAGATTTGAAAGAAAAGGTAGAGGGATTCCTGCTTGATTGGACCAAAAATACATTTCAGACAGATGTCTTCTTTCCAAGAGTGAACAACCAGGTGCTTTGGGAAGATACATCCCAGTAGATGAAAGAAACAGTATTCTTTCACTGTTCTCTTCCTCACTCTCTCATCCTGCTTTGATCTGATCCTGTCTTGGTCAGTCATCAAGAAATACTGGATCTTGAGGAAAAGTTGAAATAGTATGATCTCTGAAACCCTACCCAGGCGCATTTGAATCTTGGTTAGTCTAGCGCTCAGTTTTTTATCTAAGGCATCTTTTTCTCCTGAATACCTTACTCCCAAGGACATCATGTTACATCTGCTGGATCTGAAGGCGTGTTTTCAACTGACATGTGGCAGTTTATGGCTCTGTCTTCTGCTGAGGGCTCACAGAATCACTTTATGATTCTGTGAGCCAGTTGGGGATTTCCGTTGGAGTTATAGGTCTTTTGCTTCAGATTGGCCTGGCTTTGTTTCCTCTAGGGTATAGATGTTGGAGAACTGCATGTTCCTCTATGGTATAGAATTTGGAGAACTGCATGTTCTGAGAATATGATTTAAATTATGTATTTAGATTAAATTATATATTTAGATATGTTTCATATTTCAGTTGGAATTTCCACTCCTTTTTTTTTAAAAGGAACTGAGACAGAAATAAGGTAGAACAGTTTTAGGAGTGACCACGTTAAAAAATGATGCAGTCATCCAAAAATAGTGCTAATACAAAAATATTGCTTTTTGTTTTTGAAATACAGTTTGGGGGCTATTATTTCCCTTGAGCTGTGCTTTGAACTCATAGCTGTCCATGCTGAATCAAACGACATGGAAGGAAAAATCTTGTGTGTATATAAACCCTTCATTTCTAAACATCTGTCTCCTATACTGGTACACAGTCCTGTCTTCCTAAGCATTTATGAAAACATAAACTAGGGTTACGGTGGATGTCCTCTTTACTGTCTGAAGCATCCCCATCCTGCATTTTGGATGCCAGCGTGAATTAACATGATCATGTTGGAGGAGAAGCGAAAGAACTGGCACCGAGTGTGTGATTGATGTTGGCTTCTGGGTAGCAGAGATTCACAATATTCACTGAGAAATTAACATCTTTTCATGCCTATCAAATGTGTCACCAAGTGACACATTCAGTCTTCCCACTTACGGGGAAGCCTGGTTTCTAATCAGTGGTTGGTAAATGGGTTGTTACCAGTGAAGTTATAAATGATATCATGGCATGAAGGAGCAGGTGTTAAATCCATTTTGAACAGGAATGCAAAGCCAGCCATCCCATTTCAGTACCATTATTTAAATCTATGCCATTTGTTTGTGTTCTCTGCACCTTACTCAGGAATATGCGTGTTTGCCCAGGAGTTACCCACTTACCTGAACAAATTAAAAAAAGTCTTGATATTTTTAAATACATTACTGTGATTTTTATATCTTAAGAAAATTTAAGGGGATTGTATATTGTAATACACACACACAAACACAAAACATACTTCCTGGAGGGAAACCTGTATTAGTTCAGTCCCAGAAGTATTCTCTATGAAAACTGTGTCTATGCCATACTAAAGATCAACGTTCAGCCCTGAAGCAAGTAATTTATCATTTTAATAGAATACTTCTTCCCTTTGGGAGTGCTCTCATTTATATATTAAAAAAAACTTGAGTGAAAGTGGCAAGAAGCGGTACACTGTAATTGTTTCTGTGTGGTAAATTAATTTAAGTGAGATTGCATTTCATTGTAGTGCTGTCTGTGGACATAGTTTCAGAAGAAATATGTTGTTCTTTTTCTGTTTGTTCCTGAGAATGAAAATGAAGAATACCTTGTCTACTAAGTCCTATCTCATGTTCCCATAGCATACAGTTGCCTTCTTAAATTTACACAGGTGGCACCCTTGTCTTACAGTGAAGTGTAGGCATTCTAATTCATAAACTGAATATGAATTGCATTTTTAATTCTGCCACATATTTGGTCATCTTTGACCATGTTATCTCATCACCTGCAAAATGCATTCCTTGCAACTCTTGCCTATTCCTATTAAAGAATGGACTCTGGGAAAGTTCTTGCTTTGTCAAGTTTGGCAAGGCTGTTTGACATAAAGTCCGATTAACATGGAATAGCAAAAAGCATCCTCTGAAAAGGAATGAGTATAAACATCACCAGGACATTGGGGAACAGAAGATGTTTTCCCTTTTATATGGGATATATTGCTTGTGTAGAGACATCGGCTGAAGAAAGGCATTTGTAATAACTGAGAATTGTAATCTAAAACAGATTTTGCATTGACATGACGAAATTGATAAAAACAGATCCAATAACACATGCATGTGTTATCAGTATGCAGGTATTATTGGTACTTACTCCTCAAGACTAGAATTCTAATCCTCCAGAGATGTACCAAAGCTCAACCTAGGTGTCTTCTGCAATCTAAAGCTCAGTGTATATTTATAACCAATAATGTATCTCTGTGACAGTGGAGTTCAAACTTTCTTCTCCCTTGTCTGCTGCAGCACCCACCATACCAGAAACCTGCTCCAGAGAGTATCCCTCCAGAATAGATTATTAGGGTGCTTCCAGCACCACTGGAGGGAAGGTGGACCAATGTTTTTACAGAATCAGAGGTATCCATCATAAATGTTTGTTTACCTGTCTAGTATTATGGTAATGTACAATAAAATCAACCAAAGTAAAAACAGTTTTATACATCACTAGATCCCAGCCTAAGACACATTTGGAAGGTCATTTGAGAATGAGTATAGGGCCAGATGGAGGGGATGATTAATATACAAGTGTTCCCCACTTTTTAGTCGTTCATCAGTTCTTCTCCACTCGCATTCTTCCTGTAGGGAACATGAAGGAATTATGAAGGCTTGCCTCATAATTGAAGGCTCACCTCCCTCATGTTCCTTATAGAAAGAGAGCAAGAGGAGAAGAACTGACAAAAGACTGAGTTCTGCTTTTCAACCAGTTCCACTTTTTGACAGGGCTCTAGTTCCTAACACACCAGATAATTAGAGGTTGCCTGTATATCATATTTACTTAAACTCCATATGGAGTAATTATAAATAAATTAGTCAAGAAAATTTGGTTTCAGTCTTACCCTGCACATAAGAAGCACTATTTAACTCTCCCACTGTTGGTTGTTGTACACATTGGCTGAGGTAGTTTGATGGTGTCTTTTGGGACTCCATAAGCTCATTTTCTTACCAATTTATCTTGCACATTTGCACATCACATTTCTATCAATATAATCAAGGTAGTTTAAACTAGAAATGCTGTGTACTGTATAGTGCAGTTTAAGAGGCAAAGCATCTCTCCCTAAACTGCAAACCCCAGGATGCCATAGGATGTTGAAAGTGGAATAATAGCACTATAACAGCGTAGTGCAGAAATGGCCTTAGTTGCCTTAACTGATCACCTACAAGGTTGAGATGTAATTCTTCATTAACTTTGTTCTTGAAGGAAGAAACAAGTAATTTTAAGCAATTTTCTTTCAACTTTGAGAAGGTTTTCAAAAACCACACTGTTTTCAAAAACTGTTCACAATTCAGGAATTATTTTATTCACATGTGTTTGTTCTACATAGTTTTCTGCACAGAAAATAATATTTCTATACAGAAAATGCTGTTGCCAGTGCAGAAAATGTTTTCTAAGAAAAATAACCATGTGCAAATTTTGTGCAGGATCAGTTTCCAACTTCAACATCCAGAAGAAACAACATGTTCTGCACAGAAAAATAATATTGTACAGAAAATTCTGATTCCTATGTGGGAAGTGTTGTTTTTGTGGAAAACCATCACCTGTGAATTTTGTGTAGACTAAGCCCTGGAGTGTGAAGATTCTTGTCAGTCCAGGATTCTTCTCACCAGATTTCTCAACACTTGAGAAACATGTTTTTTGACCAATTTATTTTTTTTAATCAAATATGTTTTACATCCCTAGTACAGGGGCGTGCTACCCTCTTGATCTTCCTGGGTCTCTGTGAGTTTTGATATTACTGGAGAAGGTATCCCACTGGACTGGCTTTGCTGGAATAGAACACACTGAGTTACAGTGAATCTGTTCTTATCTACAGTTTGTTTTGTAGAATTGCTATGGGAGACTGCTGTTCAGTCCCGTAGCCATTAAGCTGTGTGGTGCCACAGCGTTTTACATTGTCTCCCATACTGTTCAATGACTGTATGAAGTCACTGAGTAAGGTCATCAAGAATTTGGGAGTTGGATACTATCGGTATGCTAATAACACTCAACATTGTCATCTGAGGATGGGCAGGTGCTGGAGTGCTGGGATGTTGCAATGAGTTGGATGAAGACCAGTACACTAAAGCTGAATCCCAGTAAGATGAAGTCTCTGTGGATTAGTGGCTCTTGCAAGTGACCTGCTCTAGCTGGGGTTACACTCCCGGTGAAGTACATAGGAAGGGAATGCTCTGAGACCATTGGTGCTGCTGGAGTCCTAGGTGGACTTCATAGTTCGTGGTGCTTGCGACCACCTTCAATCAGTCTGCTATCCACAGCCAGTCCTAGATAGGATAACGTAGCTACAGTAATTCCAACACTGGTAACTTCTTTGATTAGACCTCTACACAGCATTGTATTTGGGGCTGCCCTTGGAAATGACACAGAAGCAATGCAATGCAAAATGCAGTGCAATGACAGGAATATCATACAAACGTTATATAACATCAGTTTTAAAGGGATAGTGCCGCCTGCCAATATGCTTCCAGTATGAATTGAAGGTACTGGTGATAACGTTTAAAGCCCAAAATGGCTTTAGATTTTGATGCTTGAAAGAATCCTTCTCCCTTACTACTGGAGGAGTAATAAATTATGGAGGATATAGGTGCTCTGCTGCAGCACCCCAGTTGTGAATTCTCTCTCCTTAGAGGCCCAACTGGCATGAACACAGATACAGTCCTGGGCACCAGTTTAAAAAATGTTCTTTAGTAAACTTTTGAGGCCTGATTGATCTCACACAAATTTGCACATGTGAGTGGTTTTAAATCTTTTTCGGCTGTTTCAGCTAGTCCTAAAATGTCTTCTTTTAAGTGTTAAGTGTTTTAATATGCTTTGTACTCTTTTAAAATTGTTCTTACTGTTCAAAATGGCTTTAAACTGGTCAAACTGATTTAATCATACATCACCCTGAGATTGTTGGATATAGGGCAAGATGTGGATATTTTTATTTTAAGAATTAATTAAATAAGTTAGATCCAACATTAGTCCTACCTAGAGCAGACCTGGATTTATTTAAGTTATGACTGAGGCCCCCCAATTATTTCACTAAGTCTACTTGAGGTAGGGCTAGTATTGGATTTATTCCTTGTGTATTTTCCTTCTGTAGTTTTACTGAGGGAGAAAATGACAGTTTGTTCAGAAAACAAACAGTACCTAAGTTGCATGGGTAAGCACTGGTCATTCTGTAGCAAAATGTTAGAATATATATGCCAAGAGGGAATATCAGAAGGTTTGTGGGAACTGGCAGAAATATTTTAAAAAGCATATGTGTGTGTGTTTATGCGTGTGAGAATCCCCTAACAGCATCATGTTACCACTTATTTCTGATTGACTTTTAAGGAAGGGAAATGTAAGGGAAGGGAAAATGGATTGGAGTATTCTGAAAGCAATGTGGTTGGCTGGCTGGAACCTTGAAGACAAGCAGTCCACGCTGCCCACTTTTTGTCAAAGGGCTTGCTTGTTAGGCTGTACGGATGGACTATATATGATTATAGCTGATTAGTTCAGGTATGTTACATATCTAGCCAATATATTGATTCTTTCGCTTCCTTCTTCCCTCCCAACCCTCCACACTATATACATAAGGAAATAATATCTGTGATTTTTTGTTTGCTTGTTTAAGGAGTATGTATTTTGTGACTTTGCATGAGCAATGGGATGAGAAAAGCAAGCAAGATTACCCTCTTTGCTGGCATATAAAATTCAATTTCCCCCCAAGAAATACTGTTTGAAAATGGGGTGTGTCTTATATGCCAATGGATCTTATATGCTGGCAAATAGTATTTGCCAGTGTATAAATGGGCGCATCTTATACACTGGCAAATACAGTATTTGGTTTTGGTGTGTGATATTTGTATATTTCTAAACGGGCAATTTTTTTCCTCTTAAATCATAAGATTCAATGAGCATGTTCCTGGGCTTTTACGTGCATCTAGTTTAAAAGAAAGATGAAAAGCCAGTGGTAGATGCTTACATATAGAATACTTTGTCCTTCAGGTCATTTGTTCAATATGAGGGCGTTTTTCCCCATAAAGTTTGAACTTGGCTATTTGCTTTGATTGACCTTCTTCTGTAGGTTTGCCTTCAAGTGGCCCTGCATCATTCTGGCAAACTGAACTAGGGGCCATGCGTCTAATGGCTTAAAGTGTGAACTGAAGGAAGAAATAGGTGCTTTCTCTGCTGTGCAGAGCAGGGACAAATTGGTCAGGAGATTTATTTCAGAGAAGTGTGGATGATATTTTGCTGACTGTCTGTGGTAGGTAACAATGTAATTCAATAAATGAAGGATAGGTTTGAATAGATGGAAAATTAATCTTCGGGCCCTGTCTCCTGTGGGATTTTCCTGTGCCATTATTGATTGCATTTCAGCTCCTGCCTCAGGAGAGAAATTGGTTGGAGTTAGGTTTTAATTGTATTCAGAGCTCTACTGGATTGCTTTACTTCACAATAGATGAGCTTCAGTTTTTTTGGATCAGGGTAGATAGCTTCTTTTTTCCCCTCCTGATTAAAAACTTACAGAGATATGGAAAATGTAACATATACAGTTCAGATTATTGATAAAAAACAATTTAGAGCTATTTTTGGGTAATCGGTATCTTGCTGTACTCAGGACATCCTATTCAAGTGATATTTTATTTTTATCAATCTGCTGCTAGATATAAGAGCTAAATTCAGTTAATAGATGAAAAAGCAACTTTGCTGACCAGCAGCAGGGCAGTGTCTCTTTAATTTACTTGAATTTGTTGTAATGTTTTTAATAGTGTTTTATCAATGCACAATTCTAAATGCTCTTATTGTTAATTAAAAACACTGCCACCATGTTCCTTATTTATTCTGAGAAGTGGATGAAGTCATCTCTTATACATCCCACAAATAATATACCACTGATTGTTTTCACTGATTTCTATACATGCATGTTGATATAGGCAAGGAAAATAGGAAAGCTGTAGGTATTGTTTGAAGGAGTCTTTTCACTGCTTATGTTTCAGACCTATATGTGTTCTCATTTCTTGTGGGGAGCACTGTGAAATTTTATGGATGTGTCATGATTTCCTTCACCATAGCTGACTTTGAAAAAAAACTCAGTTCCGTGCATACAGTTCAACAGCATTTTGCCAATCAAAAACACAGGTTAAATTGATATTGGAGATGTCTGTTGTCTGAACTATTTGTTAGAAGCTCAACCCAATTTTGCACACTAGTGCAAATCCTGATAGATTGCATCCTGCCATTCAATCCTCAGTTTCTTCACATGCCACACAAGAGTGGCTCCATCAGGTCTGGCGAAAAGAGGCAGAGGGGTCACATCAAAGCTCAGAAAAAACACGTTTTTCAACTAAAACTCAAATAATCCCCCAGCCTATACAGAGATTGCCCATACTGGCAAAGATTGTGGGACCTATTGCCCATAAAAGTGGCTTTCCTATGTGCTGGGTTATGTGATTGGATTCTTAATGCCTATCAAAACTACAGCAGAAGAGAAAATAGGTGGAAGAATCTGTTCTGTCTTTGGGATTTTTTTTGGTCAGTTTTTTTTTTTTTTTAAGTCTTCAGACAAACTGGAATGGAAGTTCTGTAGTAATATGTAGACTGGAACTGGGCATGCTGGCTTGGGGATTCTGGGAACTGATGTCCCCAAAAAGTAACTTTTCTAAGCTCTGGGAGGGTACATCATGTTCTTCACATGCCCCCAAATATTCAGTCCCAGGAGAGCAAATTTTAGGATAATACCTAAAGTTATACATATGTGAAACTTTCACAGAGTGGAAATTTACTGATTTGTCCATCTCTAATGTTTACTTTAAGCTATTTGATGTAAACACTGAAGTCATGTATGCGGATTGCAAATAGTAAATAGAAAATGCATACACTAAACCTGCTAGTGAACAACGTTGCAATAATCAAATCAATACAATATCAAAGGCAATTTAACATTAAAGAGAGATTAAACACATTTTGTGGATCATTTATATTTAAATGACAATGTAATAATAATGAATCAAGTGAGAATAGAGAAATTTTATTATTAATAGTGGTGGGGGGAATTTTATTTGTTAAGAATGAAGTTTAAATATTAACCAAGAAAATGTAGTCTAAATATAAAAGTGATATATTAATTGATGTATGTATTCTATCATTTGACAAAGCCTGCTAAGTTCCTCCTCTTCATCTGAAAGCATGACTCTTGGGCAAGTGGCCACTGAATAGTTGCCCAGTCCTATAAGTGGCTCTGAGCTCCATGGAAGTTACCCAACATTGCATAAAAGACAAACTGGATAATAACTCCTTTCCTGAACCAACTGTTTCAGATGAGAGAAAATACAAGAGAATTATAGAGATTAAATACTAGCTTATCCTTTGACTGTTTTAAGGAATCTATCAGCTGTTAGCTTCATATCATTCTTTGCTTAATTCAATAGAAACACAGGTAGTTCTACTGCTCTCTTTTGTTTGGGAAAAGATATGGGTGTGATAGGCTATTTATCAAAGGGATACATGCATGACATATTATCTCACTGCAAGAATTTGTTGTTGATGTCTCATTTACAGAATTAAAATAGCTCATTACTGTAGACAACTGGTGGTGAAACAATAAATTTTCCCCAAAATGTACAAACACAAATCAGAGCTAAAGTAAAGTGGTGACTGGATCAAATTATAACATCTTTGGAGATAATATAAAATGTCCTTGTTTCAATAGCTGCTCCAAACCAAGAGTCGCATGATTTTCCCACTAGCTTGCTGCTTTCAGCTTTGCCTGAGCTGCTCAGGAGACAAACTCCCTTGGGGAGCTGTGCTGTTCTTGGGGGAAGACTAGTGTGAGACAGAGGGTCAGGCCCTTTTCAGATATTGTCAGAATGTGCTATGAGCCCTTATGATGACAACAGAACTGCAAGCAATGCATCCACATGCTCTGCCTCCATCAATTTCTCCCCAATTTTTAAACAGACTTAATTTCCATTTCTTTTCAGACTAATGCAAAGAACAGAGTTGTATAGATTTCACACATCTCCATATTGTATAATGTACTTCTTGACTCAAACACCATGTACAGAAATGTGTACATTAGAGAAAACTGTGTATAAATATGTATCACTTACACAAATCATGTACAAAACATGTATATTAGAAAGAACTGTGTATGACAACCAATGCAAATTTTGTGCCATTTAAAATTACAGAGAGTTGGAAAAATGGACTTTGAATAGAAATACAACTGACACAGAATGGAAATAGGCTTGTTTTAGCTCTCCCTGGTTTATTGTAAATTCTGAAAAGAAGACCATCCATCCATGATGACCCATCCGCCCATCCTTACACACAGTTGTGTTGGTGATGAGAGAATAGGTTGGACCAGTTGATATGCTTAGGACCCTTTTGCACTACACAGTTATGGCACCATGATTCTACTTTAACTGCCATGGCTCCCCAATATGTGGAGTCCTGGGGTTATTAGTTTGGGGAAGCATTAGATATCTGTGGCTGAGAGTTCTAAATGCCCTTTTCTTAACTGCATATTAAACTGGACAGTGCCTTGACAGTTAAAGTGAAATCAGGATGTATTCACGTTCTTAGCCTCAAGATGTAGGCCATTTAATCCCTGGAGTTCTTTGTTTTCCAATTCTGCTGCATATGCAGATTTGGTATGAGTGCCTAACTACATAGAATGTGAAATGTGTTGCTTCTAGTATCCTGTAAGATTTTTTATTTAAAGAAGGTATGTTTTAGGAGGGACCTGTGTTCAAATTGGAAACACAGCATAAGACAAGGGAAAATTCAACCACAGAGATGTAAATCTATGCTTATTTTGTTTTTGCAGGAAATAAAAAAAAAACCTTGGCGTTTTGTGTGCAGAGTGCACCGTTTTATGCATAACTGCCATTTTTTTTTGCCAAAACAAATATTTCATAAAAAGTTTGTAAATCCAAATAGTCACATGGCAATTGAGCATTTTCTCAGTAGGGTGTCCTGAAGTATCCAGACAGTCTTTCTTGGTTAAGAAAAAAAAAAGCAAACTTTTTTTTTAACATCCTCATTTAACCCTTCATTCTCACACTATGGTCCTATTCTACATGACAGAATAAAACAAGTTCCTATTGGTATCACATATAATTATGCTTTGAGAGAATCATCAAAGGTTTATGGGCAAAGTTTGCACTTTTAGGGTTTATACTCAGTCCGTTCACATTTGTCTTCTCTGTATTCCCAGCTTTGCTCTGCCAACTTTATTTGGAGTACTACTGTCAGTGGGCTGGGTTGGGTTTATTTGTTTTTCATCCTACTTTTCTCCCAGACTGGGACCCAAGCCATCTCAAAGGCTGAATTTTCTGCTGTGTCACCCCATATAGGCCATCAGCCTTTTCAATAATGTATTTGCAACATGCAATTGCCAAACACTTATATATGAGTTGCACTTGTAGTAGAATGAAATGAAAATGAAAATGAAAATACAAATTTCTGTATGAGGCTCAATGAATAGCCTGTACCATTTGGGAAATCACAGTTGAATGCTGTCCTGTCTTTTAAAAATGTAGAAGTTTTGTATCAGAGACAGATAGTTGACTTGTGTTAGAATCATTCCTTTCAATGTGCTGACTCCCAATTTACAAATAATTTTTTTTCCCATTAGAGAATATTCAAAAATCCTTATTCCACCTGCAGTCTGGAATATATTTTTATCTCCTTTATCACTGGAGATTCTTATCATAATTTCTTTACATGTGTAGAGCAGGCCTTAGACTTCCCTGTGAAGTGTGTGCAACTAACTTTTATTGTAGCTTTTAATATATACTTCCCTTTTCTTCTCTTGAAAAGTATGGAAGAAATGAAAGTGAAACTGGCAGTCAGAGAATCAAACCAGTATTTGAAGATGATCCAGTTTTTGGCCGGCAAACATCCTACCAGCATGCTGCAGTCCACATACCAACGGATATATATGATGGCTGTAAGTAATGAATAAGTTCATAGCATCTTCTTTTGTGCTTCATCTGTGAAGATATAGTTCTGATTTGTTGATGCTATACATACCTTGCTGAGTTTCATGGGGCTTAATCCCAGGTAAGTGAGTACCAGATTTCAGCCTAAATCCAATTGCTAGCTTCATCTAGATTAGAATCAAGGAATCAATAGCTGAAAAGTAAATCAACACTTGTATAAATCCCATTGGAGCCATTGTGGTATGGTGGTTTGAGTGTTGGGCTATGGCCTAGAGAACAGGGTTCAGTTCCTCGCTTGGCAGTGGAGACCCACTGGGTAACCTTGGGCAGGTCACACACTCTCTGCCCCAGAAAACCCTGTGATTGGTTTGTCTTAGGGTCACTTAAGTTGAAAATGACTAGAAGACACACAACATAAATCCCATTGCTTTAGTAGATTTACTCTACTTGTGAGTAGTAGCTGGATTTAGGCCTTAGTCTTACACTAAAAGTTTCTGCCTGACACTTCTCCAGTTGCTTAAGGTCACTTCCTTCTGTATTGATGTGCTTTTCACTAGTCTCTCCTACCTTAGTTTATAAGTAAAGAGTTTATATAACAAGCAGATAGCTAGAGTTGAAAGTATAATTGTCCAGCACCAAAGGTTGGTAGACTGTGCCCCTCACATAATTTCCAAAAGCTTATGCAAGTAATTGGTCCTGTCTCAAGAACAATTTGTTCTTCCCTTAGAGCCTGCTGGGCGGGGAAAGAAGCAGTGTTCCTGAGAGAAAGCCTTGTGCCCAAGACTGAGATAGGGGCAGGTGGGGAGATGGAGTAGCAAAAAGAAAGCAAAAGGGGTGGTGGTGGGCATTATCATTTTTAGCTGTGGTGATACTTAGCACTGATTTTCTTCTGCCTCCTGACTCAAAAGATTACACCTGAGAGGAGGGGAAAAAATTCCTCTCCCTGACCTAAACTTTAAATAGTTTAAAACATTTTTTTCTGACTTGGTGGTCTCCAGATGTGTTTTCCTACATTTCCCATCATTTCAAGCATCCATGGTTGGTATGGATTATTATAGTCTGATACATCTGCAGGGTGACAGCTTGGGGAAGACTGCTATAAAATATGCCCGAGCAGCAGTAGTGTAAAATGGTAGATGGTGTCCTGCATGGAACCTGAATGTTCATTCATGTGCATTCCCACTGACATAGATGGCATGAAACGGAAGATGTATCCCTCTTGTCAGACAGCTAATTAACAGAACCCCTGGGGAGAAGGAACTGAACCCTGAGGAATGCTAACACTGGCAAATTCGACTGACTGTTTTTAAGTGAAAGGCAAAACCATCTTGAAAATAATATAGTAGGAAGAGATAATATAAAAATAGGGCCTGTCCCTGGTAAATAGGTAGAACTGGACCATTTATGATGGCAAAGAACTATAAGAACTTGGCCTCATATTCTCATAAGGTTTTATGCACAAGAAAATTTGCTTTGGGGGACTGTAGCTTGAAGAAACCCTCAAAGATAGCATTGGCTGGGGCATTCTGGAAGCTGCAGTCGAAAATGTATTTTTTTTTCTCAAGTGCTGATATGCACATTGTATAGTAGTAGAAACATGGTTGTGTTGTGATGTGACACAGTTGTACTTGTCCTGGATAATTTTAAGAACATTATAGCAGGTTGAGCAAATGCTTAATATTAGAAAAATGTTAGATAGAAAATATATGCAAGCTTTCAAACAAACTAAAGCAAAGGCAGGGTTTTTCCAGACTGGTCATTCCTAGTCATGTGAAAAGGCATTAAGGCTTTAACTTTTATTGTTAGGTTTTTAGTTGATCTTGTTTTAGCTTTGTGAGTTGCCTAGGATCTCACATTAAGACAGCATACAAACAGCATACAAATGGAATAAAAATAAATGAATAACAAGGAACTATAATACCTTGAAAGATAGCTGTATGCTTACCAGTGTAGTCACATATCCAAAATGTTGCTGAAACTGAAACAGAAGTGGAAATAGTGGTGAAGAGCAGGGAAGAATTATCATAACAGAGTCCAGAATTAAAATACTTAGCAGTATCTTAATTTGTTATTTGTTTTCCAACTGAAAATTGAGTTTTCTTATACCTGGGAAAATCCAATTGTGGTACCTGTATATTGGACAGAGTTCAAACACTTCATCAAGCTGTTTGGTTGAGCTTTTGGCAGGTGCTCTAGGGTGTTCAGCCTGGGCACAAGCCTGTTCTAGCACCGTGTAGTGGATCTACATTCAGATATGTGTAAATATTGCAGGCATTAGGGAATTACCAGCTTCCTTGACAGTACAGAAAAATTGTTGAAGTGCGGAATAGAAATGATCTAAGTAAATGCATCTAACTCTGGTATTCCATTCATGGAAGGCAGCTTGTTCCAGTGAAAGTTTCTGGAAGGTGGTTTTTGCAGAACCCTCCTTTTCACTGCACCATCTTTCTCATCCAGTGGGTCGATCATCTTTGTGTGGCTTCATGTCTGAGGAACAAGGAATCCATTCCAGATTTTGGATAGCTTTTAAGGAGCTCCCCAGTGTGCTGAACCTATTTAGGTTCTTTAAAACCTGAATTAAAACTTGGAGTGGATTCACTGACCCATTGACATAAGAGCCACCAGCAGCCACTGCTCATTGCTCTGGGGCTGATTTGAGGGGCTGAAGGAGCTGCAGATGGAGTGAGGAATTTAACACATTCTTCATTCCATTTACAGAAACGTTCTGTACGGTCTTCTGTAAGTGGAAGGATAGCGCTGGATTCATACAGTCCTGAATAAATAACAAATGGTTTCAGAAATACAAAAAAATGAAAACTTCTGTGGTGCACTTTTACTGTAGAGCACTGTAGGAAGGTAGTGCTGCTCATTTTAATTCGAAGAATCTTCCTGCTCCACTGAAGTCTTATCAGTGAGTCGGAGACCTGAGACTGACCCACATTTATTTAAAATTCCTGTCACTGTTGTGTGTCTGCATGTATAAATGACACACGAGTGGAAATGTCAACAGGATTGAGCAGAGGGAAAGTTGCGTGTAACTTATGGTTTCTTATGCAGCATGTCAAAATGACACAGATTTGGAGGATTATTCTGGGATTCTCACTTTAATAATGCAAAAGTGCACTGTAATTGGTGGATTAGAGTGGGGAACAGCTCTGTTATTTTAGTTGTTTTTCATTCCAGCTAAACTGTTATGAGAAATTCAATCATTTCTGAAAGGCCAGTTTATGGGTGGATGGCGGTGGTGTCATGGAGACATGATTCGTTGGTGAAACCATATTTTAAAAGTTTTCATTTTGTGTTGGCTTCTAAGTGTATAATTTCAATAAGCATTTATAGCAGAAATAATATAGTAGCAGCAGAAATCTCATAATATGAAAATGAATATGATTTTGTCATATGAACAATTTAGCTTAAAAAAAGTTATTCTACCACATACAATGTTAACAGGAGAGAAACGATACTATGATACTATGGCCATTTCTGCACAGTGATGCCCTTCTGTGTTGTCATACTGCAGTCCTGGGTCCAGAAGGCAGTGTGCCAGCAACACTCTTTTCTGCATCTGCTCGCTCCATGTGGGAGGGAGTGTGATGGCACCGCCACTTCCTTCCACAGCGCTTTCCATTGCTGGCATTTCCATTGCACTTCTGTGGCTTCCACATGGCTGGAAGAGATGGGAACACTGCACAATCAGAGGCACAATATAGATTTTTCCATTTTGTGAAAATCGCACAAATACGATGCTTGGGGACGGGATGGCAGTGGGCCAGTGACAACAGTGTGTGAAAGCATGACCTGCTGACTGCTTCCATCATGTGCCAGAAGCGGCATGGCCCTGTAATGCAGAAATGGGCCAAGTTTGATGTGAGCTCAAATTCATTTACTATTCACTAGATTTAAAATAGAATGGCTAGAACAGAAATCTCTGAGACCTAGGAGAGCTAGTGCCAATCCAGATTGATAATGGAAAGATAAATGAGCCATGGGCCTTACAACTTATAGGACAGCTTCTTATATATGTATGCATCTATGGTTTCAAGATCTCAGGGCAAGACCCCTTTTACCAATTCTTAGGATGAGGGAGAAGAATGTCAGGGTGAGAGTCCCACCTTGAAAAGAAAAGAAGATGATTGCATGCTGCTGGTCCTTGTTGCTACAGGCAACTTCAGGGAAGCTGCTGCAGACTTTTTCAAGGTTTTTCTGGCCACTCTTTTCCACCTCAAATTTCTCAAGCTACAGCAGGCACCAGGACTTAGTCAACAGGAGGAAATATGAAGCTGCCTCAGGAGCTGATGAATGTGGTACTAGTGAATAACTTGTTTTTTTTTTTCATTGCTACCATTTCCAGTTTTCTTCCCATTTAACTTGTGTTTCCCTAAACTGATGAACTATAGTGAAATTTCCTTTATTGATGTGAAGTGCACATGACTTTTCTTCAGCTTTGCTCAAGCAATTTCTCTTTTTTTCCCCTCCTTTTCTTGCCATTCTTAGTCTCCCACACTCAGAATTCTTGGCTTCTCTTCTCTTTTGTCTCACTCACATACAGCCACACGTTGTTTTTCTCCTTCTCAAAACACCACAGTACTTTTTGCCTACATTAATCTTCACCCTCCTCCTTCTCTCAATTTTCTGCCAAAACATCTTCTCCTTCCCTTTTACTTCATGATTCTTTGTCTCATCCTCTTTCTCCTTTCCCCCTCCTGCATTCACAAATTCTGGTTTTTCCCCTTTCTCTCTCTTTCTCCTCTGTCCCCACATCTCTTAGTTTACTTCATCTTTTCCCAATCCATCTCTGGAATACTCTTTCTCCTTTTCCCTCCTTCCCAAACGGATACATTTGTTGTCTCAATTCTTCCCTATTGCTGCTGCTTCTCTCTTATTCCATGTTTTCTTCTGCTACTACTTCTAACAATGCTATCGGCTTTGTTCCTTTAACTCTCTCTCTGTTTCTCCAGCTCTTTTCCCTTTGCCCTCTGTCCTCAGGAAAACTTGAAATTATTACCAGAATATGTCAGATTCTCAGCAGTTTAGAGTGCCACTCAACCAGGCGTGGGTAGCTGTCAGGGTTTGAGGTTTCCATTGACCCCCTAGGGGACCTTGTGGGGGGGCTACACCAAATGTTGTACCATCAAACAAACAAACAAGATTATTTTGCCCTCAAATACTCTATAGAGGTTATCAAGGCAATTTTACTGTACCTTTGGCACTGTCTGGGCACTGTCTTTAATGCAGGAGAGACATTTTTCCCAGTGGCAAGTGAACAAGCTTTAGTTTTCAGATTTGGAAACTTTTAAAAACTGAAATCTCATTTGCAAAAATTGAAAAAAAAAAATGCCCCCAACTCCCCTCCACTATGCTTTGTGGCTGTAGTGTTCTCACACTTATTTGGAAATAAGTCCTCACAGGTGTATTTACTTTTAAATAAACATATATAGGGGTTTCACTGTATTTATAAGTGTTTTGGAAATGACTCGCTCCAAGAAACAAACAAAAACTTTTCCCCAAAACCAGAAACAAAACATAAAACCCCAGAACTTTAATTTTCAAACCAGTAATTAAGTCAAAGAATTGTTTATAACTGTGTATCAAAAGTCTGGAAAACAAAACACATCAAGGATGTCTTCAAGAACTATTTTTGTGAGTGTAATAAGCATGATTTACTTCAAGATGCATTTCCTATGTTTGAACAAGTTTTCTGTGTATTAGTTGTCCTCACTCTGCTTATTACAGTTAACTCTTTTCAATAATGCCCCCCAATACAGGTGTTACACCTTACTTTAAAAATGTTTTCCACAGAACACATGCAAGGTCTAAGTCTAATTGTTAGTCCCTCCCAGAGTAGGTCCACTGGAGCAATAGTATGTACATGAGGGTTGATTTACCGTTAGTCTCAGTGGGATTAGCAGTTTGATTTAGACTGACTCTTCTTGCTGCTGCTGCTTATTGCTCTGTAAATCTTGAGTGCATAATAATATTAAAAAGGCCCTACAGTCTAATCTGTATTTAGTTATGTTACAGAAATTTAAAATTCCTTATCCTAATTCTGAATCCAAAATCCAACATCCATTTTAAACACAAGTCTGGGAAGCCTGGGGTGAGGAATGCAAGGGATAGGAGGAAGAAAATGGGGTGTGGGAGGAAAGCAGGTACCTCATGAATAATCAAATTCTTGAAGGTCAAACCCAATAATGTAGAGGGAGGACTGTGATGTGACAGTAATGAATAGAGGATTGTGTTACTTCATCGTTGTACCTTATTTTCCTTCCATGGGGTAGATTGTGTAAACCATGGCTTTCTTCACATAAAAGCCTTCATGTAGGCCATGCAGTTGCTAGAAAGTTTAGTTTTGAAATTTCCATCTACACTAAATAGATCTTGGGCTATGTGACTAAGGGCTCAACTCCATATTACATGAAATATGTAAGACAATATCAAACCATGGGTGTTGCACTGGTGGAACGGTAAAATGCAGCAGAACCAGATAGGGAGCGATCTCTGTTCTCAACTGCAGCCACTGTTCAAGGGGTGGGAGTAGTATTAAAGCTCTCTCATCCATGTCGTGGTCTTAATTTGAACTGCCCAAATGCATACTTCTGGGTAGAATAAAACCAAGAGCTGCATACTCTGTATATAATGTAGTGTAGTTTGACTTTAAAGCAGTGGTTCTCAACCTGTGGGTCCCCAGATATTTGTGGACTTCAGCTCCCAGAAGCCCCAGCCACTATGGTCAGTGCTCAGGGCTTCTGGGAGCTGAAGTCCAAAACTCTGGGGACCACAGGTTGAGAACCACTGCTTTAAACATTTGGTCTATTAGTGCTTACAGTATTTGAAATGCAAACAAACTCTGACCTTTAAGTATGAGCCACCATTAATTTAAATATCTGCTGTGTATTTCTTTGATAGCAAAGACTTTGAATCACACTGTTGCAAGTAATATCCCTATTTTTCATGAAACATCAAACTGCAATGATATTTATGGCATAACTTTTAACAAGAACAACATAGGTCTTATTTGACTGTTTAGAGCAGGAGAAAAACTCCATCTAATGTTTCATTTATTTATACAGACACCTCAGGAAATTTCTCTGTTTTAACAGGTTTTATTATTATCTTCAAAAATTGGTCTCTCGTAGCTCATTAGCTTAGATTTCAAATATTTCTTTCCAACAAATATGTTTCTAACTATCTGCAGATGTGCATAAATAATATAACAAAACAGATAATTTGATTCTGGTTTTCTCTTGGAATATTTGAAATAGTTTCTTAAAAGCATGCTTTAAATGTTTGAACTTGTAGCTGTAATAAGCTGTGGTGGAAAGTATTTGACCCCCATGAGACTGGAGAAGCACAGATATAGAAGGCATAGTTAAAATGAGGTAATGATGGAATTAGATACAGAGCTTGGAATTATTTATTTGTGAATTCCAAATTGTACAGTATCCAAGCTAACAAGGATTTAGGTAGGTGTAGTTCAAAATTAGATTAGTATGACTACCCCAAAAGTTATAGTCAGCTCCCTTTCCTCTTTTTTCAGTGTCAGCTGCAATTTAAAATGGTTGGAATACTAAGAAATACAGACAAACCAATGAAGTAGAGCAAGAATTGTTGTGATATTTATGAATATATGCAACATTATGAATTTTGATATATATAATGTCAGGACTCAGGATGACATGTGAGACCCCTGCTTTCATGGATGTTTTAGACCTAAGTAGAATGTATTTGTATGACCATAATTAGTAGTTGGCACACCCTAAACCCCACTATTAATCTCAGTTAGTTCAAAGTTTATTAAATCAATGGGAATTTCCCAAGTTAATTCAGTGGCTTTATTCTAATTGGGACTATCTATTAAAGTTAGACTCTTGATTTTTTTTTAAAAAAAATCTTTGTTATAACAACTGCAAATTTCAATTAGGACAGATTAGGAAATTTAGAATCATCTGAGGATGGGTTTAGACTAGGTATAGAAACTGTGCAACTCTCTCACTCTTGTTGGAATGCAGATCCTATCAGTCTCAGCTAGCATAGCAAATGGTAGAAAATGCTGGAAGTAGCAGTTAAACAATAACTGAAGAGACACTTGATTCTCAACCTTGGTGTAGAGTAACCATTTTAAGAACTTTAAAATGTCCATGATGAATTAAGCCAAAGACCAATCTAATTCCCAGCAACTGATTTGGAACATCATGTTCCCTTTGATATTGTAGAAGTGATACATACCTATTGTCCCTGTGATCTTGTAATGAGCTAAGCAAATTTTAAACCCTTTCCTTTAGATAAATCCCTGTTCAGTGGATCAATCTCAGCTATGTAGTTGAAGCCAATCAGATTCATACATTTACTTTACAATATTCCACTAACCATGTTTAACAGCAGCTACAGCTGTCTAAGTTCAGATAACAGGTAAGCTGTGATCAATCTAAACCAGAAGGAAATGTCTCTTCATAGCTATGCTAGAAAATGAAGAGAATGCCTACAAGCCCAAGTACACTGTGACCCGTTCTAATAACTCGTTTGTTGTTAAGTCTGAAGCAGCCTGTTATATATATATTGATCCAACAGCAGATCTCACAGTATAATGGTTTGCTTATAAAATGCTAAAGTTCAGTCCAATAAATGTTATTAGGGGGAATTAGGCTGAAATTCTTTCAATGCTCGTATTTTTCTTTCCCATTTGCTATTGTTTTTATCTGACCTGAGCTGTGAGTTTGGTAAATCAGAGATGTGCTCCATTTTTATGCTGCTAGCTTGAGGTGTGGGGGTGGGTGCAATGAAAAATATTATGAGAGTTCATTTTGATTACAACATGGATGCCTACTCTAAGAGTAATTAGTGCCTAATTTCCCATGAGTAGCTGCTGTGCAATCTAGCAGGGAACCCTTTCGGGAACTGTCACTTGCAAGCAATCTGCATTTGTCAATTTAGGTTTTAAAACCCACAATTAATCTGCGTGTACCTCTTATATGGCACATCATCCCCTGCCCAGATTTAAAGGGTATGGTCAGCTAGTTAATCAGTTGAGGCATCCTTTGGACAAATGAACAATGGACTATGAATGATCACAGACTGATAATTTGAACAAAAGATAAGAGAGTCCAGTAAGTATATGTAACATATATTCTACAGCTCACCCATAGGGTGTTTTAAAGGAGCTTTGTAGGACCTACTCACACGCCAATGTTCAAGTTAGTAGAAATGGCTTGCATTTCAATATGAACCATCACAGATTGAACATCACAGCTAAAAATGACTGAATTTTCATAAGTGAACACTTTTGTTAAGGGAAGTGCTAGGGGAGCTGGGGAAAGTTGGTGAGGTAGCTATCATTCTCTTCCACCCATTAATACCTCTAAAATACTTTTCCATCATAATATAGCATTGTTCCCATTGGGCTATTCTGCAGAAGTTCAGTTTCAACTAGTCTCTTTTTATTGAAAGGGACCCTTTACCACCTACTGTAATAGTAGTGTACCTTTCCTTTCTGGGAATATTTTCTGTCCCCTTGGAAACAATGTCTTTGTTCAGCAGTTCTTCCTCCCTCTTGATCCATATCTTGATGAAAAGTGTAGATTAAATACTTTGTCCCACCATGAAAAAGAACTGGCATAATTGAGGTGGGGGAGACATGATGTGCTTATGCAGAGACCAAAGGCTTATTAATATATGCAAAGAACTGATTTCTAGAAGTATGCAATAGTTAGGGCAGCCATGTTTTCTCCCAGCTGTGCCCCTGGGACTTGAGCTATGTCAACGATATAATGCCTTTCCATTGGTCCTTCTGATAGAAAGACATAACCTCATTCATGGGACGTGGATTGCAGCTCCTCCATCAATTCAGATAGCAATGAAGCTTTTAAAGGAAACAAAACCAAACCAGAATCTTTGTCATGTCCACAGTGGAAAACTTGCTGCTACCTGAAAGTGAATAGCTTTCATTTTCTCTTTTAGGAGTGGACAACTATGGCCCTCTAGGTGTGTTTGATCTATAATCTATGAGTCCTAGCCAGCATAGCTAATGGTGAGGGAGAATACAAGTTGCAGTCCAAAAAATATCTGGAGGGCCACAGCTGCCTATCTCTGGTCTATCTCTATGTTGATAGGGAATTGATAAACACTCAATTTGGAAGGACATAAATTGCTAGATGCATCCAATATTATTTCAACCCACAACTTGTTTTTGGTCTTCCTTTCGTCACAGTTTTCTACTCAGCACACAGGTTACTCTGTTAACAGTTCTTCTATTTGCTCATGTTTCTTCCATTCACACCATTGGCACTTGTATCACAGCCACCAGGTACAAATGTTGCATGACACAGCCACATGTGCGTTTGATCCAAAGCAGGTCCTATGAAGCCCGTAGAGCTTACACGTAGGTAAAAGCACATAGCCTTGCAGCATTTGTTCAGTGATGGTGGCCTGAACATTTGATTATCATATCCTGCCACTTTATATTTAGTATTAATCAAAACAGTAGCTATGGGTGGAGGGCGAATTAGGGCATTGCTGCCAAATAAGAATTTTGTCACTCTCCAATGAAATTGTCCTTTGGCCCTTAAATTTCTAGCATTGCAGTGAATATGAAGGTGAAAATTGGTCACATTAAGAAGTCTTATATTTGCTGCAGTTGCATCCCCTTGGCAACTTTGCCTGTCTCTTTTCTTTGCGAGCCTAAACTACATTTTAAAAGCTCAGCTGAAGTTTTAAGTTACTGAAATGCTAGAAATTTGGGGAATAAGGAAAATTTTATTAAGGGGCAGAGTTCTTACTGGAGGGACAATGCCTTCATTTGCCCCCCCCCACTAACCCTTGAGTTAGAAAGAAATTGCATTTTTACTTTGTTGAACTTAAAACATTTAGTGTCTTCATCATCCCGTTCTCTGGGAAATTCAGTCATTTGAATGATTCAGAATGAAGTGATTCAAACTGGCCAAATTATGGCCATTCAGAGGAGAAAAATTAAATTTATACAGACATAATGCTGGAAGTGACTGAACATATGTCACATGAGATATTAAAAATGGGACATCATGAGCACTTTGGGAATTTCCCTTTGACAAATACAGCCCTGGTGTCCTTTTTCTGTGCTTATGCTGCAATGTAGCAAGTTGTATTTTCAGAGATGGCTGAAATGAAATACAACAATAAATCTTTCCTGCTTTCATTGCATATATACAATACCGTACTCTACAATGTGCTGCTCCTGCAACTGTTGTTTTTAACAAATAAATAGCACTGCTAAATCTACTATATGAAAGTCAAAGTTTGTCTGTGAGTTTGTCTGTTCGTCTGTGTCGGGCAGGTGAAGACCTCATATGATTGGCTGTGTGAGGCAAGAAGACCTCATATGATTGGCTGGCTATGAAGATTCTATGGAATCCTGGGGTTGGCAGTTCAGGGGGGGACCTTAAGAATTCTCATCCAAAGAGCTCAAGCTGGTTGCTACAGAGATGATACCTAGCAGTAAGGAGAAGGACAGTGTATTCGTGTAGGAACTCAACCTCTGTATGTTAACAACTACAAATACAGATTGGATTGGGGAATATGGGAATAGACCGGTTGCTATGGAGACGTGGCCTAACAACAGCAAGGAGGAGGACATTGTGCCCCCTCAGGAACCCAACCTCTGAATGTCAACAACTCTGAATAAAGATTGGATTGGGGAATATGGGGAAAATTTACAGGCACAGAAGTAGGTCGGTTGCTATGGAGATGAGGCCTAGCAGCAAGGAGGAGGACAGTGTACTCCCTCAGGAAACCAAACTGTGTATGTAAATAACTCTGAATACAGATTGCATTGGGAAATATGGAGCAAAGTTACAGGAAATGGAGAAGACAGTTGGGAGTTTTTAGGAGGAAATAAAAATCCCAGGCAACGCCGGGTAGATACGCTAGTATTAAATAAAACTACAGAATAAGGAGAAACCTAGATGATCTAGACCAGTGATGGGCAGATTACAGGTCTGAAGGTTTCATTGGCATCTCCTAGATCCCACTGAGAGGCCAGTCCTCCATGAATTTGTGAATAGCCCTTTTGAACCAAAGTTGGCAGACATCACCTCATTCTTCCTCTGCTTAGTAGTACCTCCCACTTATTCCCTGTGTTGCTTTTTCTATGTCAGAAAAATGTGGGAACCTGTCCCTTTGTAGTCTGCAAAATCCCAGGCATATGCATCACTGTCACCATCATCCTTGTTCTCATTGTTGTGTTAATGAAAAGGCTAAAATTTAACAGTTTATTGGTAGATAAACAGCTGTAAGGATGATTTACAGCAGAGACTAAGCAATGGCAACATTTTTGTGGCATCTTCCAAACCTTCAACTCCTTAAACAGCTCAAGTTAATCACTGGAGCCATCTATAAATTATGTACATGTTCTTTTGGATGCTAGTGAAAGCAAAGCGGATGAGGACAGATCTCCCTCTTCCCTGGTTCTCTCCAGGCATGTCCGTCAAAGGATTATAATGTGTATGCTGCCTCTGATGATGAATGTAGGCAGAGTTCAGCCAAACCTCAAATGTATTTTAAGCCTTTATGTTTGCACAGTGTGAAATCCTCATAGAATCCCATTGTGTACGTCAGTTCTATTCTTTTAAACCTTAGAAAAATTAAAGGAGACAACAGTGGCAAGAGTACCCTTTTCCAAAGCAGCGTTTTGGTTCTGGCAATCATACTAAACAAAGCAAAGCTTTTACTCTCCAGTGTTTGGAATGTTAGAATGCCTTAACACTCTGTCCCCTCTTTTTTCCTCTCGGTTGTAACTGTTTTACTCTTCTAATGTTTTCTTTTGGATGTTTTGTCCCTTTTCCATTTTATGCTTGAGGTTTTTTTTCCCCATTGGATCTGTGGCTTGCAATAAATTGATGTGATGATTTTTCCTCTTGGGGTTGAGCTCTGTTGCAACCGGACTGAGTTTTATTCTATGCGTTGGTGCTGTGACAACTACTCTCCTGTGACTGGATTCCATGAGAACTGAACACTCGTAGTCCTGCAAGATAATTTGCTATATCGTATAATATCCTACATCCACAAAGTCAATTAGAACTTCATTTTTAAAAAATGAATTATATTTCAGGCTGTTAGTCGCACTTGCTGAGCAAGTTTTAGTAAATCAGTAGTATGGTATGCAAATAACCTAAAGAAAGAGCGTTAAACTGACATGTACAAAATGAATTGTACTAACAGGCTCCAGACTGGTCCACTGTAAGACTCTGTAAGTGGTACCCCCTTTGAAATTGGTAGAAAAATTTCATGTGCAGAATGAGGTTGCATGTGTCTGGGTTTAAGATTATGATCATATTGCATCAGTTCTGTATGAGACACATATTAGATTTGCTTTTCAAGACCCAGTTAAAAGTGCAAGTTTTGATCTTGAAAGCTAGAAATGATTTGGGTCCAAGTTATTGGAAGTACCACTTACGCTGCCTGTATGTTAAGAAGATACTTAAAGCCCCTGCTCACAGACCACTGTTAAACTCTATAAGGCTAAGATGGGTTTCTGTGAAAAATTATCCATGATACTTTTCACACTGGTTTTAAAATAATTTATGGTTCTGTGAACCAAAGCTCCTTGTGAAAATTCCTAAGGCATATTGTAACTAAACAAGTAAATAAAAATATTTTTTTTCCAGCCACACACCAAAAACAATTCAGTGTATGAGCCCCGCAAGTCTCTAAAAGGAGAACATTCCACAATCAGGAGCCACTCCTAAAAAAGGCCTTCCTTTAGTTTTTATTGTACAAACTATATCTCTGATAAAGGGAGGTGAGGAAGCGTTTCTGCAGGAGATTGTAACACATAAACAGGTAGATGTAAGAGGAGCCATTCACATCCCCAGAATGTGTACATCTATCACCCAAAGGACGCAATGTTCCTAATTTAGCTTATTTGTTTGGAATCTGATACATTTTTTTTTGTTCTGCTGTCAACTGCTGATAATAGGCTAGGTTACACATAGACATACACATACACACCTTATAAATATATATAGCGTAGTAGTTTGCTTGTTGGACTAAAGACTCTTTCACAGTACACTTATAGCACGATTATTCCACTTTCGAAACTTATGGAATCCTAGGGTTTGCAGTTTAGGGAGGGGACAAGTGGCCCCTCCCTAAACTGCAAACCCCAGGATTCCATAGGATGTTGAAAGTAGAACAATTACGCTATAAGAGCGTAGTGCGGAAATGGACTAAGACTCTGGGAGACAAGAGTTTGAATCCCTGCTCAGCCATGGAAGCCCACTGGGTGACATTGGACAAGAGGAAGGCAAAAAAACCTCCCTTCTGAACAAATCTTGCCAGAAAAATCTCATGATAGTTTCACTTAGGGTCTCCATAAGCTGGAAATGACTTGAAAGCATACAACAATAGCAACAACTTTTTTCCAGTGCACCCAAGAGTAGTTTATACATCAACCTCTGAAGAAGTCTCTCATCCAGCAAGATAAAGGGCTTAGGTACCCAGAAGAATTGGATCCTATACTTTTAGAACATCTTTGTATGTTTATACCTTTCACTACGAAATACTTGTGAATTTATCTATTATGGAGTAATGCTTTATGAATAAGAAGTAAACCCCCTCTCATCAAAGAAGAAGCAAGTGTAAGAAAAAAATATATGTCACTGGGACTTTGTTTCTCTCAGTTGGTGGTAGATGTGCTTGGTTAGTTCCCTGTGATTGGTATAAAAAGTGACAGACAATCCAAAGGTTGAAGAAAAGAAGATAATGAAATACCAAATTAGAATAGCTTCTGAAAGAAGGCTGTTAGAAGCAAATTGACCAAAAAGTTACAGAGACTTTAGCAGAGGACCCGAGTGAGATGGTAGAAAATAGGTAATGGAAGAAAGCAATTTATGTTGAATTTGTTTTGTATACCTTTGTTTAAGAGCTGCATTTTCGAGATGTGTCAGGAATGCTAGTTGACTTTATTTATTAATTTACTTATACTAATGAAGGTCATAACATGAACATTTTTAAAAAGTATATCAAATATTTGCTTAGAGAAAATCTACAAATCTCTCTTTTTTAATTGTCATAACAGTTCTTTGCTTTTAATATGGTTAATTGCACTAACCAGTAGAAATAATATAAATTCTAAAATACATAAAAATAAAACAAAAATAAGATATTTTTGTTAACTGGTTATCTTGCAGGAGAGCAGAGTAACAGAAAAATAAGTTCCTGCTGACAACTTATGACTGAAGTAAAATTATATCCTGAAAAGTTTATTAGCTCAAATCTAGGTGTAATATGTTGGAGAGCAAGTAAATGAGAAATTTAATGACAGAGAACTAGCTCAGCTAGCTAGTCTTTGTGGCATCAGCATTTGGTTTATTATGACCAAGCTTCTTATCACATAAGACGAAATTTGTGCTCGTAAATCCTCTAAAAATGTGTACCTTATAAATGTGCCTCTTGGTGTGAAAGTGCTAAATAGGAAAGTTGGAATTGTGCCTGGTGTAGTTAAATAAGAAACACAGTTGTGCAGATCTTCAATCAAACAATTCTGCTTTAGCCTCTTGCACTCTGTCATTTTCAGTGTGGTGTAGTTATAGATTGATTTGCTGCTATTTATGTTTGATTAGGGGAAATCAGTTGGATTGTTTAGTGTTTCCTTTAAATCATTCCCCAAAAGGTTTGTCCCTCAGTAGCAAAACTGGATAAGGGAAAGACAAATAGGATATAACATAGAGACAAAACATTCAACTTGTACTTGATCAGTTTTTTACACTACTGGAATCCTAGAAGCTCTGCTCACTAACTCAGTTCTACCCACTGTGGTGCCTTCCATATGTTTTGGGCTAGAGTTCCCAGTAGCCTAGCCTCCATAGCTAATGGTTAGGAATTATGGAAGTTTTAACTCAAAATATTTGGAGGATACCATATTGGGAAAGAATGGACTCACTAAAGGATAGATTTGGGAGGAGAAACTAGTGTGGAAGTAGAAGCTGAGATACTTCTAAATAAATAATAAATGCCCACTGAACATTGCAGCTGTACTGGCAGAAGCAGATGCAGTCTTCATGGCCCACAGACTATAGAAACTGCTGTGGCTATTTAGCTCCATAATCCCATGTGGCTATCTTGTCCCAAGGCAGTAGCAACCACATGCCCAGTAGTAGTTGATGATTTCCATGTCAATTGACTGGTGAGGGCACTCTGGATTTCAGTTGGAACCTGAAACAATCTATCTAAGGTGTCAAAAGTATTCTTCTTAATAGGCTTAGCACTTTGGATAGCATCGTTAAAGTTCAGTCTAAAATTTGACTCCCATTGACATGGGAACCACCACTATCTAGGTCCCTCCTTGGAGGAGGAACTTGTTAGAGCCATTTGGACAGGCTGATTGCTATCAGGAGATCAAATAGCACCCAGATGAAGAAGAATAAGGGATGCACCAATTAGTGGAGTCAAACTCTGTTCCAAAGCAGTGCCACATTAAAAAACAACCTTTTACCAGGGATGTTGGAAAGGAAATGGGGTTAATGGATAATGCAGCCTGGGCACCCTTCACAGGATCATGTGGATAAGCCTTCACAAGAGCTTTTCAATGCGGAGTTATAGGATGGGGCTACAGGCAAAAAAGGATCTTGGGATTGTTGTTGATCACAAGTTGAACACGAGACAGCAGTATGATGCTGCAGCAAAGAATGCAAATACTATTCTAGCCTGCTGAGGGAAGTAAGAGTCCCACTATATTCTGTGCTGGTCAGGCCTCATGTGGAGTACTGTGATCAGTTCTGGGCATCTCATTTTAAGAAGGCTACAAACAAGTTGGAGCAGGTTCAGAGAAGGGCAACAGGGATGATAAGAGGTATCTTTATCTTTTATTTAATCTAAAACATTGTGGTTTTAAGACTTTGGTGGGCCTTTTAGTATCAACTTTACACCAAGAAGTACAAAGTCCCTGGATATTTATTTGAAACTCTCAAGTACATGTTGAGTCTCCTCGGGCATAATTTAGGGTAGCAACTTTCAGAAGGTAGATTGGGATCTCCTCATGAATGTTTGGGTGATTTCCCCCAGCATAGCCAGGGTGCCGGATTCTCAGTTGTGTAACAATAGCAACAACTGAAAAGATTTCCTCCCAAGTTAAGCTGCTGAAAAAGAATTCTTGAGGGCAAAACAGGAAAGGATTTATGTGTGAAGGGACTTGGGAGTTTGGTTCCGATTTGATCATAAATTTCTGGGCTGAACACATCCTCTTCTCCTTAATTCTGAGGCTATGACCTTTTAACTGTTCTGCTGGCTTCTGGCTTGTGAATTTTGGTATTTTTTTTTTTTAGTATTAATTTTCTAGGAGCTCCCAGCAATCTGTCTCCGTGGCCACTGACTGGCTCCCAGGCTCATTTCAGCTGCTCTTGAGAATTAGAGGCAGAAGGAGCAGCCTCTGGCCCCAGCATAAATCTTCTCCTTCCTCTATCAGTCCTCAAAAGCAGCAAGAAAAAGCTTAGGTACATCCTGACAGCCAAACAGTGGCCAGGTAGTTATGCATGGCAGGTTCTTACTTGTTGCTCCACAGTGGTGTGAAGGCCTCACAGAAGGAGGTACTGGATACCTCCTTCCAGAACGTTCCAAAATGCATATGCCAGTGTATCCTTTAGTTGTACCTGTCTATGTTATGAACAGAATGCCAGACCCACTTTACACAGGATGCTGGACAGACTTGCTAGGTCTCAGTACCAACCTGTGGGAACTGAATGTGAATTTCCAAATGGAACTAGACTTCTTTCCTGGGTCTGAAAACTGCCTAGGAAGATCACTTGTAGAAGCAAATGGTCTCTCATTGAACTTTTTTTCCTATCTTTGTGGTCTTTTCACTGAGGAGGCCTTCCAAGAAATCAATTTTTTTTCTAAAATACAGTTTGAAAACCCCTACTTTTGTTGTATCAAGTCATCATTTTGATCCTTCATCCTGTATAGGCAGCCTGACTGTAATGTTAATAGAGATCAAAGATCATGAGTCTCCCATGTAGCAAAAGACAACAACAATCACTCCGAGCAACATCAGGGACCTGGTGAATAACTTTTGATCCCTCATATAAAGTTGGTAGCAGAAGTCTTTGAAGCCTAGGAGAAGAACATTAAGAATGTCTTTGCATATTTACATAATAGATCAAAAAGCATCTCATAAAAATGATTTAGCGAGGATCAGCAATGGTATCATTATGAAGACTTGACACTTCATATTTATTAAGCCTTGATAGGTTAGGACATATCATACCAATTTAATGCACTCTTTGCATAGTGCAATGATATTTAATGAACCGAATCTTGCTGTTTTAAATGCAGGCCAGGATTTTCCTTTGAAAATGCACTCATCCCATTTCCTATAACTGATAGATCTTCAAACTGTTTTCTGTTTTTGGTGTATATCTCCTTATAATTCTGTCATACAATAGCTGATCTATCTTTGTCTGGCCAACATATTATATGAGTGGGGTGAGCATCCCCTTGGGTCTGCTAAAATTCTGGTGGCAGCCAAGTCACTTAGAATGGGTGGTGAGATGTGGTTGATTTCTACAGTGCTCAGTCTTGTTCCTCTGGTTCAAGGGATGGAGCTTCCATAGGGTTGGGGGGCCACGTTTCAGATTGGGTGAGTAGACCAGGGTTTAATGGTTCAGGGCTGAGGCCTAAGGAAAGGAGTGGAGCTCAACAGAATTTTTAAAATGAAAAATAAACAAACAAACAAAAAAACCACGCACACAGACACAAAATAGACTACTTATTTATTTCTATTCTATTTTATATATTTCAATTTCCTTTTTAAGTTAAAATGCCTCCTCACTTGATGAGTTTGTATTTGAGAAGCTTAATCTTATTATTTCTAACCAAAATACCACCCCTAGTCATTATTAACAAATGAAACCCGGTAATTGTACTTGGATCATTAATATTAAATTTGTATTTATATGTAAATTAAACTTAAATGTACTTGAAATTATTTTAATTTATATGATATATTATTCACGTAAATGACAATTGTATTTATACGCATACACGCAAGTGATGAGAAATATATTTTCCCCATTTACTACAGTGCCTGTAGTTCCTTTCCCCATAATATATAGAGGTTTGTCGGCAGCATACTGCAATGCCATTAAAAAAAAAAAAAAGTCTGGGGGCCATAAAAATAGGTTTAGGGGCCTTGATGAAGCCAGCAGACCACACCTTTTCCCAGAGAGAACCTGCTGTTGAAGGTCCAGCTGTAGTTTGAACTGAAAGCAGTATGAATGAGGGCTTTTCCCCTTCTCCTACATTACTGAGCTTGTAGTGAGAGTACAGGCGCATGGGAAATGGTAGAGGGGAAGGGAAGGGTAGGTGTTTTGAAGGGGAAAAGATGGGGTCAGTAGCAGCCCCCTGGTGGCTGCCATCTGCCCCCTTGAATCTGTTTTAGAATGCTCTTCAATGATGACATTGCATTGTCCGAGGGGATGTGAGGGAGGGGAGTGGTGGCTACTAAGAAGACCACCCCAACAGTTGCCTCTGAAATAACCTTCCTAAAAATGTCGCTGCCATCAGGAAATTGGCCTTAAAAGAGCCTTCTCTCTCAGTAGGGATTTTTGTTGCTTTTAAATGCTTTAAAATTGACTTGTGCCAACCCTGTCATGTGTTTTTCTTGGCAGGATTTCTTCACTGGAGGTTTGCCATTGCTTCCTAATTATAGCCATTTCCACACTAGACTTTTATAGTGCTATGATTCCACTTGAAACATCCTATGGAGTCCTGGGGTTTGCAGTTTCAGGAGGGGCTGGCCAGCCCCTCCTGAAACTGCAAACCCCAGGATTCCATGGGATGTTTCAAGTGGAATCATAGCACTATAAAAGTCTAGTACGGAAATGGCCTATAATTGGAAACAAAAGCCTCATGATAATAGGCTTTTTTTGTAGCATTAAAGTTGAGGATGACGTGGACAAGACTCGAAGTGAAAATCTTACGAGAAACATTACCTATAACACATTATTTGTCCAAAATAATTCTAACATTAACATCTTTGTATAACAAGTAGCTTTCTTAATGTTAAATGATGGGTCCATTCTAAGGGCTTTGGGACATTTTTTATTAAGTAATTAATAAACATATTGCTAAACATAATGCAGTAGTAGCACATCTCTATTCAAGAATTGATAGTGGGTAATATATTAATTGTTTCAAACCCTAGTGTGTTACTTTTAAAGAGATAATAGTCAAGGCTATGGAGACAGATTTGTATCTTCTGTTGTGAAACCATTGATTTGATAAAAGATGTTTATTACTGAAAACAACTGATACTGATAAGCTGTTGTGCATTCTTCGTAATATGCTGATGTGTTCAGAAGTATAGTTACCTGCTGTCTCCGTTCTGGGGAGCTGCAACATATATGAACAAATTGCTGTTGTTGCTGCTATTATGTTTACATGGTAAAATTATCATGAAGAAAGCATCAAAGAACCTGGCTTTTCTGCAATTAAATAAATAGTAAGAATTTGTAATCATTTCAATACCTGGACTACCTTAGTGATATTAGCATTATTGTGCAATCTGCTATTCTCACAATCTTTGGTCCATTCTAAAATAGCTGCAATAACAAGAGGTCTGTTTTACAAGAATATGAGTGTGTACGCAAATCAACTGAAATCTACTGTATAAATGCTTAATTAATCCATGATGGTGGCATCTATCAAAAATGTAGACCAAAAATGTGCATCCCCTCTGCCTTTGCCTACAGTAATAGTTAATCTATAGAAATGAGTTTGTGAAAGTCTATTCTTTTTTCCTTTGAAAGTAATGGTGAGCCTAAATGCCAGATTAATGTATATGGAGAGAAGTTCTGAATTGAATAGGCAAGTCAATTGTGCCATTGATATTTGCCTCAACAACTAGCAGAAATGCACCCTGTTTAGTTTTTAAAAGGCAAAAAAGGAGCATTATCTTGGTTTGCAGGAACATATAAGAGAAATGAATAGTAAATGAATTTATCAAAGTCTCTTTAAAGTCCCAATTAACAGTTAATATAACCTCTAACATTCCTTTAATATAATGCATAAAATATTGGACTTCGTGCATATTCTGTTTGAAATAAGTAACATTTGGTATGCACAGTTTTACAAAGCAATTATGACTTTCTATATATTGCTTTTGTCTGTTTTTCTTGTATTTCCTTCCCTATTGTCTTTTCATACTCTTTTAATATTACTGTGTATACGTTCATATTTCACCTAAAGCCACAATTCAGTGTTGATTTGATGTGATGTAGAATAAAAACAGTACATGAATCTCCAGAATATTCCAGGAGCACTGTAACGGGAAAATCCAGAAGACTTCCTTTTCCTACACAGGAAGTTTATGGCTTATATTGAACAGAAGGGGGCAGAGCATGATGGCCTATGGTGAACTTCTTAAACCACAAGTGTAATTGGAAGTATCTACCACCGGTTCCTGGTTCCATACTCTGCTCGCCTTTTTGCTTTGTTTTTTGAAGTCAGAGAGTGTACTGGTATGCATAAATGCAATACAAATCAGAATGAACTGAAGCTGTGAAGATACCATAAGAGATTGCTTACATTTATGGTGGAAATATTTCTTAGTTCAAATATGCTGAAAAAGAATGGAAAAGAAATGGTATGAAACATTTAGGATAAGACACTTCTTTTGATCTGCTAATTTTCCTTTTGGACTTTGTCAGGTATTTCAAGAACACTAGCAATTAACAGCTGAGTTTTCTTTAGATTTCTGTTAAAGGTTTGTATTAATAAAATATGGCACATATAGTATAATTTCTTAAAAAAAAAACCCAATTCATTCATGTTTATACTTGCACGGATGCTGAGATCCTGATCAGTACACATATTATTAAGTTCTTCACATGGAAACCAATGTCATGCCTGTCTTTTACTCCAAGCCAAACCTTAAGCTTTTGCACCCCTCGCCAAAAAAGGCCAAAGACTGGCTGGAGAGTGAGGTTGGAGGTTGGGCAAACAAGCGTCCAGCTATTTTTCTATAGCTGGACACAGAGTTTGAAGCATCCTTTGCAAGGTCCCTCTGGGAAACTCCTCTGGAGGTTCTGGAGGATGATGGCATTCCTATGTGACTTGGTATAGAAAATTAGTCATTGTGAACTTGGTAAAAAATTAAGACTTCAACGCAAAACCAGAAAGTGAATTACATGGCTTTGTACATCGTTTTTGACATCTGTTGGAATATGATGTATTTTGTTGCTATACCACAGAAATATATAATGTGTTGACATTATTTTTTTAACTACTGTAAAACTGTAAATGCATCCTGCTGAGTCCTACTCACAGTCATTTTAGTAAGTGTGCTTGCATATTCACGGCAAGGCTACTCTGAATGCTGCCTCTATTCTGAGTTCTATTTTTTAGAAACTTACTTGAAATTCTTACAAGCATTTAGAGCTATCTTTGTACAGATTCATAACCTTTTGGCTTCGAGTCCAGTATGATCCACTGTGACCAGGCTGTAGGCAGGGTTGCTTCCCAGCTCTGTACATTTGTTCTAGTTGGGAAGATTAGAGGTATAAATCCAATGTTATGTTAGCATACATCTCCAGTGCAACTGGACTTTATTTTCATTTCCCCTACAGTTATCCGTGTTAAGAACCTTCTCTGGAGGTTTTCTGAGCAATTCCAAACATGTTGAGGGGATGCAGAAGGCGGGAGAATTGGCCATCTCCTAGTTCTGGTAATTAGAAGAAGTTCAACCAGTGGAACAACCCCATGGCCTCCTGCAGGTCATATTCAATTTTATAAACATCAGCATTGAGCTTTGGCAACAGGGCATCCTATCTTAAAACAGTAGAAAATGTCAAGTTACAATATATGTATTTCAATGTAAGTTTACTTTGGTGTTCATTATGTTTCACTTGTGAAAATCTGCATTTTCTTTAAGCATTTTCCCCAGCACCACCTTTAATGAAGAGAGAAAATGTCTTGTAATTTTCTGTGGGAAGAAAAGTGCAATCCTCTTTCTATTTAGAACAATCGTTACTGGGATGCATCACAAAATAGATAATTGTGTTGCTAAAGATCCTCATTTGAATCTATTGTTTCTGCCTACTTGGGTTGACAAATATGTTCAATCTAGTTCCTTCCCTTTCACAATCCATCTAATCTTTGTATTTGCTCATAAATCAATAATTATTGATTACACATTGCTCTACCGAAATGCCAAGTGCTATTCTGGATATCGTTGAAGAAGTGAACTATGTTTAATTGGGTATAATCTCCACATAGCTGGTAATGTGTGCAAATACAAGCTCAGAATTTGAAGACATATAAGTTCTGACTACCAATATAATAACATCTCAACAATGTTCTTTGTTCAGTTACATGGTACTGAAAAAATTGCATTGATTTTGAAGACAGGGATTCTACATTGGAGATGAAGCTAAACATCAGATCTGGGTTAAAATCTAACTCATTTTAGTTGCTTAACTTTTGCTGAATGTGGTTAGCAAGCATGTGTTTATAGAACTTGCTCAAAAGGTCACTGAAGGCAGCCTCTTTCCACTGTCCTGCCAGCAAAGGGGCACAAGCAGTCACTGAAGGCTTGGCTGAGCATCCAGACTGCCCTGGTGCTCCCACTTTTCCTGTGGCTGAGGAGGAGGAGTTGCTGCCACTACCACTTTCTCTTTGTGGCTAACAAAGAAATTTGGCCAGGCCATGAGGCAAAGGCAGTGGTGGGATGTCTCTCTGGATGTGGTGAGAGTTTGTGCTGCTTCAGGTAGGAGAAGGAACAAAGGATGGAAGGCAGGGGCAGGGGGACGGCACTCCTGGCACTGCCTGAGTTATCCCTATGGAGTGCTGCTGGTTTCTGTGCATGCTGCAGCTGCAGATGAAGGGCCCTTTTTCCATCCCAAGTGCTACTTCCCTGGCCTTGGAGAGAGAGAAGCAGAGGCAGGCACAAATCCATCATGCTTAGGCCCAGCAGCAGTTGGTCCTTCTGTTATCGCCGTGAACTGGCCTGGCCTTTGGTAAACTTTAGATATCATTTTGATATCATGATTCGACCCTATTCTGCCACCCTCAGCCCCGTGTTTGTAAGGCCTCCGAACAAGCACCGAGCTAGGCATGGCTATTATATGCTGGCTCATACTTGTTTACACCAAGGCAAGCCAGAAACTGCCAGATTTGCTTTAGGAGACCTCCTGAAACAAACACCTTCATTACAGATGCGCGTCAAAACAAAGAGACCTCTGCCCTGAGCGGGCACCCTGGCGAGCTGAGTGCTCAACTGCCAAGCCAGCTGCACCTGCATACTGGCCATACCATTGTCAATTTGGACCTTAACTCAATCATGTAAATTCTGACCTTTCGGAGACATTGTCTTGAGCCCAATCCTCATTGTTTTCGCCCAAGACTAGACTAGCCCACGGTCATACCTTCTCTAATAAAAACTCCAAGTTCTGAGAGCTTCCTCAGACCGCCTCGGAGTGCCATCCGGCTTGCCGTGGCTTCGTTCTGCGAGCTCCCCTCGGCCGCCACGCTGAGTTTCTTCTCTTCAGTTGGACTTCTTCAGGACTATGAGAAAGGTGTCATATCACCCATTTTCCCCCAAACTCTCATTTCCTATTTCTAGTTAGCTGTGTGGTTGTGCTTTCTTAATAATTTGTCTGCTTGTTAATAAACATCATTGTTGCCATTTTAAACTGTCTGACTGCTCACTGACCTGAACCTGTATACGTAGAGTAAAAGATTCCCGCTAAGTTACCCTGCCTCTCGCTAGCTTAAGAGAGTGCTCCGGCTAATTTCCCCATCTTTGCTTGGTTTGATTTGATTATTTGGGCGCCCCTCCTGGGACCCCCTATTCACAGGGTAACACTTCTTCGATTCCAACTGCTTCTGCTGCGGCCTTTCAGGGACAGCAGAACAGGCAGTATCTGCTGGAATTAATCTCCTCACCCATTGTCATTTCCTCTTCCTTGTATGTTACATCTTATTTAGATTTTTAAGCCTGAGGACAGGGAAATGTCAAATTAACAATTTGTAAGCCACTCTGAGAAAGTTTGTGGCTGAAGAGTGCAGCATAAATATAAATAAAAAATAAACAAAATAAATGTTTTTACTGTAATACTTACTCATAGTTCTCTGTTGTCCCCCTTCAGTACAGCGTGGGAACAAACTAGTTGTTTGTAGAAAGTCAAAGCTGTGTTGTTTATAATTCCACTTTATGAGAAGTGGTGGGAGAAAGGTGACAGTATATGGTGCTTCATATTCTGTTTCATGTATGTTTTTAGATCTTTTATTATATGCACCTTCTACCAGAATCCATCTCTCAAGCTCAGGAGAAAAATCACAAAGCAAAATTTCACACTTGGCTTTTTCTTGTATAATGTTCAGTGAATGAATCCACAGCCAAATGCAAAAACAAAACAAAAAAATTGGTTAAGTATCTGTAGGCAGCTGGTTATGTTTTTATATCTTGTTAGATTTTACACTCATATGGCATGCTGAGTGTGTGGTGGTGTTGCCATTTTTGTTTTGTTTTGTTTTTGCAATTCAAGTATTCTGCCTAAAGTGCCATTTAGAAAAGCAATATGATAAATGTGTTAACTTGGATAAGACCACTAAATGCAGCAGTAATTATTACTTCTTTTGCTAAGCAGCCGATGACTGAAGCAGCCAAGTAGTAATAAAAGCTGTGTTACTTAGCTTTCTGTGTTATTTAGCAGATCATTGGTCTAGAAGCCTCCTGATGCTAGTTTGTATATGAAAATTGCTGCTTTCAGTCACCACCGTGCATGGAGCAGCTGAAGCAAACTGGGTTTTAACTAACATGTCAAGTCTGTGAAGCACACCTGCAAACAAGATTAAGTTCAGTGCTCAGCTTACGATAAACTGAATTTTATTTTTGGCAGGGTGGCTAATATTTTATCAGGAAACAGAAAAGAGGCAAAACCTCCAAAACCATATTCAAAAGTGACTTTATCAAATCATAATAATCTTTTAAAAATACTAGAAAGCCCAGTGCTTTTCAGATGATGGCAGCCTTCTTCTGGGACCCAGGAATAAGAAGATTTTTTGCCAGCATCTTGATTTTGAAATGTATTTCTTTCATTTATATCCCACCTTTCTTTCAAAACTGAGCTCAAAGTGGCTCATAACAAGATTAAAAGCAGAATAAATCCAAAAATTATGCAGTTAATGAGACAAATTGTATCAGTACACAGTTTAATGAAAAGTAGATGTTAAACAGTATACCCATGTCCTATACTGACAGTTCATATACAGTAGATGGGGCATAAAATATTATTTTACTTGTAGCCCGCTTTTCTTCCAGAATTAGGACTCAAAGCAGCTACAGTTTAAAATAACAATACAATTTAAAATGTACAAAAAGGGGACATTAAAATAGAATTAAGCTATTCACAGTCTCATAGCAATTTGAACCTCCAGTTAAAGAATGAAATGCAATTAAAAAGATAAAAAGCTTATTAAGTTCAGTTTAAAACAATATAATCCCCTCTCTCCATTGTTTAAAAACTTTTTGTTTTAAAGGACTGTTGGAATAAAGAAGCTGTAGACTGACTATTATTGAAAGCCAGCATTGGTGTAATGGTTTGAATGTTGGACTATGACTCTGGAGACAAAGATTCAAATCTCCACTTAGCCATGAAAACCCACTGGGTGATTTGGGCAAGTCACACTCTCTCAGCCTCAGAGGAATGCAGAGAGAAAACCACCTCTGAACAAATCTTGCCGAGAAAACCCTGCCATATGTTTGCTTCAGGGTCCCCCATAAGTCAGAAATGACTTGAAGGCACACAGCAGCAGCAGCAGCAGCAGCAACCAAAACACCCTGCCAATGGAAGGATACTAAGGAGAGGACTATTCTGGCCACCCTGGAAATGGAGTTCTAGAGTCTTGGAGTAGCCACCATGAACGTCCTATCTAGTATACCCACTAAGAGTGCTTGTGACAATGGTAGATCTGTCAGACGGCGCTCTCCTAGTGATCTCAAGGCCCAGGCAGCCTCATACAGGCAGATGTGGTCTCCCAAATAGCCATAAAATACAGCCTGGTTAGAAAGCAAAAATGAAGTCTTCTCTCTGCCAGTGTTTTTCCTCCTGAAGGTGTTCCCTGTGTTTTTCTTGTAAGAACCAGTGTGGTGTAATAGTTTGAGTGCTGCACTAGGACAGTGGGAGACCAGGGCTTGAATCCCTGCTCAGCTATGGAAACCCACTGGGTGGCCCTGGGCAAGTCATACTCACTCAGGAAGAAAGGAAAGCAATGGCAGACCCTTTCTGAGCAAATCTTGCCAACAAAACTCTGTGATGTAGTTGCCTTGGGTTTGCTATAAGTCAGAAAGGACCTGAAGGTACATAACAACAGCAGCAAGTGGTTTTCTTCTGATACAGAGAAAGCAAAATGCTTTATCCACTCCAAAGAACTAAGGTTGGCCAACATGGCAGTCTTTATATCATCTGTCACAAGGATCCTGTGAAACATGTTAGGAGGAGAAAACAGCGGGGTGGGGATGAAAATTCACCAAGTGATTTTTACCCTGGCTTCTGAGGGTCCCGTGGAAGACACCTTGATTCACTCCTAAATTGCAAAGATTGGGGAAATTAGCAGAGCACTGACCTTAGCAGAACAAAGGGCAGGGTAATTCAGCAGAATCTTCTACCCAATTATTATGGGTCAGACCAAGCAAAAAGCCAGACAGTCATACTAATAAATGGATTTTATTAAGAAATATGTTTTCATGCAGCAGCGCAATCACTCACTCATGCACACAAGGCTTATTGAGAAGGGAAAGAGATGAAAAATGATAGAGGATAAAGCGGAGAGGGTGTACAGGCAGTGATACTGCACCTGTGCAGAAGACTTCAGTCTGGGAAGCAGTGAGAAGGACGGAGCTCAGTGAAGAAAGGCAGCTGAGGGGAGCACTCGACTAACAGAGTGCCAGTCTGCCAGCATGGTGAGGAGTTCTCTGATGAGACTCTCAAAAACGGGGACTACTTATAGGACAGAACACGCCTTGAGGACAGGCCCTCTCCTGGGAAGAACAATGGCCAAAATAAAAGGAAAAATGACACACAATGGTAACTTGATGGTTTGCATGATTGGTTCATGTAAATGGACCTTGTAGGATTCTCCGAAGTTGGAGATGCTCAACCTGGGGAAAACCCAGTAATCCCTTCAAGATGGCTATTTGTGACTGAGGACCCTTTCTTCATGCAGACATGTCTGGCCTGGGGACTCCTTGGGGAAACATGACTGGGGATTTTCCTGGCCTTGACCTCTAAGTCCTCAACCCGGGCAACCTCTCTGGCATGGAGGACATATTTGATATCAATTTTATATCACTCCTGGACGGGGTCTGCCACTGGGGTAGCGTGATCCTTTCTGCTGGACATGGATTGGAGTCCAGATCTCCCTCTTCTAGATGTATTATTTCAGTGCCCTTGCACCTCACTGGGTAACTCAGAGTTAGTTTTGGCAGGGCAAAAAAGAGTAAAGGTGTCCTGTTTTAAAGCAGGATCTCCTCCAGGTAAGACATGACAAGGAAAGTATCTAGGCCTTCCTTGTACCTTCCCATTCTGTGCCTTCTGTCACATTGTCCTTGCCTTGCCTTATGTTGATGTAACATGACCCACCTTTGACATTTCGACATCTGTAATATTTAGTTTTCTCCCACACTTGCGGTTGGCGTTATTGACACAATGGTGACATAAGGCTGAGATAATTGTCATTCATCCTGTAGTAGATCTAAAGAGACTTATGTTTTTAGTGACTTTGGAGTCAACTCAGACCTTGTTGTATTGTGTCAGTTTAAACTACAGAAGGACAGTTGCATGCTTCAGTGGTCCTCTGCATAAAGAAATATGTGTGTGTGAGGAAGAACAGCATTTCTTTGGCAGCTAAACAAGTCTTGGCAGAAAGAAACTTGTGCCTTTTGATTAACATCCCACCTGGATTAGAGGCAGAGAAAACTATGTTAATAGGTAAATTATAGCCACCCTGAAAGGTGTTTTTTTTTAATTGTCTGCTTTGGGGAAAACTTATGCTGTATTAAGCACAAACATTATCTGTGTCCACTCACCATTTTTTTATATGTTTATTTGACAATAGATGTATATTATGGAACTCAGTGATTCTAGGGAGTTGATGCGAGGAGATTATTGCATAGAAAATAGTTGCTGTTTCCTGACCTGTTTGGGGATTGTGCCAGTTAGACCAGAAGATAGGTGGTGGCTTCTTATCCAGCCACCTCATTCCAGCCTAATTTTACATTATGTGTATTTTTTCTTCATTAGGCTCAAGTAGGAAGGCAAGCAACTGCACCTCCAGGACAAGAGTAGTTTTTGCTCTTTCATGTGGGTTTATCTGGAGAATGAAAGAACATTTGATTTGTTAGATCCAAAGGCATCCTGATGCCACTGAATTGGCCCTCTTTTCACCATTGTCATCTGCAGATCATCATTGGTGGTACCATTGTACAACCATGATGGAGCTTTCCATTTACAGGTGCTGAAGTGGACTTCCCTCACAATGGGTCAAGTGTCCTCTATGGAGAAGGAAGTGTGCAGTGTCATGTTGTCTTTGGAATGCTTTCTTGGGGCCCATAAGATCTCTGTCTGATTTGTTTTGAAATACCATGCTGGTACTACAGGTACAAGACTGAAAGCAAGATATTCATCTAAAAAACCTATACACATACAAGTGCAAGTTGCTTCATTTTCTTCTCTTGTGTTTCTAGGATAGAAAATGTATTTTGTTTTGCTTTCTACTTTATATAGTGATTATTTCTTTTTTCTTTGTGAAGTAGTTATTTTGTGTTTCTTCTAGTTCCCAACAAAAGCTAGGGTGAAATTTTGGTGCTCAGTCCAGGAAATAGTTTTGTAACTTTTTAAAGGGTTGTATTTATGAATCATTTCTCCTTTCACCAATGATTCCATAGCCAACTAGGCAACTTTTTCCTTTTTCCACGTGTCCAAGATTGTGTGTTGTAGCAGGAGAGAAAAGCCTGGGTCATTTCTTTATTTCTTGTTGTAATTCCACATTAAATTAACTTGTATCCAGTTGATTTAAGATATTGTAATGCCCCTGTCTTTTTTTCAAAAAAGCTTTGCCCTCATATTGGCTGTTTGTGGTCAGACTGAAAAATGGAAGAGATTATTCAATTAGATATACAGCAAAAAGATAGCCATGAATACAACATGGGATAAATGACTCATTTCCAAAGCTCTTCAGGCTAAATATCCTCGTATATCATCTTTTGTTAATGATTTCAAGGCAGTTAACAAAAATTAAAGCAAGAAAGAAAACAGCAAATAAATGCAAAAGCAACTGGCAAATGCACAATTTTCTTTTGTCTTCCTGTGGTTTTTTTCTTTAAAACCAAAGTGCTTGAAAAACTACCCCCTCTCCTTTTATGAGTATCATAGCCCATGGAAACTACCCAGATAAGGCACTTTTCTATTGTTGCATTATGCATTTGTTTCAGGCAAACTCAGAGATAGATCATGGGGTCCTGCTGTCATCTCGAAGTATCCAGCGTCACAGAGGTGGTGTGTGTATGTGTTCCAGAACAGGTATATGAGAGGGCAATGCAAGAGTCTATTCCACTGGTTCCCAAACCTGCTTCCTAACATATTATTGGACTGTGATTCCCAGAATCCCAGATGATGTTGGCTGGGCCTTCTAAGAGCTGAAGTTCAATGACTTCTGTGGACCAAAGTTTGAGCATAATTCTGCTATTCAGATACTTTATCTGTGTTGCTCAGACTTTGAAGCTGACTTGGATATTCAGGTTCTGCAGGGTTTGGCCTGGTGGATTTAGATTAACCTGTAGATGAGCTGTCAGTTTCAGGTCAGAGAGTACCCTTCAGCCATTAAGCTTATTTCATAGAATCATAGAATCATATAGTTGGAAGAGACCACTGGGGCCATCCAGTCCAACCCCCTGCCATGCAGGAACCCACATCAAAGCACTCCCAACAGATGGCCATCCAGCCTCTGCTTAAAAACCTCTGAAGAAGGAGGAGACTCCATCACACTCTGAGGCAGCATATTCCATTGCCAAACAGCTCTGACCATCAATAAGTTCTTCCTGAGGTTCAGGTAGAATCTCCTTTCCTGCAGCTTGAATCCATTGCTCTCTGTCCTAGTCTCTGGAGCAGTGGAAAACAAGCCTGCTCCCTCCTTGGCATGACATCCCTTCAAATATTTAAAAATGGCTATCATGTCCCCTCTTAATCTTCTCTTCTGCAGACTAAATATACCCAGCTCCATAAGCTGATCCTCATAGGACATGGCTTCCAGACCCTTCACCATTTTGGTCTCGTTCCTCTGGACACACTCCAGCTTGTCAATATCCATCTTGAAATGAGGTGCTCAGAACTGGACACAGTATTTCGGGTGACATTTAACCAAAGCAGTATAGAGTAGTACCATTACCTCCCTTGAACTAGATACTCCTATTGATGCAACCAGAAATCGTGTTAGCTTTCTTGACTGCCACATCACACTGCTGACTCATATTCAGCTTCTGGTCCACCAATACTCCTAGATCCCTTTCACACGTACTGTTATGCAGCCACGTGTCCCCCATCCTATATTTGTGCATTCCATTTTTTCTGCTTCAGTGTAGGACCTTACATTTCTCTCTGTTGAAATTTGCTTTGTTAGCCTTGGTCCAGTTCTCCAATCTGTTATGGTCATTTTGAATTTTGATCCTGTCCTCTGGCATATTAGCAACCCCTCCTAACTTAGTGTCATCTATAAATTTGATCATCATGCCCTCTATTCCTTCATCCAAGTCATTGATGAAAATGTTGAATGTGAGCAGAATTACCAAAGAAATGGAGAACTAGCAGTGTGAGAGGTAAGGCAGTGCTAACTGGCTGCTTTCTGAAGCTCCACCCCACCTTGCCCCAGGAAGACTACCCTTTATGTGCCAGGCAAAGCTTGGTATATTCAGGCTCACTAATGGTTAATTTTGGATCTTTCTTTTTGTCTTGTACTTTATTTCACTAATTCTGTCTATATAGATGGTTTGATGGCTGCTAATTTATCAGGTTAGTTAATCTCTTTCTGCTATCTATCTTTCTGTCTACAGACATCCCTCCACATTCACTAGAGTTTGGGTCACAGGACCCCATGAAAGTGAAAAAAACATGAATAACTCTATGCCCTCCCAAGCCATATTTAACACACAAAAAAATTATGATCACCATATTCAACCCACCTGGATCCTTATGAGACATCAGGTTCCTTTATGAAGCAGAAGTGCGTGGCTGGTGGGGCTTACTACCGCTCCACTGCTGCCCCACACCATTTTTAATAGGGTATTACTAGCCTTGTTTGCAGTTTCTCTGTCTCACAAGGTTTGGAATCCCTATTAAAAATGGCATAGGGTAGCAGTAGAGTTGACAGCAAAAAGTCCGTGAATAATCAAATCCATAAAAGTGAAACCCACAAATGTGGAGGGCTGAGTACATTTGTCTGTCGGTAGCAATGTCTGATAAAGGATAGGCTGTGGGTCATGCTATGGCCAACAGGAACATTTTTGTGGCCCCTAAACTTGCCTTGGACCAAGCTCCCCCACATGTACCCCATATTTTTTCTGGATTTTTACCCCCTCCCCAACTCCTCAGAATGGCTGAACACTGCTCATGAAGGTCTCATGGTGGTTTATCCTTTCAAAACACTCACCACCATACCAAAAAAAACCCCACATTGTAGGAAAAACCAAACGTTGCAAGATCAGTTGAGTTGGGAGCATTGTGGCCTGCCACAGGTGTGTAGAGATCTATCTGTTTATGTGTCTTTAGGTGTGTTTCTGTACCTGTCTATATACATATGTGCACACCAGTGAGTCAGCAAGACCATATATTTCTTTTGGAATATAAAGTCCTTACACCTCTGAGACACTCCAGCCCATAAGGTATATACAGACTTTAGAAATAGAAGGGCTTCTTTCTGTTGAAGGCTTGTGGCCTGTAGAGGGATCCTAACAAATGGAGGTGAGCAAAAAAACATTTTTTCACTTCTGCCTCTCAGTGCAGCCTCTTATGCCACCTTCCACCCTGTTGGGAATGCAAAAGGGGAAATTTTCTTCCTTCTCCTCTGGCTAGTGCAAGTATCCATTCACTGGGAGTTAAGTCTGAATCTAACCCCATGTTACTTGAGAGATTATCTATCATCTGTCTGTCTGTCTGTCTGTCCATGTGTGGGACTCCAGAATGAAACAATTTTTGTGCAGTTGAGAGGACCTTTTAAGAAATAAAGGATAGAAATTTATATCAATCATGGCACCTTAGAGCGTACAAAGTATCAGTAACATCACTTAAACATTCAGAGCACTTCTAATTTTAACTATCTAAAGCAGTCTTGTAATGTAGATGAAGATGATGATGATGGTGATGATGATGATGCCCATGATGCCCATATTGCAACAATGAACAGCTGAGACCAATAGAGCTTTGCCTAGGGTCTACCTAGAGAGTTCATAAACTGAGACAAAATTTGAATATCCAGGGGTTGATGTGCTCAGTCAACTCTATTTGATACCATCTATAGTGTTATATGTCTACCTAGGAATAATTCCTAATGAGTTTAATAAGGCTTACTCCCAAGATGATGAGTGTGCAGTTGCAGGCTTAGTTGCTATGCTACATCACCTCTCAGTGGTGACTCAGAGTACCTCTGTGCTTCACTGTTACACATAGTTGGAGACAAGAAATAGAACCTTTGGGAGGCCAGCTTGTTAATTATGGAAAGGGCAAAATCTTAAATGATTTTAAGCTTTTGATATATAAATATGTCATTAGTAAACATTTTTATGTTAGCTTATTCAGATGAATTAAGGGCAACACAAACGACAGGTGAAAATGAAATTGTAGCACTGTACCTGAACAGTGTCAATAAAAGGAGAGATTCAGTAGAACCTGACAACTAAAGCAAAAGATCTTAGCTTTCCTAAAGTGAATGTAAAATGGGAACCAATGCAAATTGAAAAGTGAAAGAGGACTGTTTGTCAGAGATCAGTAAAGAACAAATGTCAGCCACACTGAGGACAAAGTGGGGGAGGTTTCCAAAAGAGAAAGATTACTTTGAAAATATATATACCCAAATAGAAGCTGAAGCAGTGTCCATTTCTCAATAAATGCTGTTGCAAAGGTTAGTGTGAAGAGGGGATGTAGAAAAGGTCAAATACTAATCCAAGCACATACACTTGTTATGGGTGTCTTTAGCTCTCATGAAGTTAGGTGCCAAAAGAGGAATAAGGCAAGGTTCTAGGCAATGGTTCTCAACCTGTGGGTCCCCAGATGTTTGTGGACTTCAGCTCCCAGAAGCCCCAGCCACTATGGTCAATGCTCAGGGCTTCTGGGAGATGAAGTCCAAAAACATCTGGGGACCCACAGGTTGAGAACCACTGTATCTAATTATTGTGTGCAAGAAGGAGTTGCAACAAGTGAAGCTTTTCATGCAGGCAACCCATATCATTCTAGTTAGTCTGTGTCTTAGCCAGTTGTACACATTCCATACTAGGGTTGGCATGATTCAGTGCTGCTCTATTCCCATTCACCCCCAAATTTTGTGAACTTTAAAAAAAAAAAAAACTGACACAGGAATTTTACACCAACTTGACGACAGTTACAAAGGAGAACAGCAAAGAGTTGTGGAAAACAATTTGCACCCTTACAGACTCAGGCAGATCACACTACACCACCCTAATGTGGGTTGACAGTTGTGGGAAAAGTAACACCCTGGAAGTCTACTTCTAGGTCTCACGTCAGGGTTTTCCAGCTGTTTTGGGGACACTTTGAGGGTGTGTGGGTGGATGGAGATGTTCACAGGTCACTTGTACATTTTTATCACTCACACCACATTTTTTAATAATATTTTTATTGACGTTTATAATTGAAAATAAAAAAAGCCCTCCCCACTTCCAAGCTTATTTTCCAGTTGAATCTGCTTGTTTTCATTCCATTCACACATAGTTTCTGCTTAAAAAATGATCTTACATTGTTACATTGCTGCTTTGTTACATTGCCTTATTACATTGTTGTTTACATTACATACAGTCTTGCTTTGTTCCTTTCTCTTTTCTTATACTATATCTTTATCCAGTTCAAAACTTCTCTCCATTCCCTTTCAAAGTTCTGGATAGGTTTATGTTTCAAAGAAAATGTTAACTCTTCTGTCTCTACCATATCAGATGATTGGGATATCAGGACTTTTAATTTCCATTCTTTTATATCAACATATTTCCTTTCTTTCCAATATTGCGCATATATCAGTCTTGCAGCAGTTATCAGATATAACAATATCTTCTGATGACATCTTATTTCTCTTTGTTGCCCTAGCATATTTAACAGATAAAACTTTGGCTTCATTTCAAAATTTAAATTATAAATTCTTTGAATTTCATCATGTATTTCCTCACACCAAAATTTTAAACTGGAGGGTCTAGAAATTAACTTGTGCATTGAGGGCTTCCTGTAGCTTGCAGGTATACTGTACTCACTCCCAGTTAAGAATTTACAGCAGCAGTTTTTATTTTTGTTCTTGTCATTAGCATGGACATCTGCAACTTTATTGGGTCATGCAAGGGAATGATTGCTTTTATCAGAATTTGGAAACATTATTCTTTTGACTACAATTTTCAGAATATCCCAGCCAGCATGGCCATTTTGTCTGTCAGTGGGCTGACTGATTAATTAAAATATTTGTATGTTGGATCACAAGATCTCAGGGTAGCAATCAAAGAAAATTAAATGTGAAGCTATTTAATATGGTAAGGAATAATCTAAAAACATGCAAAATAATTTAAGCAGTTTAAAACCTGGAGGGCCCATGTGCCTACAGTGGGCCCTCAGTATCAGCTAGGGTTTGATTCCAGGACCCCCCATGGATGCTCAAGTCCCATTATATGCAATGGTATAAAATGGAAAAGTAAAGTGGTGCCCCTTGTATAAAATGGAAAAAAAACAAACAGTTTGCTTTTTTGATTTTTTTTAAAAAATATTTTTGAGCTGTGGTTGCTCAGATCCATGGTTACAGAATCCATGGTTATGGTGGGCCAACTGTATACAGATTTGGCTGAGATGATTAAACCCCTTTGATAAGAAGTCATATTGCACAGTTGGCGTGCCACAGCAGAGAAGACCCTCTGCTGTGTTTCCAGGTAATGTATTATTCTAGAGCAGACCCGGGCATTGTACGGCCCCCGGGCCACATACGGCCCTTTGATTGGCTCTGACCAGCCCGTGTAAGGCTAATTGGAAATTACAAAATAAACATACTTTCTAACTTTACCTCATGCATGGTCTAAAGCTGCATTGCTTTTATTTTGAAGTTGTTTTTTTTATTCACGTGCATAATGACAGACATGCACATGATTGGATCCTTGTCACAAGAGGACTTTAGCCCTCAAAATGTCCGCTAAAAAAAGAAGGGTAGATGCTGAATGCAGGGTTTTCAAAAAGAATCGGACTGCTAAGTATTTATTTACCGAAGTCAGAGGTAAAGCCGGGTGTTTAGTTTGCGGGGAGCAGATTGCCGTGTTTAAGGACTACAATTTGAGTCGGCATTACGAGACAAAACACGCTGAGAAATATAAAAACTTGACTGACGCTGAGAGGGTGTGGACTTCGGAAGCTTTGCTAGCTAAGCAGCAAAAGCAACAAGGCTGTTTTACCAAACTTCACGCAGCCAGGAATGCAGCAACCCAGAGCAGCTTTGTGATATCCTACAAAATCGCTAAATACAGTAAGCCGTTCTTGGAGGGGGAGTTTGTCAAAGAGTGCTTGGTGGACTCTGCAGCACTAATATGCCCTGAAAAAAAGCGGCATTTGAGCAAGTCCTGCTGTCCAGGTGAACCGTGACTAGAAGGATCAAGGACATTGTGGGGAATCTGGAGCTTCAGCTGCAACGTGAAGTGGCACGTTTCGACTTTTTCTCCTTGGCTTTGGACAAGAGCTGTGATGTCCGTGACACAGCCCAGTTACTCGTATTCGTCCTCAGGATAACACCAGACTTCAAGATTACGGAGGAGCTGGCAGCAATGCGGTTGATTAAAGGAACGATGACAGGGAGTGATCTGTTCACGCAGGTAAACGAGTGCACGGACACGCTGGGACTGAAATGGGACAGACTGACAGGCATCACAACGGACGGTTGTCCAAATCTTACTGGAAAAAATGTCGGACTTTTGAAACGTATGCAAGATAAAGTGACTGAAATCGACGTGGATCAGAAACTGGTATTTTTGCATTGTATTATACACCAACATGTGTTATGCAAATCAGTGCTAAAAATTGACCATGTCATTGATGTTGTTACTAAAATAGTAAACTTCATCAGGGCAAGAGCATTGAACCACAGACAGTTTGTTGCACTTTTGGAGGAGCATGAGACCGAGCATCGTGACATCAGCTACCACACAGCTATCAGATGGCTCAGCCTGGGCAAAGTGCTAAAAAGAGTCTGGGACCTGAAAGCAGAGATTCGAGAGTTTTGTGAGAAGAAAGGCAAAGACTTCCCAGAGCTCTCAGATGAGGACTGGATGGCAGATTTTGCATTTTCTGTTGATGTGACTGCACTGATGAATGAACTGAACACCAAACTGCAAGGCGAGGGCCTTTTTGTTCATGAAATGCACAGCCTGGTGAAGGCTTTTATGACGAAGATACAGTTTCTTTCAAGCCAACTGGAGAGCAACACTCTCACTCACATGCAAACCCTGAAAGAAGTCACACCACCAGCTGATCACCTCCGCAGGTACTCATCCCTGTTGGGAGCATTGCATGGTGAGTTTTCAAGGCGATTTGAAGATCTCAGAAAAATCGAAGATGAAATGCACCTGATTTCCTCTCCCTTTACCTGCAGTGTGGATAATGCACCCAGTGATGTTCAGCTGGAACTCATCGACCTACAGTCTGATGCAGTACTGGCAGAGCACTTTAAGTCAGGATCTCTGCTAGATTTCTACTCTTCTCTCAAGGAGGAGAACTTTCCAAACATGAGGAGACATGCTCAGAAGATGTTGGTTCTCTTTGGCTCTACATACATATGTGAACAAACATTTTCAATGATGAAGTTCACGAAATCCAGGTATAGATCCTCTCTCACTGATGATCACCTGTCAGCTGTGCTTCGCATCTCCACCTCAGACATTCAACCTGACTTCGATGCACTTGTTAAAGCCCAGCAGAGACTAGATTTCTCTCACTGAACAAGAAAAGAGAACTTAAAAACACCAAATGAGGTGATTAGACTACAAATGTTGGCGTGTAAAGGCACCAACTAGCAGTGAACTGGGACACTTTCTTTGGAAGCCTTTTTCTCAGAATCACAGTTCAGTGATGTTTAGTGACAGTTCAATATGATGTATCTTGCTTAATATTTGGAGTACAAAGACAATATTGTGATGTCTTGAGAATGCTAAGAACCTCTTTCCAACAGTAAATGAAATTCAAAATGTGTTTGAGTGAATGTGGCTGGAAATTTTCACTAATATGAGTCACAAATAGTGAAAAATGTTCATTTTGTTTACCATTGTTTTGGGAAATTTTATTTAATAAATTACATTTTTTTGTAAGGCAACCTCACTTTTTCATCGTTTAACTGTAACATATACTCGTATCAGCTTGTCAAAACAATGCTATTTACTGCTTTTTATAAAGAAATACAATTATTATTATGCAGAATTGAGTTCAGCCTTTTGGCCCGGCCCTCCACAATATTTTTAGTTTCTCATGTGGCCCTATGGAAAAAATAATTGCCCACCCCTGTTCTAGAGGGTATTATTGATGGAACAGAGCAAAGTGTCAGCATATCTCAGTGTTTGGTAGGCATATACAGGGGGAGGTCCTTCTTCAGAAAGCAAGGTTCTTGGTGGTTTAGGGCTTCTCAGTGTTATCACCACCCCCAGGAAGACAAACTAGAAATGCATTGGCAGCCAATACAAAGTCCTTTAAAGCTAGTTGCAGCATCCAAATAACTTTTTAAGGGCAGACCCACACAGACCACAAGGGCACAGTCTAATCAGGAAGTTCCCAGTGCATGAACTACTCTGACTGTCTGGAAAATGCTGTAGTTGACAGGCCCATCAAAAACATCCCCAGACATATCAGGCCACAAAGTCCATCCAGGCCTCCACTGACAGAGATGGATTCAGGAGTATTTCCAAGCCATGTAATTTCTCCTTTTCAGAGAGCAGAACTCCAACTGTAGCAGGTCACCTTTCCAGTTCCTAGAGACAGAAGCCAGTAATCTACAGAGTCTTTGTCTTAGTGGATTCAGTTTGAACACATTATTCCCTATCCCTCCCATTACATCCAAGCTGATCCAGTGACTCTGGGAAAAGGAAATAGAACCAAGTTTTATCACCAGGCGTATGCTGCTCAGGCCAAAAACTCCTGATGACCTCATTCATTGGCTTCATATTGATATGGAACAACATGGAGGACAGAATGCTAATCTTCAGTCATGCTTGCTTCATGACCTAGCCATTGTTTAGCCTGTTCCATTGCCTATAGATAAACCAAGGGAACCAAATGGCGATACAGCACTGAAAAGGTCATTGGGAACAATTGTATTGATGTTCCTTTCAGTCTCGCCATAGTGAGAACAAGTCTTTGCCTGTATCATCAGGCCTGTCAGCCAAAAATCCCCCACAGTATGTAGAGATTCCTTCAGATAATTCTAAGCATGAGAAGTGGGGGATACTGGGCCCTCGTATGATCTGTATATAACCAGCATTCAGGTACACCAAAAGCTGCCACAGTCAATTTTTCTGTCTCACTTAGTCTTGCCTCTTCTAGATGATAGTGTTTCTACTGGGTTCCTTTTCATTCTGCTACCTGTAGTCCTTTAGCTGGAATGGTATCTTCTCCATGCTGCACCATTCCCAAAAAATACATGTATCCAAGAAAATTTATTTTTAGAGTTGCTCTTGATTTTAATTTTTCAGAAAGTATTTAGGTGTTGACGGCTCTGTTTTTGCAGTGTTTTATTCTCAGAGGGAACTCTGTTCTCAAGTTCATTTAAACAATAATATTATGTTCTTCTTCGTGGTCTCTGTGCCTCACACACTAGGAGCTTTTGCGCATGCGCGGTACCGTTCGGAAAATTCTAGAGCTTAGTAGCTTGGTGGGAACCCCTCCTCCCATGCCTCTACTGGGCATGCTCATCCTGCCGAGCAACGGGCTCCCTTCAGTTCTTTCTTGTCCACCATCGCGTACGGAGGTTCAGAGCTTGGTTGCTGCTTTCTTGGCCTTTTTTCTTGCAAGTCTTTCTAGTTTTCTTGACTTCAGATTCGGATACATGGTTTTGTCTTTGTATTTTGGACTGTTTTTCTCTATTTGGTGATTTGTTCCTCTTTCTTCGGAACTTCTCATCCCCGACTTGCCACTCCCCCTTTGTCGTCTTCGTATTCATCTCTCCTTCGTCTTCGACTTGTCGCTTTTTTCTCTTCTCTGTTTCTCCCCACTTCTATGTCATCTCCATTTAAACCTTGCCAGAAGTGTGGTCGTAAGGTCGCTCTCTCTGACGGACACAGCCAGTGTCTCCTGTGTTTGGGTGAGGCCCACAACACCAAGGCCTGCCCAATCTGCAGAGAGTTTACATCCCAGACTCTGAGGAACCGCCTGGCATGCCTCAAGTCTTTCTGCTGGGAGCAGTCTTTGTCGGCGCAAGACTTGACTCCGTCCATCCCCAGGATGTCGAAACCTTCCTCGAGCTGACCTGCGACCATGATTCCATCGGATTCGGCGGCCGCCGATCTGACTACCCCAATGGTACCGGGCTCGGTACCGTCGCATAGGGCCTCTTCGTTACCAAAGATTCCTAAGATCTCGTCGGCTCCATCAACTTCAACATCCAGGGAGGCCCCTGCGGGCTCGCAGGGTGCCAAGCCAACGAAGATGCTTACAGTGGCTCAACGCAAGCATCCTGCGAGTTCGGAGCCCGAAAAGGAGAAGAAGAAGAAGAAGAGGAGGAAGGAGAAGCGCGGATCTCCGGCTAGACCGGCGCCTCCTACTCTTCCTCTGACCCAACTCTTCGACGACCCTGAGGAGGAATCAGAACCCCAGGAGGTCCTGGAGGTTTCCGATGCCGATGAGACCGCTGGCTCTGTGGCACAACTCGATCCGCCTGTGCTTACAGCCATGGTCCCTCCACCCGGACGGCCTGAAATGGCGGCCCACCCGGAGGCTGTTCCGGCAGCTCCCCAGACCTCGCGCCATTCTCGAGGGTCTGATCTCGGAGCAACGGGTCAGGCAGCTCTCCCTGCATCATCGGGAGGCTTACCCAGAGCAGAGAGAACCCTACTCGGAACGTGGTGACTACCCGGAGCGCAAGGTCAGACAACCGTCCCCATGACATCGGGAAGCCTACCTCGGATGGTCCCTGCCTCCCCGAGACTCACCCTATTCCTCAGCATCCCATGTAATGAGGTATGGGCAAGAACAAGCCTGGAGGAAGTACCCGGCCTCATATAGGTCCTACTCGCTTTCATATCGGAACTGCTGTCATCCCGATATGAGGCAGTGGTTGCCTTACCGCCGCTCCCGTTCGCCGTCACATGGGGACTACCGCTCACAGCGTGAGTGCTCGCCATCACGCTCACCTCGATGATCGCCACACCACCACCGGTCCCATGAGCACCTGCCCCACTACTGGGCCATCTCGCCACCTCCACGGGTCACCTCCACAGTGTCCCGCCCGACATCGGGGGCTGTTCCGGTGCGGATCACAACCGCTACTACCACAGTTGCCCAGGCCATACAACACCCAGTGCCTGCGGTGATCCCTCCAACAAGGGCCGCACCTCCCCGACCATCCGGTACGGTGCCTCCGCCGTCCAAGCAGACCACCATCACCGCTCCCACGATGACCCTTTGGTACCGTCCCAACGTCCATCGCCTGAGCGGTTGCCAGACAGATCACCGGATCGTTCCTCTACGGTGTCGTCCCAGGATTATGAGTCCGACTCGAATTCCAAGGAGTCAACGCTGGAGTCGCACAAGTCTCCACCCTTGACCTTCGGGGACCCAGCACCTGCATCGGCGCCCGAGGATGTCAAGTAGTTCTCGGACATCCTCCTCCGAATGTCAGCAGCCCTGGGTCTCAAGGTAGCAGAACCGGCCCCGGTGGTGCAGGACTGGGTCTTCCACTATGTAGACACCTGTCCACCATCGACGGCTCCACTTCCGTTCCTGCCCACCCTGATGGAGGCCCTTAAACATCCATCAGCCCACCGACCTCCACCCAGCCGATACCACACTGGCTCGAGCACCTTTACAGGACCCAGAGGGAAGATGCCGAATTCCTGTTTAACAATCCTCAGCCCAACTCGGTGGTTGTTGAGTCTACTCAGACCAAGGGAGAGACCAGGGCACACACGACTCTGCCTGACAGAGAGGGATGCTGGCTCGACACCTTCAGGAGGAGATTCTACTCGGCCTCCTCCCTGATAGCGAGGGTGTCGAATACCCAGGCATGTCTGCCGGTGTACCTCTGGAGCCTGCTGGACAAATTCTCTCTGCTCTTGTCCGCTGTCCCGGAAGAGAGCAGAGCAAGTGCCAACCAGTTCTACAACGAGGCGGTGGCACTCACGAACCAGCAGATCCTCTCCTCCAGGCATTCCGTCGAGGTTGCTGCCCGTGTCATGGTGGGTTCCGAATACCTGCGCTGCTACGCTTGGCTACGATCCACGGGCCTGCAAGAGGACACCCAAAAGCGCATTGAAGATCTCCCCTTTGATGGCAAGGGACTCTTCAACGCTTCGACTGATGAAGCCATGGACCACATTGTCAAGGCCCGGCTAACGGCCAAGAAGATGGGGATCTGTCAGCCTCAACAGTCCCATCGCGGCTTTCCCTCTCGACCCGCTTGGCGACGATCATCCTTGTTGAGCTTCCAGCCACGCTGACCTCAGTTGGCACCATCGAGGACTTCCGCTGCGTCCTCTTCATGACAACTTTAGCGAAGCCGCAAGACTTCGTCTAAGAAGTTGTCGTCGGGATCCAAGTCCCACTTTTGATGGGATGCGCAGGATGCCTCTGCAGCCGACATTCCACCTGCCACCAGCCCTCAAAGATCGTCCCAGCCTGGCCAAACACCTCACCAAATGGCTCTCAATTACCACGGACTCTTGGGTTCTCACCATCATCCGTCTTGGTTACGCCATCGAGCTCTCAAGTATTCCACCACGAGGCATTTTCTATTCCACCGAGGCCAGCCTGGCGTTGCTGGAAGAGATCCAGTCCCTCCTGCAGAAGGGAGCGATCAAAGAAGTCGCGTCCTTGGCCATTACCACCGGCTTCTTCTCCTGGTACTTTACCGTACTGAAGTCAGACGGGACCTTGCGACCCGTTCTGGACCTCAGAGAGGTGAACGAATACATCCGCCCCAGGAGGTTCAAGATTGTCACGTTGTCAACGATCCTCCCCTTCCTTCGCTGGGGAGACTGGTTCGCATCCATCAACCTGTGGGATGCCTATTTTCACATCTCCATCCATCCACAGCACAGAAGATACCTCCAGTTATGATCGATGGCACCTGCTATCAGTACTGGGTGCTGCCGTTCGGCCTCTCCACAGCACCGAGGGTCTTCACGAAGTGCATGGCCCCGTGGTCTCCCATCTGCGGACAAAGGGCATCACCGTCTTCCTGTACCTCGACGATTGGCTGCTGGTCTCATCCTGCAAGAACAAGCTCTATTTGGACATTCACCGGACTTTGTCACTCCTGACCCGTCTGGGTCTTCGGGTCAACCCGAAGAAGCCCCACCTCGAGCCGGCGAGGATGCCCGACTTCATTGGAGTGACCCTGGACTCGGTTTTGGCCAGAGCCTACCTGCCCCTGGAGTGAGCCCGTACCCTCTGCCGGGCCGCGCCTGCTGCCTTCGATGCCCCGAGGACATTGGCGAGGAGGACCCAGCAGCTCCTTGGGTACATGGCTTCCACCACGACCGTCACGTACCTTTCAAGACTGTGAGCACGCCCACTCCAACACTGGTTCGTCAGAGCTTTCAACCCACTCCGAGACGATCAGGGGCTGCGACTCTGACTTCCGACACAGGTATAACACTCCCTGCTCTGGTGGCTCTCATGCCGCCACCTCCTGTCAGGGATGCCTTTCTGGCAGCCAACTCCTCGGCTCATGGTCACAACGGATGCCTCCCTCTTTGAGTGGGGAGTGCATTGCGATGACCTCAGAGTCCGGGGACGCTGGACTGGTGACGAGACCGATCTCCACATCAACACCGTCGAGCTCCTTGCCATTGGGAAAGCTCTGAGGGCGTTCCGCAACCTGGTTGCGGGACAGACGGTCCTCATCATAACAGACAACATGACGGCTGTCTGTTGCATCAACAGACAAGGAGGGACCCATTCCACCATGCTTCTCACCACCGCCCTCCAGCTCTGGGAGTGGTATGTGTCACTTTGGGTCCATCCGATTGCCGTCCACCTGGCTGGTCAGGAGAACACCACAGCGGACGCCCTGAGAAGGGACACCTCTTCCCACCACGAGTGGTCACTCTCGGACGAGGCGTTCTGTCTGATACGGCACCGCTGGGGTGAGCCCACGATCGATCTCTTCGCCATCACATCGAACGTGAAGTGCTGCTGGTACTGCTTGAGAACCAACCGGGGACTGAGCTCTCTTGGAGATGCCTTCCAGTTCTGGTGGACCAATGGGTTCCTCTACGCCTTCCAGCTGTTTCCTCTCCTGGGCCAAGTGGTCGCCAAGATCCTGGCAGACCGAGCCGACACCGTCCTCATAGCCCTGTACTGGCCGAGACAGCATTGGTTTGCACCCCTGCTTGAGGCCACTCAAGGATGACTTCTCAGGCTACCGAAAGCACTCGATCTGCTGTCTCACTCGGACGGTCGCGTTCTCCACCCTGACCTGCTGCTCCTGGCCCTACACGCATGGAGGATAACACTCTAGATGACCCTGCAATACAAAATGTCTTGACCACGGCCAGGAAGGAATCAACCCACTGCAACTATGCCTACAAGTGGCGGTGGTTCATGACCTTCACTGAGACCCAAGGCGAGCTGGTATCGCCTGTCAGTCTCGGTACTGTGCTCCGCTTCCTGCTCCACCTCCGACAGCAGGGACTCGCGTTCCCTTTTTTGAAGGTCTACCTCTCCGCCATTGTGGCCTACCAACCTCGAGGCTCTCCATTGGCAGCACTCTTCCGGGACCCCACCACAAAGCAATTCATGAAGGGGCTTCAACATCTATACCCGCCGGTATCGCCGCCGCTGCCGCCCTGATCATTGTCCCTGGTCCTCTCTCAGCTCATGCGACCACCCTTTGAGCCCATGACCACTGCTGATGACAGGCTCCTCACCATCAAGATGGCCTTCCTGGTAGCTGTCACCTCTGCCAGATGGACCAGTGAGCTGACAGCCCTGTGAGCCGATGAGCCTTTTCTGGTGTTCCAACGGGACAAGGTAGTCCTTCGCCTGGACATTTCCTTCCTGCCTAAGGTGGTATCCCACTTCCACCTTAACCAGGATATCATTCTACCTACTTTTCACCCGAACCCGATGACGCCTCTGGAGCGATCCCTCCACTCCTTGGATGTCCGTCGAGCCTTGGCTTTTTACACCCAGCGAACTGCGACCTTCAGACAGACCCCACACCTGTTTGTCTGCTATGGTCAGCGTCGCAGACAAGCAAGGTGTCCACCCAGACAAGGTGTCCACCCAGAAATTCTCTAAGTGGGTGGCCCAGACTATCTTGCTTGCCTACGAGATGACCAGGCAGCCTCCACCAGTCCTACTTTGGCCCCACTCCACCAGAGCTGTGGCATCCTCAGCAGCCCTCCTGCAAGGTGTGGACCTGCAAGAACTTTGTCGAGTGGCGACCTGGTCGAGGCCATCGACCTTCGTGTGCCACTATCGACTGGACTGCCGGTCCCTGAGAGATGCCCGATTTGGACAAGCAGTGCTGGCCTCCGTACTCTAGGACCTGACCCACCGTCCTTCTGGTAAGCTACAAAATCTCCTAGTGTGTGAGGCACAGAGACCACGAACAAGAAGAACAGGTTGCTTACCTGTAACTGTGGTTCTTCGAGTGGTCATCTGTGCCCTCACACACACCCGCCCAGCCATCCCCTCTTTCTCAGGTCCCTTATCGGCGGACTTTAGAACTGAAGGGAGACCGTTGTTCGGCGGGCTGAGCATGCCCAGTAGAGGCATGGGGGGAGGGGTTCCCGCCAAGCTACTAAGCTCTAGAATTTACCGAACGGTACTGCGCATGCGCGAAAGCTCCTAGTGTGTGAGGGCACGGATGACCACTCGAAAAACCACTGTTACAGGTAAGCAACCTGTTATTTTTTTATTCATCCTTGTGCAAAAAGTTATGTTTTTGACAAATAGTTTGCCCATTCTCAAAACAGCTCCACATTTTATGCAGCTATAATGTTTGTCATTTGATGTTTCCAGTGTTAAACACATATATGATAGATGTGTGCCTATTTTAAAAAGAATGCGGGGTACACACTTCTCAGAACTCAGATAGGATTAAAGCCCAGGTGTTGAATAATATACACCTGTTGTTCATATTTTCTGTTTGCTGTGGGAAATACCAGGCTAACTGTGGTGCATCTGTGCTAAGCATGGCTGCTGTAAAATATATGCTACCATTCTCAGATACAGAATTTGAGGCACCAGAATTTTTAACCTTATGACAACATTTTTTTCTAAGAGATGGAAAATACAAGGTAAACCTTAGTTCCTGAATATTTTATTTTTATTTTATTTTCCTTTTTGCAGATGGCCGGGGGAATGCAGTTGTGACGAATCATTGTAAACAGGAGAATCACTTTCCTGGCTGGCTTGCTTTGTTGTCTGTATCATTAACAGGAATCACTGTAATTACGAAATAGTCCATATTTCTAAGAGTTAAAGATAGTAGTGGGAGAAGGGATGGATCCAGTATTAAAGCTGATCAGGATTGGTTGCTCTTTCCTTTTTTTTTTTTTTAAAGTTTCGTGCTCAATCATCGCATTTTGTTTTTTGGTAATACGTAAAACAGTGATACAAATATACTATAGCAGTGAGCTATATGGCTGCTTTAGATATGCTGTGTGATAATAAAGCCTTTTCTCAAAATAAAATGAAACAAACCCTTATCCTGGATACTAAATTCTGGTTGTAGGTTGTGGTTGTGGGGGTGGGGGTTTTAAAGACCTATAAGCTTTTGCATTTGGATCCATAGCTTTGTACCTAATAGCCTGACAGTATGAAGCATGAGCCAAGATCATCTAGAGCTAAAAATAGCCACATCTAATACCAGCCTGGAGTTGAGCCACAATTATATTCTACCCAGGGGAAAAAGAGAATTACTGTTGCTCTTTGTTTCTCTCCACTCTGCCATGGGCATATGGGATTTGATACAGGGAGGGGGTTTGGGATGAACCAACCATGTCTCAGTGTTGCAGAAAGGATCTTTGAGAAGTCGGTGCTGAAAGCATCTGCTGTGCTTTGTCATACTGCCTGAGGATGACACAGAATGTTCACACATTTCAGGATGGAGTTTTCATGACAGTGTGACCAGGTTCATCTCCCGTCTTGTCTTTCCGCACAAGGCTTTTAGATTGAAGCTAAATGATGCTATTCACTTGAAAGAGGATGCATGATGTGAACATTTTCCTGTTAGGGCAATTGGACAAAATAGCTTTCTGTGGGCAAATATATGTTTATCATGCAACCTCTTGGAAAAAAGAGCTTGAAAAAAGTTACCTTTTTTGAAATCTTAGAAATTTCCAGCAAGCTTAATCTGAATGCTGATTTGGTTTTCCTCTGTGCCTTAGACTTATAAAATGACTTAAAGCAAAATATTGTTCCTCAGCCTCTCCTCGGCAGTATGGGGAGAAGACCACTGATTTACTTTACAAGGCTGTTACAAAGATTGTGGAGATGTGCCATGTGAGGCACTCCAGACAAGCCCTGTGTAAATGTTAAGCAGTATTCTTCAAAATTATTTGAAGTTGTTGTAATTCATCATCCTAGTTGTGAGTCCAGTTGGGGTTGATTATGATCATGGAAGGGAATCTTCATTTTTTTTAAAAAAAAATCATGATTTTTTTTGTTAAAAGGAGAAACAGAGACCTTACAACACATTCCTAAAACATCACAATTCTGCATGAAAAAAAAAAAACACCTGTAAGATTATCTGCAACGTATTATGCTTTACTCCTCTCATGCAAGGGTATGTTCTGGCAGCCAAGACATGGCAAGCTGATTTTTCTTAGAGCTTCTCCAACAGCATGCTTTCTTTAACATTTCTCTGGGGTTTATTTATTATAATATTTTAAGAGGTTTTCTTGTGTGGTGGCGGTCACATGGTTACATATCTCAAGTCCATTAGCTAGGGTGGATTAGAAATTTAACACCGTTAATTTCATTGTTTATGTGGGTTTCCTTTCCAGACAAGGATACTAAGTTACAAAGGTTATTGCAGAGGCAATCATTAATCTTACCCTGCAACAACTTGATATGATAAATGTTGTCAGATATTATAGATTTTCTAAAGGATTCATTTCTCCAGCTACATCACCATGGCATCTGATGCCAATTATAACAGATTAATACAGCTATAGCTGCAACATATCAAGGATTTTATGTGCAGACATCACTGAGTGATATTTGACTGCAGCTAGCGGTTAGATTTTGTTTTATTTTATATTTTATTTTCTACACAAATCATCAATGTAGAGTCACAAGAACAAGTAAAAAAACCCAAAAAAGAACCCAAAATAGAAGTTAAAAGATAAAGGAGGCATATAAACTAAGACAGACGTGTATCCAGCTAACATCTTAATTAAAGTTTACCCATGAAAGAAAGTGTAGTTATGTTGTCTTGTTGATTTATATCCCTTTGATTTATAAATAAATTTAATTTTTCTGTTCTGTTATGTTGGGCACATTCTTCTTTTGTGGTAAGTGATCTTAATATAAAAAGCTGTTGCCCAGACATACATATCATATTCTAGAATTAATAAAGATTTAGAAGATTTCAAATTTAAAGCAATTTCCTGTCTAATTAATATTAACAGGTGCATGATGCATTCTAAATCTTCTTCATTTACAATTTCATTCAGCTGAAAAAGGAGCACATGGAGGAGAATTAAGCAACTATCATAGTCAGTTCTGTCTTTTATTATGTTAAATACTTCTTAACAAAATAGTTGCGCTAGCAGATAGGAAGCGGCCATGTAATATATGCTTCCTGGCTGCCTGCAAAGCCTGATGCCTCCAATTTCTGTCTTCCTCATGGTGACAGATTTTCTTCAGATGAGCTAAAGTTAACCATCATTAGAAACTGAAGTTTAACAACTGGTTTACCAGTTACATTACATTCGAAATTAAGAGTAGTTTTCATACTTTCATATCGTTTCTCAAACTTGCACTTTGTTCTGGTAGTAAATTGTAGATTTTCCACTTGTTACATTATAAAGCTACATTTTTGGTATTTGGTCCATAGCATTATTTTTATTTGCAGAAACAAACAGAAAAAGGAGGTCACTTGTCCTCTCATTTTAGCTTCAATTTATTGATATTTTAGGATAATATTACTACATCTGAAAGTATCTGATGTAGTTTAGAATAGTAGCAAAATCACATATATATCAGATACACAGAAGATTGTTTATTCTAGCAGTTTAAAGCAGGAGGGGAAACAGCTGGACTATGTTTATTCTTCAGTTTACATCAGCCGTCTAGTATACAGGTTGGTGTTATTTCAAAAGATTTTCTAATTATTTTTGTTTTGTTTTGTCTCAGGAGCATCTTATTTTGTCTAGGGGCTATAGAAGATGGGACAAACAATATTTCAGACTCTTCCTGTACTGGTTCAGTTGTTTTACACAGTTAAGCTATGGCTTTTAATTTTAAAGTTTGAGAGTGCAGGTTTGTGACTTAAGTCCGGTTGTTAGTCCCAACTACAGCGGAGCCATTCAGTCAATAGAACTTGGAATATCATTCAATGGAACTTGTGGAAGCTCCACTGATTCCGCTGGCTTTTCTAGTTTGGCATGTGACTTGCATTTATATACATGCTGGCTACTCCAATGCCCCCTTCTTTAAATTTGAAATTTATTAATTTAGGAGGTTTCTCTAGCCAAACAACATTCAAAATATTTTTCCAAGCATTATTTTAAAGGCTTATTTAGGAGTTGTCTGTTGAGATGGGCTGTCATGCATAAACTGTTTTTTATTTTATTTTGCATGAACACATTTGAACTGTAGTCTTAATTCATTTGAATCTTCAACCAGTCTAAATAGTATATCCCTGAACAGGTAATGGATTGATTTAGGAAAGGAACCTGGTCTGTTTGGGATACAGCATGGTCAAATGTTAAAGAGCCACACCTTATGAATTTGTGTTCGGTACAACAATTAAAGGAGCTGGACAACTGTTCTGTTTTATGGCTAGTCATCTTTTTTGGATGGAATAGTATTCCTCAAAAAAGAAGTTTTGCTGTCTGGAAGTTTTGGATGCTCACACAGGTTTGGATGCTCACACAGCAGCTGAGGCCTGGATGGTGCCACTTTTATCTATTGCTAGGAAAATATGGCTTGGTCTTGTGGTCATACCCTTCTTGAATCCATACTGCATTGCTGTAATGGGTTGTAAATGTGGTTACTATCACACAAAAATTACAAAAGGAGATCCTTAAAGATCTTGAAAATCATTTCTTGTGGGATATACGCCCCAGAATTTTTTGCTAATTTCTCTAAACTCTGGGCTCATATTTCTTTAGAGTTGCTTTTCCACAAATCTTTTCTTTTCCTCTGTTAAAGACAATATGGACAAGTTTTCTGGATCTGCTTACATTTTACTTTCTGCTGCTGCTTGGAGAACCCTATCTCCCTATTCATCATGGCTGAACAAGAATGATTTCAACTCTCCATGGGTGAAGTCCAGCAAGCCACTGCAGCATCCTACCTCTCTATGTTCCTATTTATATGGCTGAAAGTATCATAATAGTAGATTACAGAGGCATTATGCCTCTGAATACCAGTTTCTAGGGAACATGGGAGGTGATGCCATTGTGCACAAAATCTCCTGGTGGACTTCCCATAATTATCTGTCTGACCACTGTGGAAACAGAATCTTTGATTAGATTGATGTTTGCTCTGATCCAGCTTGGGATTTTTAATGTTCTAATGTTAGATTATATTATTGTGTGCATGCAAAATTATTTTTGCAGCAAAAATTGTGGTTATTTTGCACAAGACAGTTTGTTTTTTTCGCACAAACAAACATGAAGATTCCACCAAAAATCCTACCTGGCGATCTGAAGACGGGGAGGGGGGCTGCCCAGAATTGTATGTTATTTGTACAAGAGAAAAGTAACATATATTTTTGCAGAGAATAATTTCCCCACCAAATTCTGGAGGCATTAATATCAGCCAAAAACTATCAAATTCTTGCCGATTGTCAGGAATCCCATTTTCATCTAAGTGACAATTAATTGTAAATATTACTTCTATCCTTACCTATACCATGTTTTTCTTGAAAGAAAAGGGGGGTTTGAGCTTGTGTGTTTGGGTATGAACACACACATATGCGTATGTACATGTGTGTGTGTGTGTGTGTGTGTGTGTGCACGCACGCGCGCGCGTGCACACAGACACACACACTACATAGAGGAAACATCTAGCAATGACATTTTAGAAATCCACTTACATAAAGCTATATTTTTTAAAAAATAACGTCTTCCCAGAAGTACCCAGAACTATGAAATAAAAATCAACTGAAAGTACTTTACAAATATAGATTTAAACAAAATACTTGTATGCAAAAAAAACAAACAAAAACAAAACCTCATAAGTGGCCTTTCGCTCATGTGGCAATTGCTTCTGCTTCTTATGTAAATGCATGTTTTTCCTATCTATTGTCTCCATGAAAATGGCACATATGCATATACTTGTGGGTGGCAGTGCACTAGAGGGATGAAATTTTCATTTTATTAATTTCAAAAAGATTGTATCTCAAAAGTACATGTCTATATCCAGTGTATTTCCTGAAAATAAGACCTTCTCTACCAAGGAATATAACAAGAACATTTTGAGCCTTAAGAAAAATTACATTGTGAGACTTAACAGTGAACTTTTCCCCTCAGGTAACCAATTACCTGAGATACACATTAACTTTTAGTTTTGTGCCTATATTAACTTCCACATTAGGAAGATCCTGGGCTGCTGTATGGGTCATGGTGTATGCATGTATGATGCTGTATGGATCATGGCTTTGTCTGAGAGCTAAGCTGAGTCTGTCTGCTTCAATATGAATTTCTTACAGCTCCCACATAAACAGGAACCAAGAGCTCTTATGAATAAATGATGCTATGTTCTGAAAGAGACTGTTCAGAGAATTCATAATGGGGGAAGCATTTTTTTTGCCTGCATGTTTACCTTTGCGAGGCCCCCTTTTCTTTAATCCTTTGTTAACAAATGCATAGTTTGCCAGCTTTGCAACCTGTTTACCTTCAGCTCGAAACACCATCAGAAAAGACAAAGAAAAAGCGATAATGCTCCATCTGACAAATAAAACCTTGTTCTGTTCCAATTAACTGAATGCCAGCTGTTGCCTAGCATGAGTGAGTTATTTTTGGATATTAGGAATGCATTTATGACTGATTAAAGCAGAATGAAAGGAATAGCTGTTTATCAGTATCATAATTAAGCTTCATTGTTTGTACAATCAATTATTAATGCAGCAATGTTCAGAAGTAGGCTTGGTCCTATAATGCCCTCAATCTGCTTTCCTCCACTAAAAAAGACATACTATACACTGGTTTTAATTTTGTGTGTGTAGTCCAAGAGCTGGCCAGGGTCAGTTTTAGGAATCTGACCTTCTCTGTCTTTGGCCACTTAGTCTTTATCTGATCATGCTTATGAATATAAATTTTCATGTATTTCAAGTTAATTCTGAAGCTGGCCCAGCTCATGAATATTAATGTGCACACAGCTGATCTCTCTGCAAATGATCACATCCATAAACATGAAAATACTGTTAACGTACAGTAATGACCACTCTCTTGGATTTTGGTTCCAGCTTAGCTTCACAATTCTAATGCTACAATTTAATGCTGGATTTTCACCCTCTTTCTTTTTCTCAGTGCTTGTGGAATCTATTTTATTAATTTAGCATCTTCCCAAATCTTTGTTAACTGTTGCATTTGGCTTAGAACAGCATCTGTAGTACTACTCTGTGCTTTTGCGCATGAATGTGCTATGATCCTAAGGCCTTAGTTACAGGTACGTACTTTTTATTTAGCTGTCTCTGAATAGGACATAAACGCTAACTGGAGAAAATCTCCAAAAGTAACATGAGATGTAGAAAGGATTAGATATCTATAGCTAAGAGGCTGGTTGAAAAATTTTAGTGCTCTATTCTTTATATTTTGGGCTTCCCCCTTTTTAGCTCATGGATTAAAATCTCTAAAACTCTAGCCAGCTCTTGTATTTTCTTTGCTTGGCCTTAAGGATGTTGTTAAGTTGGGGTGCCTCTTTATTTTTATTTTTAATATATTCATCTCTCATTTCCACTTGAAAACCCAAACCCTTTTTTGTGCCCACCATACAATGCTCTCAACAGTCCCTAGATTTTTCTTTTTCTTTTTTTTCTTTTTAAATGACACTGAAGATCTCTGCCAAATTTGGCAGCAAACTGTTAAATGCATTGTAGTCCCTGGTAAAAGAAACTTAATGTGCCACAGTCACCCTAGTGGGCTGAGAGACAGTAGATAAATGTTAAAAGAAGGAAGGAAGAAAAAAAATGAAAGAAGGACAAAAAGAAAAAGGAGCTTTATACAATAAATGTATAGATATTGTTTAAAAACAATTACATTTATAAATTAAAAACTTTAAATATTAAAAAATTAAAATTCGTTAAAAGGCAAAGTAGAAATCTTAAAAAGAGCACTACACAGTATTAAACCTTCCACCTTGTCAGTTTTTTTAAACCTGATGCATGAATATTTTTTTCACTGCACAAAAAATGTTTTAACTTGCTTTTGGAAGAACAGCAAGGAAAAGGCCATTTTGGCCTCTATAAGGAAGGAGTTGGAAAGTCTGGGAGCAGCTACCGAGAAGGCTCTCTCCCTTTTTTCCAGCAAACAAGCGTAAGAGCTTCTCCAGAAGATGTTAGAGCTCTAATGGGGTCATAACTATAGGGCCCTATAGGTCATAACAAGCTCTTTGAATGATACTTGTGTTGCCTTGGCCAGATCGGACTTCTCCAGAAATGGACAGTAGGTATACCAGCTTTAACTGTGCAAATGCGCTCCTGGTCACAGCTTAAATATGGGCCTCCAGGGTCAAGGCTGAATCCAGGAGAAGCTGCATTTTGAGGGTGTGTAATGCCATCTAGCAGAGGCTGAATCCATAGTCCAAGATCTGACTTTCAACAGACCAGGAGCACCTCTTTCTTATCTGGATTAAAGTTCAATTTGTTTCCTTCATCCAGCCCATGACAGTTGTCAGGCACTCATTTAGCACAGAAACAGCTTCTTTAGAAATAGGTGGAAAAGAGTAATAGAGCTGAGTATCATCAGCATACCGGTGACACCTATTAAACAATAAAAAAATTGAAATGGCTAAATAAAATAATGATGAAAATCATTTGGTGAATGTGCACACCTAGAATGTCAGCTATGCTAGGTAACAGTTATAATTACTGTACGTTTGCTAGTCGTTATGAGGATTGCTGTTTGGATGTGTGGAATAGAAAAAGCACAGTATGTCTTGGACATGGTGAACCATAACTAAAAGGTTGCTGGGGCTGGAAGGGGATCTGTAAATGATTCTAGGACAGATACTGGAAGGTCTTTGCTTCCTTCCCCTTCCCTTTCCCCTTTCCTGCATTTATAGGCCTCCTTTCTCCTGGTGTGGGACCAAAGGCAGCTCACGCACAATAAAACAAAATGGGCTACAAGCATCACAATAAAATTAAAACACAACTAAAGTATTGCCATATAAAAATCATAAATTAAACCATATAAAAGCATCTTAAAAATCATGCAAAAATTAGATTACGTTCCCCCATAAAAAAAAAAACCTGCTTGAACACAAAAGTCTAGCAAAAGAAAAGCAGAGAAAGGCTACCCAAGCTTCCTATGGAAGGGAATTTCACAGGGTGGGAGCAGCTGAGAAGGTTGTCTCCTTTGTCCTCATTAAACTGGCCCATGATGGTGGCAGGACAGAAAAAAAACCTTTCCTTGAGCATCTTAAGACTATGGCAGGTTTATCTAAGGAGATATGGTCTTTCAAATGGCCTGGACCCAAGCTGAATAGGGCTTTATAGGTCATCACCAACACTTTGAGTTGTGCCTAGAAATGAACTATAGCCAATGGAGCAGTTTCAACAAAGGAATCATATGCTTAATCCTGTATGGACTGAGTTTCAGTTTGTCCTCATCCAGTCCAGTCTACTATATAAAAGTCAGTGCTTGGCTGTGAGTTTGTCTGTCTGTGTCAGGCGGGCAAAGACCTTGTCTGATTGGCTGAGTGAGGCAATAAGATTGGCTGGCTGTGAAGATTCTATGGAATCCTGGGGTTGGCAATTTACGGAGGAACCTTTAGAATTCTCAACCCGAGCTCTTTGTCCTCAGGCCGGTTGCTGTGTAGATGAGCCTACCACCAATAAAGATGCCAGAAAATGTTTGGGAGGCACATGTGAGAAAAATTAAAGTGACATACACAATATAGCCCATTTCCACATTACACTGTCACAGTGTACTTCATCCAGCCCATGACAGTTGTCAACATTCTGTGGAATCCTGGGATTTGTATTTTAAGAAAGGGCATTTAAGAATTGACAGCCAGAGAGGTCTTTGGCCTCCGTAAGCGACAAACCCCAGAATTCCACAGGATATTGAAAATGGAATAATAGCACTATAACAGTCTTGTGCAGAAATGGCCATAGTTACAAGGTCTTCTTGCTTCACATAGTAGATTATATGGGTTCCATATGTGAAGAATTTTAAAATTGAAATTCAAAACAAAAAATGCTTCCAGAAAAATGTAAAGCCATTGCACAAATTCAAAGAAAAAAAAGGCAGTACCTCAACATCACCAGACATTGCAGATTGGATTGAGGACTATGGGGAAAAGCTACAGGTACTGGAATAGGCCGGTTGCTATGGAGACAATGCCTAGCAGCAAGGAGGAAGACAGTGTATTCCTGCAGGAATCCAACCTCTGTATGTCAACAACTACGAATACAGATTGGATTGGGGAATATGCAGATAAATTACTGGTACTGGAATAGGCCAGTTGCTATGGAGATGAGGACTAACAGCAAGGAGAAGGACAGTGTATTCCCTCAGGAACCCAACCTCTGTATGTTAACAGCTCTGAATACAGATTGGATTGGGGAATATGGGGGAAAGTTACAGGTACTGGAGAAGACGGTTGGGTGAGTTCTTAAGAAGAAAGTAAAATCCCGGGCAACAGCGGGTAAATACTCTAGTTTCTGATAAAAGCCATTGGTTCAGAACCAAGACAGCTTCTTTGAAATCTAATAGGAAGGGGAGATAGTGTTGGGTGCAATCAGCGTATTGATGACACCAAACTCTGGATGCCTCTCCCAGAGGTTTCATGTAGATGTTAAACAGCATAGGGGACTCCATAAGCTAATGAACAAGGTGTCAATCAGGAGTTGCCTGTCAGGGGCCCAGGTGTGGCTGAGCCCGCCATTGTCCCCGAGGCCGCCACGGAGGCCACCACCACCAAGGGGGAAGGCCCGGACGCCGTGGAGGCCACTGCCGCCGAGGGGGAGGGCCTGGATGCTGCAGAGGCTGCCGCCGATGTGGGGAGGGCTCAGACGCCAGCGGTCCCGTTAGTGGTGCTGGGGACAATCCGGTTTCCTCTCCGGCAGGCGAGGCGGGCACAGGCTCACTGGGGGAGATGGGTCCCGGTCTCGGCCCCGGGGTTCTGCCCACCCACGGCTCCGACCCAGAGGAGTCTGCCGCCCCTCCTCCCACGTTTCGGCAGCGGCGACAAAGCAAGGAAGCAACCCACTGGTCCCGGTGGTTGATGGAAAGGTGGCTGCGGGCTGAGAGCTCCCAACTGGGAGCCCAGCTGGGAGCCCTCAGCTGCGAGCCTGTGCCGGATTGGTCGCCGCAGGCCCAGGGATTTATTTAGGGTGGGCACTGGGCGGGGAGAGATACGGAGCAACAACCGTCGGCCTTCCGTGATCTCCCCTGCCCGCGTCAGGATCCAGCCCCTCCCACCGGTGACCTCCATGCGAGCCGAGGACCCTGTCTGTGTTTTGGGTGATGTAACCCTCCTTTGCTTTCTATTGAAGCCCGCTTGTTTATTAGGGCAGGTCTTGAGTCTGGGACAGTTTGCTTTAAGTTCAGACCCGTCTGTGCGGGAGCTGTAACTCTTTGTTTGCTGTCAGTAAATAAACGCTGTCACCTCCAGCTGCTCGTCTTGCGTCTGCTTGACCCCCGCCTGCCGCTGACATTGCCCAAGAGCACCTTCTGAGTTTAATGCTCCCGGAAGAACCAGAACCATTATAAAAAGAAATCCTCCCAAGTCCCATCCTGAAGAGGCAAGCCAGAAGAATACCACTGTTGATGGTATTGAAAGCCACTAAGAGGTTTAGCTTTATCAACAGGGGCACACTCTGCCTCTCCTGTTTCCTATGTAGGTCATCCAGCAAGGTGGTCAGAGCTATATCTGTCTCATAGTAGGGCCTGAAGCTAGATTGAAATGGATCTAGGTAATCCATTTCATCCAAAAATCCCTGGAGTTGCACAGCCAGTACACTCTCTAAAATCTTCCTCAGGAAAGGATTATGGAAGACTGGCCTGTAATTCTCTAACAGGTTGGGTTCAGGAAGGGAATGGTCTCATCACAGTCTATTTTAGGCAAGATGGAAAGCTGCCTTGCTCCAGTGAGGCATTTGCTACCCCCTTTACACATTTGGCCACTCTCCTTTTAGCTACCTTCAAGACCCAGGAAAGCCAAGTATTCAGCACACATGTGGCAGCTCTCCAAGGATCCTGTCCACATCCTCAGGCTTCTCATTTTGCTAATAATATGGGACAAACAGGTGCCAAGGTATCATCCACCGGAATTGTTAATCATTGCCAACTCTGTAATGAACTGGGGGCTTGCTTGACTTCATTTTGTTGGAGTGGACAGTTAGGGGTGATTATGTCCACTGCCCTGGTCATATCCCTATGCCAGAAATCACCCATGGCTTTGAAAGCATCACCTGCAAAACCAACAGGGAACTCCCTATGAGGTGTCAGGAATCCATTGTATCATGAGAGTCTTGGGGTAGACCATCTCAATCCCCTCCTCATCAAAGGCTCTGAGGCCCAATGAATCTAAACCCTACCAGGGTAATGATCACTCTATAGTGCTGGAACTATCAAAAGCTGTTCATCACTCAGATCACCATCATTGTGACCAGCCCAGAAAACTAGGTCCAGACTATGTCCTGCAGAATGGGTAGCACCAGATATTACTTGGGACAGATGCATGGTCATCATGGAGGACATGAAATACTCAGTTGCTTCTGACAGAGTGGTCTCCACATGGAGTTTGAAGCCCCCTAGCAGTATAAACCCGGGGGACTCCAACACCACTTTGGATACCAACTTCACCAGCTCAAGAAGAAACACTGTTGTGCAGTATGGGGAGTACACCAACAGAATCTCTCATCTGTTCCTACCACCCACCTTCAAGTATATCCAAACACAGTAGACTGTGAGGTGGGGCACCTGTCAAGGGATATTCATGATAGACCACGGACACTCCACTTTCCTGCCCCACAGTCCTCATTTGCTGCTCCAGAGAGAACCCAAATAGACAAAACTAGGACAGATTAACTCTCCACAGCTTGGTCCAGGCAGATCTCCATAATGCAAGATAAATTAGCTTGCTTCTTGGGAATGGCAAGAGCATAGTAGAGAAGACATTTTGAGGGAATTGAGACCCCCCCACTTTCTCTCTCTCACATACACAAGTGCATGCATTGTGCTTGGACCACAAAGAGAAGCTTCACACTGTGCTGAAGGCAGTGGAACTAGACAGTTACATAGTCCACTGAAAATCCCAAGAAAAGGAACATGACGAAAAAGGAGGGAAGAGTCTCTACTCATTTGCCTGTTATGTAGTTATATGGAGCAAACTTCATCTTGATGAAGGAGAAAAGATGAATCTAGCCTCGTCTTGATAAGAGGAACAGTGTTTGTGTTGAAGGACTCTGAAGAGGTTACTGTTATACTAAGATCTTGGGCCTAGAATGAGGTTCTAACCATAATGGAATGTTCTTCTCATGGGAATCTATCTGAAACCTATCTTGATCTTACTTTTTATTTACCTATGCATTTAAAAATCCTCTGGGATTTGCTTTTATCATACAACTTTGAATTCCTTCTTTTACTGACTGCACTTATACAGTACTGGCTGGGAAAGTAGTTTTTTAATTGGTTATAGTTTCATTTGAACTTTCTGCAAACTGGATTTTTTAAGACTGGGGTACAGACCTTTGAATAAATAAACAGAGAAGAGGATGATTCTAGAGTACTTCCTTCTTTAAAGAAATAAAACTGTATAATTGTGTTACCGTTAGTAGGTTAAATGTCCTGCTTGAAACAGGAAGGGAGACCCCCCCCAGTCTCGCCCAAGTAAAAAGTCCAATTAAAAAAAAAGTGAAAAACTTTGTGGCACAATAATACTAAAGTAGTAAATGATTTGACCTCTTGCCTATCAAGAAGATATATCAGCAAAAAAGATGACAAAAATTTGGAACAAATAGGTCTGAATCTTATTGGTTAATCCCGGCAAGTAGATCCATTTAATCAATTCTTGAGTGGTGAATTAACATGTAGGTAAATCCCATTGGGATTCTAACTATAGAATTCAGGCTGTTCATTGATATGTATATCAGTGTATATCAATGAAATTTTTAAAAAAGTATTGTTGTAATTGAAATAGAAGTACAGTATGTCTTGCCATAGTAAGGAGGAGTGTGATCAGACAATCTAAAGACATCTCAGTTTGTTCTGTGGGTGCTAACTGCTGGGTAGCTTCAAGGCTTTTGTTCTTTGTCTTTAAGCTCTTTAAAGAGATGGCTGTCCTTTATTAACTAGGACTTATGCATGTGCTAAGGATCTGTAGAACCAATGTGCTTAAATGTTCATGGACCTGTAGTGCTTGTGTTGCTATAGGTGTATCATACATGAAACTGTGGCTTTGTAATACCAAAGGCATTTTATTGTATTTTATTTTTATTTTTGCAGCTACAATAGTATTGAATGAATTGAACTGGACAGGAGCCTTAGATGAAGTCTTCAAAAAGAACAAAGAAGAAGATCAATCCTTGCTTTGGCAAGTTTTTGGCAGTGCAACTGGCCTGGCAAGGTACTACCCAGGTAATATGAAGACTTGGCACTGTAAATTCTTTACTTGTGCATTTTTTTTGTTTAGATTTAGCTCCTACCTTAACTCCTGCATGTGCCTTCTCTGTAGCCAGTTCCTATAAAAATCAATTGACATTTTTAAGGAGGAAAAAAAAATAGGGATTGGTTTCTATTTACTGTAAAGTTGGTGAAAATGGAGTTATGTGTATATATGTCTTCAAGTCACCAATCAACTTATGGTGACCTCATAAATTTCATAGGGTTTGCTTAGCCAAGGAATACTCAGAAGTGGTTTGCCAGTTTCTTCTTCTCAAATATAGCCTACAGCACCTGGTATTCATCAGTAGTATCCCATCCAAGTACTAACCATGGCTGATCCTGCTTAGCTTCCAAGATAAGATGGGATCTGGTGCCTTGAGGGTAGCTAGTCAGTCAGAAAAATGGACATGAGGTATAAAAATGGTGTGAGAAGAGGATGAAAGTTCCAGATACCTAATTAATTCTGGGTTCTTCACCAAAAGACAATAAATTTGGTACAGTGCTGCCTGAATTTTTCAGTGAGCACTTTGACTTTTATAAACAGGTGGCTGTTCCCTAAACAACAATCATCAGATAGTATGTGTGTGTATGGTGTGTGTGTATAGTGTGTGGTGACAACTTCCTCTAGCTCTGGGAGTGCTTGAATCAAGTGCTAGGTGAATAATTTTGGCTCATTAAATTAAGAAGAAGCACAACAATTGTCACTGGGAATGTTTGCCCTTATGAGCTGTCTTTAGTACCTCTGAAGATTATGGTCTACCACTGGAGTTCAAACTGATTAATACGGAGGGAAGGGTTTTGTTTTATGCATGCATCTGTTCTGCTCTTTAGAGAATCTCATTACTGTACCATAGTAATTAATTTAAGTGGGTGTATATATTTAATGTCTTTAGGCCACTGGTAGACTCAGTTCAATTAATATAGTCTAGAAGGCTCATCAAATGCAGTTAGTATAATCTCCTTCTGTAAAGGATATTTTTTTAAAAAAATCCCAAGCAATTAAATTTTACCTTATGCTTAGGTTCTGTATATCTAATGTTCTCCACACAATCTTTTAGCTGCTGGTGTGCTTCTAAATATGATCAAGCTTTTTTTTCAGTTTCAGTATTGCATAAAATGGTTTTTAAAAGTTTTCCTTGAAGACTGAGAAATGAAGAAAGCCTTTGGCTTTTGAAGATCAGACAGCAGGAGTTTTGCTACTTCATTCCCCTACCATTCTTCTATTTTGGCCCTGTCTCTTTGCTGCTGTACCAACTCCCTCTTGGCCTATATTTATACTCCTTCCTTGTTCTTCATCACCTTTGTGTATTTCCAAAGGCACCTTATTCATTTTTCAATATTTATAAAGTGCATACATTTGAAAAAAAATATAAGTGATATAGGCAAACAAAATCACCATCTAGGAAAAGCTTTGTTGAACAATTACATTTACAAGAGGTGCCAGAAATCCAGAAGGGTTTTTGCTGATTTGAATGGACAGGGAGTCCCAGAGAGTGGTCACTGTGACACTAAGGACTCTATTCTGAGCCATAGGGCCACTTCTGATATTTTAGGTACATCAGAACTGTATTTGCTGATGAACATAGATAGTCTTTTAACTATTCCAGCCTCAGTTGTTCAGGTCTGTGTGAACAAATACATAGTGGTATAGGAGCTGGGCCATTGGTCCATCTTGCCTAGTTGTGTTGACACCAGTTGACATAAGCTCTACATGATTTCAGATAGGAGATTTTCCTGTGCTACATGCCAAATCTGAAGGTTTATTATACTTAATAAGAGACATATTGGACCAGGCCAAAGCCTATTTAGTTCAACATTCTTTTAACCCAGTGGGTAAGCAGTTACTCACAGACAGTCTATTAGCGGCGTGTGATAGCAGTGTCACCCTCCATCTTGTACTCCCTGGTAGCTGATACATAGAGGCACTGACAAACAACCATACTGACTAGTAGCCATTTATGGTGCCACCATAAGGATATCTAGGTCCACAAATGTGTTCCATGAATTTATCCAGTTCCCTTTGAGACCCATCCAAGTTGATTTCCATAGCTACATCTTGTGATAGTGAGCTCTATAGTTTAATTATGCATTATGAGGTACTTGCTTTTTCTAGTTCTCTTTCCATTTAGCTCAGGCTCTAGTATTATAATGAGGGGAGAGAAGCCTTTCTTGATCTGAGAAATTCTGTATGCTAACCATTGTTCCTCCTTGGAACTTTAAATCTGATCCAGTAGCATATAAGCAGCAAGTGTAGTTCTTTCAGTGGAGATGCAGAATCCTAACAATAAATTGCTTCTCTCACCATCCTAGTTGTAGCATCCTGTGACAGTCCCTTATTTTTCACTAGGCAAGTCTTGCAGGTTCAGACTTATTAAGGTGTCCTGACACTAACATTTAGTCCCAACTACACCTTTAAACAATAATTAGTTTATTTAATGTAGTGTGTTCTTTTTTGCTACCCATGACTTTAGATAGAGCAGGCCAATTCAGTTGTTATAAAATGAACTGTATCCTTTACTGTAGTAACATTAGAAATAAAGTATATTGTCACAGTTCATGTAAAATACAGTGTTGTTACATTGTTCAAACTTCTAACAGTCTATGAAACTAACTCCCACCCTTTGACACCAATTCTCTCTGTCTTTTTGCTTAGCTATTTAAATACAACCCAGCCTGCCTCTCTGGCCAAGATCTCATTAAAGGCTCTCTTTTCAAATGAACTTTATGCCTTTTATATAATTCCTATCATTAATAAGCACCTCCCATGCAGACCACTGTTCTGGGTTTCACTCTTAAGGTTCTACACCTGTTGCCTAGCCAAAGAGCTCTCTGACTGAGAATTCTAAATTCCCCTCCCTAAACCACAGACCCTAGGATTCCATGGGATATTGAAAGTGGAATAATAGTACTATAACAGTGTAGTGCGAGAAGGCCCTTAGTCTTCCAAGGATTCAGTTTATTTGCAGACAATAACCAGACAGAACAGTACTGCTTCCAGACACTAATTCTAGACTTGATGTTCCCCTTGATTATAAAGTAGAAGACATCAGGTACTGAATGTCTCCATGCCATGACCTGACCAAATTCTGATCTCTCTGATAGGTGCCCTCTAATAGCTGAAGTCTCTCACACTGAACTTTCACCTGTTCTTCCAAGCTTTCACCCAGCAACACAACCTACTCTGTCTCCTAGTCAGGAAACCTCTCTCTGTTGTGGTCAGAGAGGTTTCCCAAGAGGGGGAAAATAGGACACTACAACCAGAATGAATTATGGAAATTGAATGTAAGTTTACGTGCATAATTTCCATAATTCTCAGGTATGTCAACTTTTTTGAAATCTAATCTCACTTTCTCTAGTGGAGGAGTTTTTCAGGACTCAGAATGTAATTAGTCTATTTATTGCCCCTTGTCACATAATACAAATATTATATCATTGTCCCATTTCCAAACAGCTGGAGCCTAATAAGTTTCTGTCATTGTCCCAAACACTCTTTATGTGTCTGCAAAATCTGCTTTTCTGTGTTACATATTGTGAACAGCATGTGCAGTCTGTTCTCCTTTCCGGGTCTTTTCCAAATGATGTCCCACTTCCTTGATTCATTCTATTTTGTTATAATTTGTGAATGACTTTTCCCCATCTATCTCAGTTCCACATTTTAATCCATGACTAATCCAGTTCATTTATTGATTTAAATCAATTCAAGCTTTCAGGCCTACTATGTGAGGCAACTTTTTTTTTTTGTCAAATATCTAATACTCATTTGAAAATTAGTTTGATGAATGTCTAATCCTTTAGCATACTAATACAGAATAGATCTCATGGAATGGTTTTAGAAATATAATACTTAAGTTATTGGGGGGGAGGTGGCTTATCACTTTTCTATTAGTGTTTCCCACTTCTTCTCTCCTCCTTCTTTCCTCCCTCTCCCCCCTCCTCTCTTTCCCTGTGTTTGTGTGTGTATGCATATGGCAGGAAAAGAGGAGAGAGAGATGGAGAAGAGGCCCCAGAAACCAACAGGGGTGAATTTCTGCCTCAAAAACATCATGGGCATTGTGGACAAGCCACTTGGTAACCCTGTTCTGGTACTGAACACAAATTTTTGGGCAGCAGTATCCTGTTCTTTAGTTGTTAAAATGCAGTATTTTGCCGAAAAGGCATCTTACACAATCAGAGAAGAAAGGTAACACAACGAATGATCAACTGTGCCTCAACTTGAGATCTCTAAAGATAGGGTGGCGCCAAATAAATAAGTGAGTAAGTAAATAATAAAAGTGTTGAGAACATAACAATCAATTTCTTTCAAATAATTATTTTCAAAGAGCTGCTTTTAATAGCATCATAGGGACATGCATGCTTGATACTCTCCCATTGCCAAAGCGGAAAAGTGTCCATCACTTTTCCCTTCTCTTTTTTTGTGCTGAAGAAGTAAATGAATTTATTTTTCCTTTTTAGTTTAAACAAACCAAAGTTGCTAATGACATTGAATTCAAGAAATGTCCTTTGTTTAAACTACAGGTAGTGCAAACAAACCAGGATTACTCTGTGGTTTTGTATTTCAGCAGTAGTTTAAATGTGCCACTGTTGCCTGACTTTATATATCATGGTGAGTTGTAGTTTGTTTAAACTGGAAGCAGATAGAGGCCAAAGTGGGAGGGGTAACTAGATGGCCCCAATATTTGCTGTGGCTTCGTTACATAGGGAGGAGAATTTTGGGTCCTTCCAGATAGTGTTGAACTACAGCTCCCTGTATTCCTGTCTATTGACTATGCCAGCTAGAGATTCTGAGAGCCAACAAATTTGGAGAGTCACCAAGTTCCCATCCTTCATACAGAGGAAAATCATAATTTCCTGTTACTTCAGAACCAGATCTGTTTGTTTAGACTGTGCTTATAGTGTCTGTGTTTGTAGTATCTGAGCTATGTGAACCTAAATATTAGGTAAACATCTTTTAAGTTAATTAAGAAAGTCAAACATTTAGTGGCACGTTGTTCTAATGTTCTTGTCTTCTGCAAACCATGGGTGCAACCTCATTGTGCACGCTCAGTAAGGCATTCTGAAGGCAGCTACCTTGCCTGTTTGTTTATTGTGCCTGTTGTAGTCAGGCAGACACAGTTGAAATACCATCAGCTAGAGAACAATCCCATTCTTTCTCATCTTAGACTTTATTGAAGATGCACTGTTGCAACCTTACACTCAGTCTGTGTTTCTTCAACCCTCATTCACTATCCTCCCAATCCCAATGTTGCTGAAAAATCCCTTCTGGCTAGACAGAGGAGAAGGAGGAAAAGATGGGCTGGGTGTGTGTAGTAAAAAGACTTTGTAAAAAGGTGCATCTTTGTCGGGGGCTTTGTTAACTGAAGTATGCCTGTATTCTGTTACAGTACTAGAATGAAAAGTGGGAAGAAGCTGCAGACATTCAGATAAGGCTGTACAAGGTACTGGGATGGTTTCAGGTCACACCTGGGACCCTCTTGGGGTTTTCTAAGAGGGAAAAAGGCAAACAATCATGGATCCCCTATTGTTGAAAATATATAGTCCAGATCCTACCCAGTTATAGAACCTGCATAGTTTCACTGTGTATTTTGCCTACAGGTTCCTTGATCAGTAGGAAGCAGCAGTAGAGTGAAACCACACAGGTTTTATATTAAAAATGCTGGAGTTATTTTTAGATGGTGTACTAGATTTTTTAAAAAGGTGACTAGAAGCCAAATTGAGTAGCTTTATTTAGTAGTTGGGAAATAAAAGTCCCAGCTTCAGTTGATATAAAATCCTCTTTCTCCAGAAGGCATTCTTGCTGTTGAGCTGCCAAATTTAGTCTTTTCCAGGGCACAGGCAGGGGACCTGAATTTAAAGATACTGAGTTGCTGATCTGGCTTTCTTCTTTTATTTCCATTGCTTGTTATTATAGCTGTATATTGGGGAAAATGAAGAGAGTAGAAAAGCTCAGTTTCATTCAATCAATAAGGGTTCACATTCTTATTAAAAGGAGCATTCTAATGACCAACCAATTTTCATTCTTTCCGCACAGCTATCCATGTCTTGCTTGGTGTCACAGTGCTTTGAATTTTTTTTTTAAGTAGCAACACATAAGGCTTCCTTTTTAATTGCTGTTATGATACCAATTATGGATTCTGTTACTTCTGTAGGGTTTTTTTATGCACATATTTTTCACATTTGGCATTGCTGCATAAAATCAGTTGCACTTAGCTATAAACAACCCAGATAAATTTTTACCAGGCACTTAAAAAAAAACCTTGCCAAGGTGCAGTCTTATCTTTGTAGCTGGGATGAGAAAGGGGGAATAATCAACAAATGAATGTGTGTAATCTCAAAAAGTTGCATTTCCCTGTTGCTTCTCTAAAGAGAATGATGGAAAAATGAAACTATAGATAGCTCTATTTTTTGTACAGATGTGGTAGCTGGCAAGTTTTTTTTAATTCGTTGATTTTTATTAAACTTTGTATAGAAAACACAATTATATCAACTATTTTTTTAAGCACAAAATAAAATACAGCAAAGTGTTTACAAACCTGTACAGCAGTATTGGCAGCCAATCTGGTGTAGTAGCTTGTGTGTTGGTCTAGGACTCTGGATACTGGCGTTCAAATCTTCACTCAGACTTGTCCACTGGACCTTGGGCAAGTCACACTGTCTGAGCCTCCAAGGAAAGCAATGGCAAATCTCCTTTGAAGAAATCTTGTCAGGAAAACCCAAGATAGGTTTGCCTTAGGATCACCATAAGTTGGAAATGACTTGAAGAAGACATAAAACAACACTAATATGTATTTTGGTTGCTTGGGTCATCTTTACCTGAATGTGTCTGTCAATGATTGGAGGTAAGCTTAAAGATCTGTGGTGAGCTATATACTCAGTAGGGAAAACCAGACTTTTTAAAAAAGAAAAATAGGCTTGTGCTTGATATTTTCTTGATACCTGGAACTGTTTTGTCAATTTTCCCACCAACTTGAGTTCCGTAATGTATTCATTATAGATCTAATTCCTATGGATTTTCTCCCCCTTTTCCCATTCTAACAGAATTTCTAATCAAGCCCAAGTTTAATAGTTTAATAGTATTAATGATCTGAATAATGACATAATGATTTTAATTTTATCATGAGCCACTTTTATATAGATACTGACACAATGATTTTGATTTTAATTTAGGCCACTGAACAGCATATTGTAAATAAATGATCTTGATTATGAGATACTGTCAGTCTAGCATATACTGTAGATAAAGTAGATGTCACTGATTTAGCAGTGTAATTTGCTTGCGGTCTGCTGAATAGGGTTTGATTCCCCACTCAGCCCTGAAAACCCACTAGGTGATCTTAGGCATGTCGCACATTCTCAGCCCTAGAAAACTCCATGATATGTTCATCTTAAGGTTGCCGTAAGTCTGAAATGACTTGAAGGCACACAACAACAACAACAACAACTGCTGAATAGGAAGAGGAGGGAAAGAGGGAAAGATGGGAGAGTTCAACTCAGAAAAAAACAGGTGTACATCATGGCTATAGCATGGATACCTAATGTGGCAGAGGGGTTGTTCTTTCACTTGTGGCATCCAGTATACTTATGATATGCTGTAGGGTTATCATCTGCGTTTGATCATCATACTCATGTGATTGCAGTCATATAAGGGAAGATTAGCAGAGACAATGTTCTCTGGTCCTGCCCCCCTTTGTTGTGTCCCAACACTCATCCTGTCCTCCCTCTAGGTACATGAGGGAAAGTCTGAAGAAGGAACTGTTCTGCCTACGTGGGCTCCTTGTGTGATCTGGAATTCTCTGTGATTAGGGATCTGAATCATGGAGGGAGCATATACGTGTAGAACACGGAATGCTGTATATAAAAAGGAGAGGAGACAGGAGACAGGAATGGAAAAACAGAAAGTGAGGCCAATAAATGGTTTCCTATGCTCTTCTGTGTTGCTAGTGAACACCTTATAGAGCTGTAGTTTTAATTACCCTTAGGAGCTCAAAGACATAAATTAGAGTTTGCTCTAAAGAACTGAGCAGAAGGAATGTACCTACTTTTATTTTTCCACAAGCAGACTTTTCATTGTAATATAATTGTGTGTGTGTGTGTGTGTGTGTGTGTGTGTGTTTTCCTTTAGAAGAATTTGGCCAAGTGATTCCACAGGGATGTACATCTCTGTGTATTGTTTCCCTTTTGTCATACAAAACACAGTGCAGCATTTAAAATAGCCCCTTCTTGTGTAAAAGGGCACTTTGTCTTGAAACATACAGAGCTAAAGTATAACTCATTTCAACAAATTACTTTTCCTTCAGGTTACTTTTTGCAGTAAGGAAAAATATGTTAGTATTATTTCCATGTTTTCACAGTCTATCAACTGTTATTGACCAGAGATTTGGATGATCAAAGGATCTAGAAATTACTTAAGGTCTCCTCAGACAATGTGGCATGTTCCAAGTAGTGCCACTTTTAGTAATTGTACTATTGTGATCCTATCTATGGTGATTTCATTCATATGGTTTTTCACTCTGTTTGGAACTGCTCCCAGAACAATGATCACCACTGACACCATGGCTGAATCTCAGTCTATAGATCTTCCTATTTTCTAATCTTTTCCCTCTCTTTTTATTGAATTCTGATATTCCCTGTGATTGCTACATCTATAATCCAAGCTTCCTTTTTCTCAACTTCTTATTTTCCTTCCACTTCTTGCTACTGCCAGTAATACTGCTGCTGCTGTTGGCCTGTAATGGCCTGGACTGTAACACGTTCCTTTTTAGAGGAACATAACAGCATTTCTGCCCTTTACTTGTTATTGGGTGTGTTCTGGCTCAGTGTGAGCTGAGGAAGAAGAAGAAGGATCTCATGCAGGACTACCTCATGCCCCCTCTTTGCAGAATGTTGCACAGCTAATGAGGAGAAGAGGAAGCAAGGGACCATCGGCAACAAGGAGGGATGGGGAAAAAAAAGAGGGAATGACTGAGATGGGAGAGATAAATAGACAGAGAAGAGAGACATGCTAAACACATGAGCTCCACTAGAGAATCAGATCAGTTGGAAATTTTTAAAAAGCTTGTAAAATGCTAACCTGCCTTTTCAGCATTCTTCCATTCTGCACAAATGAGAGAAACTGCTGCAGCTTCCAGAAAGAGAAAGGGTGGAGTGGGGGAGAGAGAATCTGTGTAAAAGCACTGGAGTGTGGGGGAAGAGGATTGGCTCTCTAAACAGCAGGTTGCTGAAAATCATAGGAACGCCGGAAATACAGCAATTACTGCATATTACAGAAAGAAGGAAATTGCATCTCCAATTGGTTTGTATTAAGGGATTCTACTCCAAGGCATCAGAGTGTGATGAAAGTACTCACAAAGGACAGCTTTTTAATTGCTTTTACATTTTTTTTCTCCAAAATTACCAAGATGCAGTATCTTTTTCATTTGAGTGAAGCAGAGAGCATTTCCCAGAAATTTCTCTGTTTTTCAGTGGCACAGTAGTAATAGTAACTCATCAGTAGCACTTAATTCAGTAAGTTACATTTCTGGACTACGGTAAAAGTAACAAATAATGGCCTGTTGGGTGGTTAGACAAATAAGTAAAGTGACTAGTATCTTTCAAAAACTAACATTCAAAGCTCTGGGTACATATTATATTGAGGTAAATGAAATACACTTGATGAAGCATTGCCTGTTCTTATAATTCTCGAGGATGTTCACTGTTTATTCTTATTCAAGTCTTCTCAAACTATGTCAAAATGAACTCTCTTCATTTAATAAACTGGCAATCTAGGCCTTGACAGAACTTAGAGGGTGGGGGAGACTACTAGCTGTAGAATTCAATCTAAGTAGTCTAAGCAGTCTTCACATTGGATAAGGTATGTGAGCACATTGTGAGCTTGAATGAGCTCTTCCTTCTCCCTCACTTAATGCCAACATAATTTATTTGGTCTTCTCATGAGCCACTATGTAAGGTAGGCATTAACATCATAGGTCTGAAGGATATATTTCTTGCTGTTCTCTGGAATTGGTCCAGCTGGAAGAAGTGCCCATATGTTCCATGTGCTCTTTCAAGAGGTGTGATTAATACAGAACATTGATAAATGATAAATGGCACAATGTTATGATCAATGGCATCAAAAACTGCTTAGAGATCCAATCATCCTACCTCTCCCCACCCTATGCCACCCCTGGAAAGTGCATCCAAGATGACCAAGTCAGTTGATGACGATGGACTCTCACCCAAAATAAGATTGAAATGAGTCAAAAAATATTTAATCCAAGCATATCAGAAGTTGTTGTTCACCACCTCCTCTATTACCACCAAGTCTTAATTGTGGAAAGTCTCAGTATTGAAGGAAGGCCTCCTCTGGAATGGGTGTCTCCTTCAAGACCATCTGTAGCCCCTCTCTTGCAAATAAGCATTTAGAACCTCAGGACCTAACAGCTAATCTTGGGTTGATATGAGAAAGAGATATCTTTTTTTTCTAGTTGTATCCATTAACAAAGAAGTTTAAAACATTTCTCCCTATGGGTATGAACATGAGATCTTATGTGTATTTTTCTATGACTTTTTTGCATTTTGAGACTTCTTCATGATTTTTTTTTCTTTTCGCACAGAAAACAAACAAGGTCTTCAAGTGGGAGAAAGTCTCATGTAGATTGACTATGTTCTGCAGGGTTGGTAGCCAAGAGTGGTACAGTATATTTATTTTGAGCTAAATATATTATATTTAGAGGGAAGTTCAAGTAGATTTCAGACTTCCTTTGGGAGGTGACATCTGGTTGCGAGAGGAGTTAGCAGCCACTAGCACTCTATATAAGTGTAGCCCCAGGCCCTGGAGCTCCATGAACAGGAGCTCTGCTGACAGGCAGCAAGGCCAGCAGGCATTTAACATAGCTGTGGTAGAAGAGACAGCATAAGGTGAGCTTGTGTCTTATGGGATAAATCTCGCAGGGAAAGTTTATTAGGTTAACGTTGTTGTGTCTGTTGGAATAAGGCTGTTTGTGTGTTTGTGTGAGTCAGGAGGTGGCTTGCTTGCATGCTCATCATATTGTTCTATTGTGTTTTGGCGAGCCTGTGTCTGTTATGTTAAGGCTGATTGTTTCTGTGACCTGAAGCAGACTTACTTGCATGCTTGTTAGGTCTCTGTTGTTCTGTTGTGTGTCTGCACAGAGGAAGCGAGTAAGACACTTGGTTGGGGGAGGAGCTAGCATTCATTAGCTCTTTATATAACTGCAGCCCTAGTCCCTGGAGCTCAACAAACGGGCAGTAAGGCCAATAGGCATTTTGCATGAGTATTAGGTGGAGGCAATCGTGAAGGAGGCTCAGAGTGCCTCTTTAAGACTTAAATGCCTGCCTTAAGACTTCTGAATATGAATAGTAAAGGAGCTGCTGTGGTCACCTGGAACACCTGTGGTATATTTACGTTCTTGCCAGAGGATGTGGATAGCTATACCTGCGGCGAGTGCAAGTTGGTTGCCCTGTTGAAAGAGAAGGTACATCAACTTGAGGTCTGTTTATCTAATTCTTTAGGAAGTATGAGGTTTTCTTGAACAGAGCGGAACACACACAGGGAATGTCTCTGAGGAGAAGGTAAAAAACACAGGAAGTAGATATTTGGAGGAATGTGACACACAGAAGTGGATAGGCCAGGGATCTTTCAATGAGTTTGGAGCTACAGAATTGATTCAAAGCTCTCTTCCTTATCATTGAGGATAAGGAATAGGAATAAAAGTGTCAGTCCTCAGATAATTTGCAGGGAATCTTGGAAGATTCAGCACATGGATTGGCCCCTGCCAGTCTCCAGAGGAGATGTGTTTTGATGGTAGGGGACTTCTGACAGAAGGAAACAGAAGCAGTGGTTTCTGAGCCTGACAGAATGTCTCAAGAGGAGTACTGTCTCCCTGGGACAAAGATCCATGATTTCATGGAGTGACTGACAAAAGTTGTCAAGCCCACTGACTGTTATCCCTTCCCTTTGGTTCATGTGGGAACCAATGACACTGCAAGGCATAGCCTTTAGGAGATGACAGATTATGAGGCTCTGGTAGAAAGCTGATGGACTTTATGCACAGGTTATCATTCAGTCTTTCCTCCCAGTTCAAGGACACAGCCCAGGAAGGGAGAGGGAAAAAAGGTGGGAGTGACTGTTCTCTTGAGGATTGTTGTACAGTAAAAGGGGAATCCAAGCACAGTCAGACACACATTCTAAATTAAGAAAGCTTAGGGAAATGTATGGTCAAGAATACTAAAAGAGAAGGGAGCTCATGATGGGAGTTTCTCAAAAGAGGGACGTTGAAGGCACAATTTCAAACAGTTACAATGAGGAGGAAGAATGGGAGGTGTCTAAAGAATCTGGGATGGATGTCTAAAGAACTTTCAACTGAGGCAAGATTTTAAAGGGACACATGCAAAAAAAAAAATGGCAAAAATTAGAATTCAAATGAATAACCAGCATACGTAGGGAGAAAGTCAGAAAAGTTGAAGAGCAGAATGAGCTCAGGGTCCTAGAGAGGTTAAAATCAGTAAAAATGACTTTTTTGGTTATGTCTGTAGCAAAAGGAAGAACACGGAAATGATAGAACCACTATGTGGAGAAGATGGCGAAATGCTAACAGGGAACAGAAAAAAGGCAGAACTACTCAACTCCATCTTTGCTTTGGTCTTCTCTCAAAAGGAAAATATTGTTTGACCTGGGGAGAATGGAGTAGATAATGCAATAGGGGAAATGCTGCACAGAATAGGTAAAGAGGTACAGGAGTACTTGGCTACTCTAAATGAATTCAAGTCTCCAGGCCAGATGAACTACATCCAAGGGTATTAAAAGAACTAGCAGAAGTGATTTCAAAATTTTGAGAACTGCTGGAGAAGAAGTTAAGTCCCAACAGACTGGAGGAGGATAAATGTTGCCTCCACCTTCAGAAAGGGGCTGGAAAGAGGACCCAAGCTATTACTGCCTGGTGAGCCTGATATCAATATCAGGAAAGATTCTAGAGCAGATTACTAAACAAGCAGTCTATAAGGACTTAGAAAAGATCACTAAAAGCTGACATGTGTTTCACAAAAGCACATCATTCAAGAATAATATCTCTTATTTTGATATTACAAATTTGTTAGATGGAGGGACTGCTGTGGATGTAGAATGGTTTTAATAAGGCATTTGACAAGGTCCCATGATATATTCTTGCAGATAAGGTAGTAAAATGTGGGTTAGACAATGCTGCTGTTAGGTGTATTTGTAATTGGTTGACCAACTGAACCCAAAGAGTACTCACCAGTGGCTTCTCTTCGTCCTGGAGAGAAGTGTCTGGCAGGGTGCCACAGGTGGGTGTTCTGGGCTCAGTGCTGTTCAGCATCTTTATCAATGACTTGGACGATGAAATGCAGGGCATTCTTATCCAGTTTGCAGATGACTGCAATTTAGGTGGAGTCGGTAATACCCCAGAGGACAGGATCAGAATTCAAAATGATTTTAACAGATTAGAGAGCTAGGCCAAAACTAACAAGATTTCTCCAGAATGGAGGAATGTAAGGTACTTCATTTATGCAGAAAAAAAATGAAATGCACAAATATAGGTGGCTTGACCATAGTACATGTGAAAAAGATCTGGGAGTCAAACCACAAACTGAACATGATTCAACAGTTTAATGAGGCAGTTAAAAAGTCAATTCAATTCTAGGCAGTTTTAACAGGATATAGTTTCTTCATTAAGGGAAGTAATAATACCACTTTAAACTCTATGATTCTTGGTATTGTTATCAATGACTCCATAGGATATAAATTATTAATGACATGGTAGCCATTGCTCTCCTTTCAAAGTGACCTTAGAAATATGTTACAATGCAAGTTGTGCCATTCAAGTTAAAATATGAAACCTATTTCTATTGTGGAAATTTCTATGGCGTTGAGGAAGTAATTTTTAAGTGTGTTTCGCTTTACAAATACAAATATTGATGAACTATCATTCATTTCAAAAAATTCTCTGTTATACTGAAGCTTAAAAATTTAACTGTTACTTAGTGTTTGTAATACCATATGATTTAAAACAGAAATCATGTGATAGACATTTCATGAATCTTCTGTTCTTATACTACTTTCAGTAGCTTGTGCATTACCAAACAGTAGGGGAAAGGTTTCAGTGGATAAGAGAAATTAAATTGCTGCATTTTCCCCAGTGTGTTCGAGTTGTCTGGAATTGTTTAAAATGAACTTTGGTTCTCATGGAGAATTGATCATGAAAAGGTTCTGTCTCCCTGTGCCTCTTACATTATGTATCACTTTGTGCATACTATCTCTTTGCCTCCTGCTGATTAGATTACAGCAGCACACAGTTGATCAGTTTGGGCTTGAAAATCAATGAATGGCTGGAACAGCATAGGGTCACTCAGCTTTAGCTGCTGAAAGCATCAAGAAGGGTAGGTTTCATTTGTGCTGCTTTCCCATTTGCTTCCACATGAAATGCAAAGCTGTGTTCAAGGGGTGCCCTTTTCTTACCGGCTCCCAGCTTCTAATTTTAAATTCTTTATAGCTGTAGAATTACATTTTATCTTTGAATGCCACTCAGCATGATTATTTGGATGCAATGTCCAGTATTGTCTGAGGTCTGGCTATACTTAGTCACCATTTTTAATGTGAGCAGTACCAGAGTACCTGCACTGTTGATGTATTCTAGAACTGTTAGAATAAAATTGTTCTTCAATAGAGAAATAGCATCAGGCCCAATTTACTTGTACTATTTACAAGTGATGGTTTTATGGTGGGTGAATGTTAACTACTTCTTGTGTGGCAAAGCCATTCTGGACCTGTACGTGCGGAGTCTACTGAGTTTGGTATAGTGGATCACCACCTTACCTTCTAGCAGATGTTCTTGTTAAGTTCAAAACATTTAACAGAACCATGAGACTGTATATTCTAGCAAATATGCAGCCCTAAATGTATTTGGTGACCTCGCCCACTGTTTGTAGCACCAATGTTACTCTGGCAGTGTCACCAATATCACAGGTCCAGACCTGTATTATAGCAAATTTTAAAAACTGTAAATAATTTTAACAGAAACAAAGTTTTCAGTTTTGATAACGGACTTAACATGTGTCATGTTTTACTAACTGATGTAAGATGGTGGGTGCTAACATATTAATATGTTGGATAAGGTTTCTGTATTACAGGATGACTTTAGCTTTGTTAGTGCCATGTGAATATAGTGAAGTCAGTTGAAGGTTAACATCATTAAATGGTTAGCCTGCCTCTATTTAGTTCCTTCTTCATACTTGAAGTTTATAGCTTTCTTCAGTCCACTCCTAGCAACTATTGGAGGACATCATCAGTTATAGTTTGAGACAGTTTAGAATTATACACATGCAGATATCATAATACTGACTTGGAAAGAATGGCTGTCAGTGAGCTTTTAAAAAACAGGTGCATGGAAAAGTAACTAACATGGATTAAATTTAGTTGGATGGCCAGCAATGTTCCATTCCACATTCTTCACCATTTTCTCTTCCATTTCTTCTTAATTACAGATGTAATTTAGATTATAATTGTAAATCAATAGTTCATTATATTACTGCAGTGGGCAGCACATTTATTTTCTTTGTTCTCTTGTTTAATTGCTGATGTACTAGCATATTTTTAAATAGCCTTAAGGTTACGTAATCTCTTGCCCTTCATTTTATTTTGATGTTTAAAGGCTGGGGCAAAATTTTAAGTAGTAAGTCCTCCCTCCACATTTCTGGCTTTGACCTTTGTGAATTTGATTATTCATGAGGCATGTGTGTGTCTACCCTTGCATTCTCCTCCTCCCATTCTCTTGCATTTTGCCAGGGACGGAGAAGAAAGGCAAGCACACCTGGGCAAAAGGCAAGGGAATTGGGGGAGGCATGCAGGCACCTTCCTTGTCCCCTCCAGAGCTCTCCCTCCCATTCCCTTGCCTTTGGCCCCAGCACTCAGAACTTGTGCTGAGGCAAAAAGGCAAGGGAATGGGTGGGAAAGCATGTATGTACCTTCTTTCTGCCCTCTTGAGCTCCGCTTCCCATTCCCTTGTCTCTACCCCCAGTACTGGGGCAAAAGGCAACGGAATGAAGGGGCAACACATGCGCCCCCTCTCTTCTCTCTCCCCTCCCATTTCCTTGTCTCTGACTCTGCCGCACAAAAGGCAAGGGGATGGGAGGGGGACTCTTGGGTGGAGTTATCTGCAGTTTTTACTCTTTCAAGGGGGTTCTGTGTCCCGAACCTTTGCGAAAGTGGAGGGGCCACTGTAATATACAAAATCCCAACCATGAATATCTTCTTTTTAAACAACTATATTAAATTTCATCCAACATCAACATAGTAGTTATTGTCAATTTTTTTGTAATAAAAGTCCTTCCTAGTTTGTTCTGAACCGTAGGCTTTATGATTTCTTGGGTAGAACTCACCTTGTTACTTAAGGAATCCCATACATTTAGAAGAACAACAGAATTATATTTCGGAGAAAAATGAAAACTTGAATGTAGTGTAAAATGTTGGAGAGACCCAGTGTGGTATAGCGGTCTGTTTCTTGGATTCCAGAAGACCAGGGTTCAAGTCTCCACTCATCCTTGGAAACCCACTGAGTGACTTTGGGCAAGTTACATACTCTTAGCCTTAGAAGAAGCCAGGGACAAATCTTCGAATAAATATTGCCAAGAAAACCCTATGATAGGATCATCATAAGTCAGAATAAACTTCAAGAAACTTTACAGTGACAAAAATGTTTGGGACCTCTTGATTAATTGTACCCTGATTTCTGGCGTCCCGGAAGGGACACCCCAATGTGCTCACAATGGGGAAGGGAATTAGCAGAGCACAAGCTAGCAATACAAGAGGCAGGTCAACCTAGCAAGATCTTGAACCCAATGTCTACGGGGTCAGGCCGAGTCAAGGAGCAAACCAAAGTAAATAATTATTGTTTTCTTTATTGATGTACAACACAGTCAAACACGTGTATACAAACACACTCACACAGAGAACTATTGAAATAAAGGTAGGAGTTGGATAGAGGGTTTTTAAGAGGAGCTTTTGTATGGGAAATACTACACCTGTCCTGAAGCCCGGGTAGTCTGAAGAAAAGGAGAAGAGGAGATTCTCAGCACGAGGAGCTGAGAGGAGGGATTGTAGAATGAAGCAACAGCAAGGCGGTATGGAAGCCAAGAGCGATCTGAGGAGGCGCTCGAAATCAGGGGGTTTTATAGGGGAAAATGTGCCCATAGGCTAGTCCGTTCCTGGGGAAAACAATAGGTTTGGGGCTGGAGACAAAACCTCTGAAAGGTCAGTATTTTGCACGATTGAGTTATGACAGAGTTGTCAATAGAGTAGCCAGTATGCAAACGCGGAGTGCTTGACAGTTGAGTATTTGGCTCGTCAAGCTGCCTGCTCTGGGCAGGGGATCTATTGTAAACAGTGTGCACACATAATGTGATCTTAAAGAGTACTTGCTTTGAGGTCTCCTAAAGCGGCAGTCTGGCAAATACTGGCCAACCTGGAGTGGTTTTGAATAGTTCAGCTATTTTTGGCCGTGCCTGTGTGCGTGCTTGTCCGGGGGCCTCGCAAGCACGTGGAGAGAAATGGGTAAAGAAGGCCAAATTATTGATATCAAGTGATATCTAGTATACCACAAGCCCCGACTAGAAACTACAGTAACATTAATATAAAATTTTAAAAGATTTTAAATTTCCTCTCTTCCTTCATTCCCTTATTATTTCTAATATTTTATTTCAGTGTTTGAGACAATTTTATAGAAAGGTTGATGTAACCATTAGTCTTGGACTGCAACTGGATCTCAGTTGCAGTCCCTTCACAACTATGAAACTTGCTGCTTGATTTGGCCCACTTACTCCTTGTGACTTCCTTGTTTCTTTCTTAAGAATTTCACTATTCTTGTCTTGTCTTGTCTTGTCTTGTCTTGTCTTGTCTTGTCTTGTCTTTTTTCTTCTATATTTATTTTCTGTTAATTCTGACCAGTATATGTAATGTGAGCTTTCTTTGCTCAAGTGCTGAGATTTTCCCAGCTGCTTAGGCAGATAAATAATGGATCAACTTTGAAAATCAATTTATAATAAAATAAAATGCCATCTCTCTAAATGAAGGCCTTGCTGTGCACAGCTGCTCTTGTGTTAACTATTACTGGCAAGTAATAGTTCTGCCTCAATATTGGACTTACCAAAGAGAGTCATTACCATGTGGCAAGTAATAGGAGGCTGACTAATACAAAATTGCAAAATGAATCGAAGCTCTTATAAAAAGAAAGTTAAATGGAAGACCTTTACTGGCTGCTTGGATATATCTGAGTAGTTTTACAACTAAAATTCAAAGACTCCTTTGTAGGGGTAAGAAAATTGGAAGGATCTAAAAAAATACAGTTAAATTATCAGTACACATGATGTTGAATAGCTCCGATTCAGTTTTAGCTTAGGTATGCTCTCAACTAGCCAGTTTTACAAGGCTCCAGTAGGTTTCCAATAGTGTGCCGTTGTGCTGTTTATCACACTGTTCTGATTTCCTACCCCTTCACCTCATTACCTTATGTAAAACAGGAAAATGAATATCCTACTGGTTGTTAGGAGAATTTGTAAAGTAATGCACTTGAAATCCTTTGAGCAATTAAACACTTATGTGGATATTAAATATAATCATAGTTATTATTTTATCTTTTATCCTTCTATAGTAGTTTGTTGTAATAGTCAACAGTATTCCTTAAGACATAAGTGGGGGAATTATAGAGATCAGAAATAGACCACATTCCTTGAGCTCAGAGACAGTTACCTAGATTTTGCGGGGGCATATGTGGTTCTCGGGACTCAGAAGGACCACATCTCCACATCTCCCCCACTCCTGATAATTTTATTTTTTAATGGAAGCCCCTCTTTATTGTTTAGCAGATGTAGTGGTGGACACTTGGAGGATATTTTTGGCCCTGTGTGTGTGTGTGTGTGTGTGTGTGTGTGTGTGTGTGTAAGCAGCATGGTGTAGCTGGACTAGGATTTTGGGAGACCAGAAATCCAACCCCTGCTCAGCCATGGAAACCTATTGAGTGACCTTAGGCAAATCACTCTCAGTCTCAGGAAAGGTAATGGCATCCCCCCACAACAAATCTTGCCAAGGAAACCTGTGATAGGATCCCTTTAGGATCCCCTTAAGTCAGAAACTACTTGAAGGCACATGACAACATATGGAAGGGGCAGTATCCTCACTAGGCTGCTCGGGAGCCACTTATAGGGAACAGCTCGCAATTTTTTTTAAACTTAAGCTTTGGTTTTCCCGCTGTCCCATGTGTGTGAGCTGTCTAAATCTCTCTTCAAAATAAGGACTCTCTTTTTGCTTCTGTCTCCATCTAGCCACTAAAGCAAGCTACAGTTCCAAACTCTAGTTTACTTCTCTTTTCCCTCAGGTTCCTTGTCACTATCTCCTAGCCTCCCATTTTTTCTTGCTTCTTTGATGCCTTGGAGCTTTCCTAGAGTTACAGTTACAGTTGACCCTCCAGATATTGTTGGACTACTGATGTCACCATTTTCTGTGAGCTTCGCATCATGGGATGTGAACATCTTTGTCTCAAAGCACCTGCGTTTTCTTGTTTTGTATTAAGTTGATAGCCTTTGTATTTTCTTCCTGTATTAAAATTGTTTTTCCTAATTACACATTGCAATTACAAACATAATGAAATTTCCTGTTATGAAATTATGAAATGTGTCCCCACTTGTTGTTGTGTGCCTTCAAATTGTTTCTAACTTATGGCGACCCTAAGGTGAACCTATCATGGTGTTTTCTGGGGTTAAGTGTGTGTGGCATACTCATGGTCATTCAGTAGGTTTCCATGGCTGAGTTGGGAATCATACTTCGGTCTCCAGGGTTGTAGTCCGCTGTTCAAACCACTATAACACACTGGCTCTCCACGGCTAAGTGTATTTCTCTGTATTTTTTTTCTGATCATGCATATTTTAGTCATTCACATTTTAATGTATACGTATGGTTTTATATGAATTTTGTCTCTTGGAAACACCTAATAATTTTCGCAAAAGTGTAGATGCACAAAGCAAAGTATGCATTTTCTTGAAACAAGTCTTGCAAGATGTGAGAATCCTACTTTGATTGAAATGATCAGGTATAACAGAATTTATTTCCATTCCCGTTTCTGACTCTTTATCGCATGCCAAATGTCAAAATTATCACAGTTGTCAGTGATTAATTTGAAAACTGCTGTACATAAGAAAATAAACTTAAATCTGTGTCTAATTTATCTTTCTTGCAATGATGTGTTGCTGTCTGGAAAGAAAGGTAGTGAGTTTGAGTATTGGGAACCAATCTGAGCTAACTACTCAGAAGTAGGGTGTTAACTACTAGATAGGAGTATAAGGGACCTCAGTCTCAATCATTTAGATTGTGATGATGACAAGTTTTCCCAACAGAGGCTCCATATTTGCTAAATTGCCTTGCATAAATACCTGCAGGTGGAGCAAGCAGGTCTTTTGGAAGTGTAAATTTAATACTGATGATGAAAGAAAATCATATCATTAATAGGCTGCATATTTTGTGAAATGCAATATCTATTGGACCACACACATTACCTTACAAGTATCTATGGTAAGAAGAGAGCAAAGTGAATTATAATCAGTATTACAGTAGACCCTCCACATTCAGGCACAGAACCCTTGTGAAAGTAGTGAAACCATGAATAACTCTTCCAATTGTGATTGCCCTCCAGAGCTCCCCCTCCCTTTCCTTTGTTTCTGGCCTTGGTGTTCTGGCAGAAGAAAAAAGATGAGGTAAAGGGCTTACCAGCACTTTACTCTTAGATGGAGAAGAGCAGTGTTTTAGCACTCTAGCTACTTCCAGCAGCAGCATGAGAAAGGAGGGGTAGGAGTAAAAAAGCACCTGACCATTCAGTAGCCATTACACAGCAGAATGTACAGCCACATAGCAGAGAGGATATGCCTCCAGTGGGGTGGGGGGCAGCTTTGTTTACCCAAAATGGGAAAAAACATAATCATTTTAAATACAAGGCTCAAAAGCCTGAGGTAAGGAATGCAAGGGAATTGAAGGAGGAAAATGGGAGGGTGGGAAGCAAGCACATGCCTTGCGAATAATCAAATTCACAAAGGTCAAACCCACGAATGTGGAGGGAGGATTGTATTACTAATGGTGTGAATTTTATTTTATTTCATTTAGTTTCCGAACATGAAAACTAGTTTCTAACGCTATTTTGGCAGTGATCAACAAGTGTACAAGAACTGTAAAATTCTGGTGTAATGTAATCAACAGAATGGATTGGCCAAACAAGCTTTTCCACTACATGGGCTTTTGCTATCTTTTGTTTGGATCTTAGGGATTGGATACAGATAGAGAAACAGACTCAAGTAATCCTTGTTGTTCAGTTGACAAATTAATTCTGGATTGAGGTACAGCCTGTTTATGGCTGGAGTGACCAATAGACTAAGGAGTTATAGAATGGAAATAATTGGCACTTATATAAAGCATATGTATAACATTTGTGTTATACACAGTTCACATTCTTTTTTTGATGGGGGTGGGGGTTCAAAGGAAGAAGAATTAAAACCATGTCATTGTTAAAACTGCAGATCTGTTGGCCAAACCATTTGTGTAAAGGAACTGTCTTCAGCTGGACTGTGATGATTTCAGAGATGCCATTTTAGCCTCAAGAAGATAGCTTGTAATGATAAGGCTGAATTAGCTACAACTATTTAAGAAACTGGGAACCAGCATTGTGCAGTGGTTTGAGTATTGGACTAGGACACTGGGATACCTGCTCAGCCATGAAAACGTATTGGGTGATCTTGGATAAGTCACACTCTCTCAGCTTCAGAGGAAGGCAAAGGCAAACCTTCTCTGAAAAAAAGAATGCCAAGAAAAGCCCATGATAGATTTTCCTTAGGTTTACATTAATCAGAAATGACTTGAATGCACACAACAATGACAATGTATTTGTGGAATTGCACTAGTCATGTACAGCCCACACAGTTCAGTTTCACATACAATCATGCCACAGTTTGTATGCATTAATTAAAATTTACAACTTATGGATTATCTTGTCCTTTCATTCCGTCTTCTAGCTCAGGTTTGGATGAACATTTCTATGCGTGTGCACTTGAATGAAATTCTTGCTTGAATTACTTAAAGTGAGATGGTACAGACTGATGCCAGCCTCTTCTTTTCATGTAATGTTTTCAGCTTTCAAATCTGGGTAGAGACATATGTCAAACAATTTATCAGCATTGTTTGCTGTTTCCTAGAGAAGTATGATGGACAGTCTTATTTTTAGTCTTTCTGTAAAGAATGAAAAGCATTGCTTTTAAATAGTTTGGTTAGTAAGGTTTAGTCAGCTCACTTTTATCTTCCATTATAGTTCCATTAGTGCATTTATTTTTTCAAAACTATTTGGTTTCCATTCCTTTCCATAATAGGACAAATGGTTCCCTACCATAAAAGCTTTAGAGAACAATGGTCATGGCAGCGTCCCATGACTGCAACAGTTGCTGCGCAAATCTTTCTATATAAATATACTGGGGGATATTATTGAAGTGAAACAGTGCTACTATCGGAAACATTCCTTAGACCCAGCTTTCAATAAGTATGAGTGCGCATGCATTTGCTGGTCTCTTCACAGGCCTTGTTTGCCAACGTAATGAATTGGCCAAGGCCCTGTTGACCTGGTACTAAGGTAGGTGAAGCTGGGTTGAATCCAGCATTGTGGCTGTGTTCTTAAGCTTGTGGGGGTTTGGATCTGGTATAACTTGACTTTTCCCTTTCATGACCTTTCTCTGTATATTTTTTGGGCTCTTTTCTGTTGACAACAGAGTAATTGTCAGCAGAAAAATCTTTTGCCTAATCCTATTTCCCTTCAACTGGCAATGTGTGTGAGCCAGTTTTGTGCCTCACACAGAATATAATGGGAACAGAATATATGTTTGTGCACCTGGGTGTGTGTACCTTCAAGTCACCTGTTGACTTGTGGTGACCCCATGAATTTCACAGGGTTTTCTTACACAAGGAGTACTCAGAGGTGGTTTTGCCATTCCTTTCCTCTGAAATATAAGCCTACAGTACCTGATCCCTCATTGGAGATCTCCCATCTAAGTACTAACCAGAGCTGGTTAGTTTAGCTTCCAACAACAGATGGGGTCTGGTGTCTTTAGGGTATTTAGGCCCTTGGAGCTGAATGGCATGTGCTTAGAAAGCTAACCAAAGTTAGAAACCATTGTTCTGCATTCAAAACTGGATGATATTTGATTGAGGGAACTACCTGCGCACAAAGGGAAGAAAAGTGGTCTGAACAACATGTAAGCTTTCATCTTTAAAACAAACTGGGATTCTAGGATGTTCATTTGCATTACACTTGTTTAAAATTCCTTTCCCTGTCTACGTGTGCTAGATGATTGTTTGTGGTTTAATCTCATACAACTTGAATAGCATTGGAATAAGAATAATCACAGTAGGATTGTAACTGACTGATACCTCTTCAGGTTATTGTCCGTGCATCTCAGTTGTATGAACAACAAAGTTTTTGTGGCACCTTGAAAAAACTAACAAATTTATTGTGGCACAGCTTTTTTACAGATGGCAGTCAATTCATCAGATGCACATGATGTTATTTTTAGTTGCAAGTATATTCACACAAAGATGGAGGGAAGGTCATAAACAGTGAGGGGGATGATAAATAGGGTAATGTGATGCAGAAAGCCCTTCAGGCCATAGGAGATGAGAAAATGGGCTCTTGATGAATTTTAGTTCAGATCAGTATTGTTTGCACTGACTGGCAGCTCTCCTGGATTTCAGACAATATCATTTCTTGGCCTTCATGGAGATACTGGTGGTTGAAACTGAAGCAAGTGCTGATCTGAATGTTCTTTATGCTCCCCCTTCCCCCTTAGGCCTTCTGTGGAGGTTTGGATGAAGTGAAGGTCTTTTGAAATTGTAGGAGGGAAAAATAATTTTGTCAGATGAACAAAGGGCATCTTTCTCTTCTTAGCATCGTTTTTGTCCAAGAGCCTGGGCTAGTCTAGGTCATGAATAGTCATTCGAGTATAGCTGGAGAATTAGTTACTTAATTCCATCCGCAAATGCAGCGTGTCCTACACTATTTAAGATTCTGTTTGAGAAAAGAATCCGTAACCATCATTATTTTTAAATAAAGCAGACTAAGGGCACAAAATAAGCTTGGAAGTTATAGTTTTAGTATTTTTATTTCTCTACCATTAAATTAATTTTCTTTAATGATACTGAAATTTACAGGGGAAGACATTCATTCCACATATTTATAACTACACAGCAAAAGCTAAGCTGAAGATCAGTAATTTACAGGCCCTCAAAGTTTGGCTGAATGCAGTCAGTTGTGACCAAATCTAGAAAATGGAGCATGATTCAGGCAGAGTCACACATTCATGTCCCGTTAATATTTAATTTGTAGAATGTGGCCTTAAATTGTTCCTGTTGAAACAAATAGGCCTTTAAGACTGATGCCTGTGTACTCTTCTAAGCAAGCCCTGCTATTTAAACTTTGAGATTTGTAAGTAGAGGACCACATAGCATAATGCTTAAACTGAGTTGCATTGTCCTTGGGTTGGAATTTATGCTTGCAGATGGGCAAGAAATTAATTTGATTTGATTTTCAACCAGACCTGAACAAATTCTTTCTTCCTGGAGTTGTACACTGATATGCAGACTGTTTCAATGTTTGCGATACAACTCAAAAATACATGCAAAACTGCCTTGCAAAGGTATTCACACTTCCTTTTGACTTTTCTATTTTTCTGTTTCAAGTTATAAAACAACAAAATGAATTTAACTGATGTTGTTACCACTCAGTGTACACAACATAATCAACACATTGAAGGTACAAAAAGAAAATACAAACAAACTTGCATATATAGAGGTTTGTCCATACCTCTGTATAGGTCTACATAATTTATACAAACGGATTATGAAAAGAAAAAATTTCTATTTTGGAACTTTAATAGTTGGACAGAAACAGTCTTTCTGTATCATAGGAATTAGCTTGCAATTGGCAAAGCAGTATGATCGGTTCTTGCTTTGAGGTGGGCAATGAGCTTACAGGAGGTGATACCAAATCAATATTAATATGTTTAACTTTATAGTTCTAAAAGAAGATCATATACCCAAAGGCTTATTATATTCAAGGTCTACTGGCAGGAGCTCCATTGTAGATGAAAGCTTCATCATGATTGCATTGTTTTCATTTTGTGGTATGGATCAATGAAAACACTGATCTGAAAGCAACTTCTTTGCCATAAAACATTCACTTGAAGGAAGTACACCTTGCCTCCCCCTGCTGAGGAATTTCTACTTCAGAGCTGAATGTTATACAAAAGAGAGGACTGGTGTTAGAATAACAGCTGTGTGTTGTGTTATCAGACTCAGAAAACAAACACCACCACCACCACCACCCCCAAAGGAAAGAAAGAAAGAAAGAGAAATCCCTCACTGCAAACTGTTTTATTTCTGTGGTTGTGAGAACTATGCCATTGTGACAATTATAGGACAGTATGAACATAGTAGAGGTGGGAATTATGTGGCCCTCCAGATGTTGTTGAATTGCAACTCCCAGTGTTTCTCACCATTGACTGTACTGGCAAGGATAGCTGGGAACTGCAGTTAAGCAACAACTGGAGGGCCACACAGTTCTTATCTCCTGCTGTAGAATATGAAACTTTTATGGTAGAAAGTCTTCTTAGATTGTTCACAGGTGCCCTTATCCTTGAATTACGTTTATCACGTTTCTTTGTATTTTCAGCATCCCCGTGGGTGGACAAAAGTCGTACTCAGAACAAGATAGATCTGTATGATGTCCGTAGAAGACCATGGTATGTTTCAGTTTATAAGCAATCTTTTTCCGTCTTTCTCTTGCCCACCTCACCCATTTTAAAAACAAGAACCATTGTCACTTCACTTTGTCTTTCAAAATTATTTGAGATTGTTTCGAGTACAAATGATTTTTATTTTGAAATGCATGTTTGTGAATTCAAAAACATGGATGAAGATGGTGTTTAGAGAGGCTGCTACCAAGGTATTCCAACTTTTGAATTATTGGATTATTGAACCAGTAGATGCTTTGAAAACACTTTTCATTAGTGTGTAGGTGTGTACATACTCCTCTTACTTAATGGGGGCGAGTGTGAAGTATAGAAAAGATCCGCATTCTGTGAAGGGCATCTTTAGATAGGTTTCCCAAGTGTATTGGACGAATGTGGATCCTGCCACGTCACATCTCCACTTTCTCCAAGTGTGGGATGACCATCTGCTTCCATAATAAATCCAGAACATGGTGAGAGTAGAGCGTTATGTAATTTGTTCACACAGTAGCCCCAGAACAATTCACTCCTCCTAAATATTATATAATTTCATATAGCATTATTCATCATTTTTTCCTAAGTTTTTTTAAAAAGGATTTGTTTCTTTGACTTGGTAAGCAGGGAAGAGGTGCTTTAGAGAATGATTTGCTGATTTATACAATATCCTCTATTTTGTAAAAGTTCCCTGCTTGATAAAATGTGTTTAATGTAAACTTCATGCTCTGTCTAATGGGTCTTTCCTCTGAAGACCTATGTTTATATAGAAGAGAATATGCAATAAATTGTTGTTCTGTGTGTTTGTGTGTGCCTGTGTGCACATGTGTACACTTGCAAACATATATGTGTGTGCATGTGAGCTAAAGAGGAAACTTGAGCCATATGAATAGGACTCCAGGGAGCCTCAGAGATCTGGTTTTCAGTTTTTCTAATTAGCAGACACAGGAGACTGCTTTGAAGCTTGAAAAAGGGAGCATTGGGAAAGAGAGAGAGAGAATTTTAAAATTCTTCTATTAGCCGCTGTGCAGGTGGGGTGTGTATATGTGAAGGAAATAATTTAAACTGCAGAAAGTACATAGGGAGGAAAAGTTAAAACTCCTTTTTTCTGCAATGCCCCTTTCCCAGTCTTCAAAGCAGCTCTGAGGGACTCCTAATTAGTAAACAAAGCAGGCAAACTATCCCCCTCCCATTTGCCAAAAGCAGACTGTAATCAGGAGTTTTCTGCGTCACAGTTTGCTTTAGATTTGAACATGCCCTTATGGTTTATGGAAAATTTATCTTGCTTGAGTCAAAGCTGTTGCAACAAGCCACAGGTAAACTTGACATAAGCATTTCTTTTTCAGATCCTTTCTTTCTTTTGTGTTGCCAAAGAGTGCCTAAACACTTTCTGATCTTCCTGCTGCTATCTGACCTACAGTTTACCTAGAAGGAAGAATGCTAAAGAGAAAAGAAATCTTTGGCATGTGTTTCCTGCTGGGATACAGTAGGAGGAAGGGTTCTTTGATTCAGCAATACTTAGGTTTTTACATCAGAAGTTCTGTAGATCAAACATCGGCACAGTATTTTTTTTTTTTTTAAAAAAAGAAATTTCCAGTCTTTCTTATAGTTCTATCTCTCTTTTTATTTCAGGTATATCCAAGGGGCTGCATCTCCCAAAGACATGCTCATTCTAGTTGATGCGTAAGTATGAAAAATTCAGAAGTTTATAGAGGATTGTATAGAGTCAGCAAGGTATAGTGGTTTGATAGTTGGACTATGACTCTGGAGAGCAGAGATCCCTGCTTAGCCATGGAAATGCACTGGATGACATTGGGCGAGTCACATTCTCTCAGTCTGAGGAAGACAAGGGCAAATACCTTCTGAACAAATCTTGCCAAAAAAATCCTGTGATAGATTTGCCTTAGGATCACCATAAGTCAGAAACAACTTGAAGATACGCAACAACAATAGGATTGTAGGAACGAGTGTTTTTTCCCCTCCATTGGCAAAAAAAGAGATTTTTTTTAAAAAAAGTTCCCCAGAAAAAGGCTTCAGAGAATCCAGCTGTTTTTTCTTGTTGCTATGTACCTTCAAGATAACTCAGAATTATGATTATATTATTAGAGGGTTTTCTTGGCAACATTAATTCAGCAGAGATTTAGCACTGCCTTCCTCTGAGGCTGAGAAAGTGTAACTTGATTAAAGTAATCCAGTTGCTTTCCATGATAGAGAGGGATTTGAAGCTTAGCCTCTCAGAATTCTAGTCCAACACTCAAACCACTATACCACTCTGACTCTCTAAAATTTGCCTTTGTGAATGTGTAAGAAGAAAAGAGAACCAAAGGTTATTTTATTCTAGTTGTCAATAGCTCAGACTCTAAATGAATTGCCTGTGTTTGTTTTTCCCCCTGAAAACAGCCTCTGAGACTATGACCTTTTCCGCACGACACTCTTATAGCATGATTCTTCCACATTCAACCTCCTAGGGAATCCTGGGGTTTGCAGTTTTGAGAGGGGCCAAGTGGCCCCTCTCGAAGCTGCAAACCCCAGGATTCCCTAGGAGGTTGAAAGTGGAATAATTGCGCTATAAGAATGTCGTGTGGAAAAGGCCTATGAGGAACAACAAGAGAGGAGAAGGGCTTTCAGACTCTTTTTTCCCCCAACCTATTTTTCCACCCACAGGGAGGAAAGTTTGCCTTCCCCTTTCCATCCAGTCATTAAAAAAAAAAGTGGCTGGGTAATAGTTTGAGAGAAAGTGTGGAATGGGCCATGTTTAAACAATTCTCCTTTCCTCTGCTTTGCTCATGCAATCTTGGAGATGGCTCTTCCTTTAAACGAAGTCCAAAATACACGACTGTGCAATATGCATTTTGGTCCTATGTTTCAAACACATGCTAATATCTACAAAGAATGATGGGAAGCAAGGCAGAAGACTTGTCCATGAATTAATGAGCGCAGTTTGGAACCCTTGGGGAGGAAATTTTTTGGGGCTTGGAATTGTATTCCAAATCTCTCAATCCAGTTCAGCATCACTGAATTGCTGTCTCCTATCCAAGCTACTTTAAGTATGGCTCATACATTATTTATTTCTCCACTCATATGGCTTATTTAATGCATACAGCGTCTCTCTTGCTCTCTCTCTTTTAAAAAGCATGTTTTGAATTATATGCGCATGCGCACACACACACGCACATATATAATTAAAAGCCAGAGAGGGAGATTTTTGTAAGTTTAAATAGCTTTGCAAATTCTTACCACTTTTTTCAAAAAGGTAGAAATATTGATTTGTGTTTTCATTTTTCCACTAGATGTTTTCATTCTATGGGGCTAGTGAAAACAATATTGTAGGATGCTATGATAAATTTGAAGCTGCTGAATATGCTTATAAGGCTTCTTTTTAGAGTCAGAGGTTAGAACTCCAGAGCCAGAACTTAGTTTCTACTATCCTCAGTTTAAGGCAGTGGTTCTCAGCCTGTGGGTCTCCAGATGTTCATAGACTTCAGCTCCCAGAAGCCCTGAGCATTGACCATAGTGGCTGGGGCTTCTGGGAGCTGAAGTCCACGAACATCTGGGGACCCACAGGTTGAGAACCACTGGTTTAAGACCATTTCCTCACTACACTGTTATAGTGCTATTATTCCACTTCCAACATCCTATGGAATCCTGGGGTTTGCAGTTTAGGAAGGAGCATTTAGAATTCTCAGTCAGAGAGATCTTGGGGCTCAGTAAAATACAAAGTAATTCCCAAGCTCTGTGTGAGGGATATTGACATGTAGACAGGATGTTGAAAGTAGAATAATAGCACTTTAACACTGTAGGGCGGAAATGGCCTAAAATTCCTGCCTAAGAATAAGTGGTCAATGTCGCTCACACAGACCTTGGGAATTACTTTGCAAAATTAAGTGGTTAGACCTCCAAAGGTCAATATTTATTTTATTTGTTTTATTTGTGTTTTTCTATTTACTAGAATGTAATTAGTTGCCATTAAAGTTGCAACGTAAAAAGTAACTTTCTTTAATTTATTTGTTTAATGAAAATGCATTATTTTTCATTGAAGTTGCAATTTAAAAAAACACAGCTATTTTTCATTATGCAAGAGTAAGTTGGGGGAAACAGAATCTGAATTACAGAAGCCATAGGAAGTGGTGAGAGCGAAGCTACAGGCACCCAGAAAATGTGAAAGTAACTAAAACTCGGTTACAGTTGAAAGGCAACAAATGTGGCATTGACCCTTGTTATGTTAAGGGATCTCATTGCAGGCAGAGGCCATTCCCTTCCTGGCCATGTTGGGATCAAGACAAAGGACAGTAAAATGTAAATTCCATTAGCAAGAGTAAAGCAATTCCTCTTGGGATTCATGGTGTCTCTGGCTGTTTCCACACTACACTGGTATAGTGTTATTATTCCACTTTCAACATCCAGTGGAATCCTGGGTTTTGCAGTTTAGGGAAAGGCATTTAGAATTCTCAGCCAGCGAGCTCTTTAGCCTCAGTAAACTACAAACCCGAGAACTCCACAGGATGTTGAAAGCAGAATAATAGCACAATAACAGTGAGTGAGGCATTGGCCTTTATCTTAGGTGAAGCCACAGAACCTTTTCTTAGGCAGAGAACTTTGAATTAGATTAGAAACGTTTTACTTGGTAGAAAGCTGAAATTCCCATTGCAGGCTGTCATAGTGCCATGGAAACTTCTTGCTTCATGGTATGATTCCATATTGCTTGATAACATGTGCAAATGAGCAACCATGTCCCATGTGGAGGAAGTATATTGATGTCCAGTGCAAAATGTTGGTGAAATGCTATGTTAAGTATGCAACAGAGATTGTTCCCTCTTTTCTGTTGTCCTTCTGCAGGCAGGGAAAAGCCTTTTAATTCAGGCAGGGCTATGATGCATATACTGGGCCTTTCCACTTTCAACATCCTGTGGAATTCTGGGGGTTGTAGTTTACTGAGGCCAAAGAGCTCTCTGGCTGAGAATTCTCAATGCCTCTCCCTAAACTGCAAACCTTAGAATTCCATAGAATGTTGAAAGTGGAATAATAGCACTATAAAAATGTAATGTGGAAAAGCCCACTGTTTGGCTGTGAAAGTGATCAACCCTGTTAGATGCCCCCTTTGTGTTTTGTTTGTGTGTTTTTCATTTGTTTGTTTTAATCAAGATGTTGTTCTAATTGTAGCCACTTCATGTGCCTTTTGGTAGAAAGGCAGTAGTAACTAAATGAGTGAATAAAGATATTTGCAGTTTCCTTTCTCAGTCAGTGCAAAGTAGCAGAACAAGGCTGAAAGGACTTTGAAAGTAATTGGTTGCACACAAGCAGTTACTTGAAATTAATTGCTTTTTTTGCAATAACTAAGACCATTTATGCACTAGCCTGTTGTTACCCTGTTTACTGGGGGTCCTGCGAGGGACTCCAGTCGTGCTCCATTATTGGTGGGGGAAATTAGCTCAGAGCACAAGTTAGCAAAACGAGAGGCAGGGCAACGCAGCGGAATCTTTAAACCCAATGTCTACGGGGTCAGGCCAAGCCAAGAAGCACACCAATTGTGAAATAGTAACCTTGAATTTTATTAAATACAGGCAAATGGTGTATGCAACACACTCACACAAGTGACTATAGAAAATGGAGGTGTTAGCGGTATAGAGTGATTTTGAGGGGGATTGTTGAAGTAGGAGATACTACACCTGTCTGAAGCCCGGGGTAGATTAATGAAGAGGTCCGTAGATGCACAGTCTCAGATGGAGACCGAGGGGAAAGCTTGGTGGATGCAGTGGCAGCAAGGTGGGGTGAAAGTTCAGAGCAATCCGAGGAAGCTCTCAGAACCAGGGGTTTTTATAGGGAAAATATGACCATGGGCTAGGCTGTACTTGCAATGAGGTTTGGACACGAGACAATGTCTCTGAAAGGTCAGAATTTAGCATGATTGAATTAAGTCTGAATCAACAATGGAATGACCAGTATGCAGATGCAGCTCGCTTGGGCAGTTACGCATTTAGCTCATCAAGTTACCTGCTCGGGGCCGGGGGCTCTTTGTAGTAGCGTGCATCTTTAATGAGTTGTTTGTCTAGGGAGGTCTCCTAAAGCAAGATCTGGCTGAGTCTGGCTTGCCTAGGTGGAGAAGGGAATGTTCAGCAATTAATGGCCATGCCTAGTTCTGTACTTGTTCGGGGGCCTCACAAACACTTGGCCAAGGGTGGCAGAATGGGGCCGAATTGTGATATCAAAATGATATCCAATATCTTCCGAAGCCAGGCCAGTCCACGGTGATAACACTGTTATAGCGCTACGATTCCACTTTCAACATCTTATGGAATCCTGGTGTTTGCAGTTTCGGGAGAGGCCGGGCAGCCCCTCCTGAAATTGCAAACATCAGGATTCCATAGGATGTTAAAAGTGGAATCATAGCGCTACAATAGGTTAGTGTGGAAATGGCCTAAGACTTGACTCAATGTGATTGCAACATGGGAACCACTCTGGAGCAGTTGTTGGACTAGGACTCTGAGAGACCAGGGTTCAGATCCCTGTTCAGCCATAGAAACCCATTGGATGATCTGGGACAAGTCATACTCTGTCAACCTCACAGGAAGGCAGTGACTGACCTCCTCTAAAGAAAATTTGCCCACTGGATAGGGTGTCTTAGGATCACCATAGCTTGAAAACAACTTGAAGACACACAACAATCGATTGCAAATTAGGGAGAACCGTTGCTCGTTTTGTGGTGTAATTGCAACTTTAGTTAGTTTTATAGTTACTGGGTGTGGCTTCACTAAATGATGGAAAAGAAATTTCACACAGCTGAAAAACTGGCTCATTGCCACACCTCGTACTTTGTTGTGTCTGGAAGTAAGGATGAAGCAGACAGGGGACAGTGTGCTTTGCACCACAAACCAGCAGCTTGTAGCATCCATACATTTATTTCTAAAGTAACTGAAAGTACTTCATTCAGTTACTTTAAAAACAAATGTACAGATGCTACAACAGGAAGTATTTCTTTCAGTTAGTTTTGAGAAACTGAAATGTAAATAATCCCTTTTTAAAAACTGTAAATTTATTTTAGTTTTGGAAAACGAATGATCACTTCTTAAAAATTGTAAATCCCTTTTTTTTAAAAAAAAATGTAACTGATAGCAACTAGCTGAAAGCAGGGGAGGTGCTTGGATTTAATGTTGCATTTAAGAATTGCTTTGAAAAAATAAAATTGCTTTTAAAAATAATTTACTTAAAAAAGAACTTTCTAAGCAATGTGGTTGAATAAATATCAGTAGCCCAGAATGGAGCCAGTGAGGGAGCAGGCCTAGCAGCCCACATTCAAAGTTCTGGAGGTCTGTGGGTTTCTGCCCTGGCTTAGTGTGATAAACTGACATGTGAGCTTTCTCGTGATGGTTGCTATCTAAATTTCTCTTTATGAATTAACAGATTTCTTTTTAATCTCTTTTGTAGGAGTGGCAGTGTTAGTGGACTGACACTAAAGTTAATCCGAACGTCTGTCATTGAAATGTTGGAAACCTTGTCCGATGATGACTTTGTGAATGTAGTTTCAGTGAGTATCTTTCACATTCTGTTAATGAATGAGCAGTGCTCCCAGGGAATTCTTTTAAAAGAGAATGGTATGTAAGAGCTCAAACTGCATGTTCAAATTAGAGTTGCCACTCTTTTGTTAAAATACAGCATTATATAAGAAAATAGATGAATTAGGATGGGTCATGCTCGGGTGACACATCTGTGAGAACTTCAGAGGAAGGCTAGACAAACTACAAGTTTTCCACTTCTCTACAGAAGACAAACAATATCAAGAGGTTTATTTTGCAGCTTAATCAGACCTATATGGAGGCTATAGATAAGTTGTCCATGGTTGCAGTCATGGGCAACCAGAAAGTGAATTCTAACCTGACTCTATTTAAAGCAAATTATTTTTAAAAGATTGTGTAGGCACTGCTATCTGTAGAGGTGTAACAATATTCACCGAGAGGGGAGCCCTCATTCTTGATAAATATTCAGCTTCTCAACATCTCAGGAATCCTTGCTGAGAAAAGATATGCCTTCTCAAAAATTTCTTGCTACAGCTGTGAGATTGAGAATGCAAAGCTAATAATTTTTCCCCCTGAAATAATTCCCAATAATCTCTGCAGACTAAGGAAAGTGAAGTCTCCACATACTCTAAAATCCCCATACATGATATTTTGCACTGGTTTAGATACTTTGTACCATTCATTGTATCTGCATCAACTTTGCAATAGGCTATGAAAAATGTGAGAGCTACCGTGGTGTAGTGGTTTGAGCATTGAACTATGACTCCGGAGACCAAGGTTTGATCCCCCTCTTAGCTGTAGAAATCCACTGGGTCACCCTGGACACATCACATTCTCTCAGCCTCAGAAAACCCTGTGATAGGTTCGCCTTAGAGTCACCATGAGTTGAAAACGACTTGAAGGCACACAACAACAGCAATGAAAAAAAAATTGCAGACAAAAAACCACTCTGGAAGAAGAAGACACATGTTTGCATGGAGATTATCATGTAATTTGTGAGACTGGGTTTTTTATGTAGTTACATATTGATAAACTGGAGTTTATGAATTTATTCATATTAAAAACCCATCACTCTCTTAGAAGGCACAGAGATGAACAATTGGGTCTTGTTACTTGATCACAGTCAAGAATGGAAGAAATGAACATTTATGTCCCTAATTTTCTGTGCAATTTTGGTTGGTTTGTTCCTTTGTTTTGTAGTTCTTGAATGCTCTTCCTTATGTAAAAGAATAATTAGTAAGTTTGGTGTGGCCAAGCTGTTGTGATGATCGTGGTGGTGAAGGTAATACTTCATCATCATCATCATCTAGTATCTTAGAGAAAGGGCACCATCCATTTTGCTTTACTTTCTGTTTTAAGAATAAAAATGAACAGAAAAATTCTGGTCTCAAGAAATTTATAATTTAAAAATGTTTTAGCCTAGATTCAACTCGTTGTTCTTTTCTGCATCAGCTGAATTACGTAGCCCTACACTTGTTGCTGGGCTGCCGGTCCCATGATTGTACACCAGGGGTGGTGCCCTCTAGGACTCCTTGGAGTTACTGTCTAATGATACTTGGGGGGGTACCCCCCATTTTGTGCATATTTTTTTTCAGGTAATTATTTTTGGAAGAGGGTTGGATCTGTTGAAAAAGCATGCCAAGAGTGACATGTTCTTCTCTGGGGGAAAAAAATAGAAAACAAACTGTCATATTAATAACATAATTCTCGCTCTCTTGAAATGGTAAGCTCAACTTCTGAAGCCATTTGGGGGCCAACTTCAAACATAGCAGTAGGAAATCCAAGCATGGATGCTAAGGAAAGCATTAAATTTAAGTTGGAACATTGTTAAAGCATGATCAAGTCTTTGAAGTTCTGTGGGGGCTCCTGTGGTATGGAAGAGAGTTAGCCACTAGTGCTACTCATCAGTTCTGTTCTGAAGGCATTGTTTTCTTATTTTATATATATTAAAAATTCAGAACAAAAGCATATGGACAGTTGGGGTACATCCAGTGTAGCCAAGTGTGTTTAGGAATGTCACTTTACACTGCCATACTTACCACTATTGTTTCCAAGAATCAAATGATGTTTCTCTCATCCCTGTGTATTTCCTGGTAAATTCTTTCAATTATGCAACTTTTTACTCCTTAACTGAATATGACACTTCTTCCTCTTTTGGTATGCTGTAAATTCTAAAACCTATGAGCACCTATAGTTGTGATTTATTTCCTTTTGATGTGAACTGTGGCTTTTAATTATTCAAACATTTTTGCAATTCACCCACTATTCTTCATTCTTCCCCTCACTCCATCACTCTTTAGATCTTCAGAGAAACTAGTCACTCTTCTATGGAAAGATCTATTTTTTGAAAACAAAAAATCTATCTGTAATTTTAGCACTATTGAAATGTTGCAGTAAGCTGCTGTGTAATAATATCATTGTAGTTTTCCTCATGAGATCACATGCAAGCACTCACTGTGTGAAATTAGGTGTAGGTTGCACACATAATAAAGAACCTCTTAGAGGCTACTTGGATGAGAAATGAATTGACTTGCCTGCAACGAAATATAGATTTTGGAAAGATTCCCAATGTCCAGATATGCATTGAATTTAGCATATGCAGTTATTTATTTATTCATTTATTTAGCTCATTCATCCAAGACCCTCTATCACAGAAATGTCTATCAATGTTCATGGCATTTAAGTGGTCATGGACCACTATGTTTGACTGGAGCATTGCAGCTCAGAGAGAAGAAGTGTAATGCTTTTTCTCTAAAATGCTTCCTCGCTCAGAATAAGCTATATGCAGATGCACCACAACCAGACAGAGAAAGGGCTAAGGGGCTGGCAACATTGTCTTGCTCCAAGTAAGGGAGCAAATAGTAACAAAACAGTAACAAGTAACAAAAAGTATCAAGTTACTTTAGAATTTTGGAAGGAGAACACCCAGGTGATGATTTACAATCTTTGGGGCTTTCCAGCAAATTATAGAAATCGTTATTATTTCTGTTTTGAAAACCAAAATTCACTTTTTATGTTCTGGCTCTCCCAATACAACTGTTGTGCATATTCAGAAGTCACTGAAAGAGTTTTTGGCTTTTGTCTTGACCTGTATAACTCAAAATGCAAGTATGGTCCTTAAGCCTTCCATAGCGTGCATTCAAAGGTATACTGAGTTTAGTGTTGTTGTTTTGGCAATGGTGGGGTAGGGAGGAACTTCTCAGAGTCCTAGCTGAGAAGTTACCCATGACGTGTGACAGAATTGGCCTGGGGCTTGTTTTTTTTTGGACACCCAGGATCAGGATCTTCCCCTTGGCACAGGGGGTGCAAATTTTGGGGCTCTGGAGGACCGTGTTTACTTTCTTCAAGCCTCGGCAAGAGTCGATGTGGAGAAGAAGACAACGGAGCAGAGCAGCCATTGCCGCACGTTTGGAGCTGAAGTTTTTTTCAGCAAAACCCCGCCACCAAATTTTATAGAAGACAAGCAATCGTACAGACAGTAAAAGATCATCAGAGGAAAAAAGGCTTCACTTTAAAATCAGCTACCAGATTTATTAAACATCTATAGACTGGTAAGCCCTGTTTCTTCAGGATTGAATTTAATTAGGGACCATAGTGACAAACAACCGGCACCTTTTTGTTATTCTATCTCTATTTAAGAGTTTTGGTGCCGAGAGGACAATAAACTAATAATATTTAAGGCTTGGAATTGCTAAAAGAAAGAGAAAGAATTTGGCCCCCCACATGGGCTGAGATTAAAACTGTTTTGCTGTGCAAGAATTGGTGATTAATGGCAGAATGTGTCCTGTCAGGACGGTAGAGAAGCAGACGGAAACCGAGTGGCAGCAGCTGTGAGATCTGAGCAACCGAGAAGAAAAAACGGTATTCAGATGTTAAAAATGGACACTTATAATAATAACTAAAGTGCTGAATTGCTAAGGTGGAAGAAGAAGGCTAATCTTTATTTATGGACTGTGATTTAGAGACTGATTTACATAGACTTGTTTTGGGACAGTTTGTGGCTAATACCAATCTGTGTGTCCTGCCGGATGGTGGAGGAGAAGAACGGATTTGTCTGGCTGCCGGCATGAAAGCGATCAGTTTGTGGATTATTGTAAATTTTGGACTCTTGTTTGCACAAGTGGCGCAGAGATCCTCATCCATAATTCAAAAATTTTTTAATACTAAAGGAGGGCAATATGTTCCAGCTGCCCTAAGGTTGTTTCAGGCCAAATGTATTAGTCAGCTACTTTATGGTGCTCAACCAGGGCCTTATTCCTCTTTCACTACCTTAGAAATAGTTCAATCAAAATTTCTGAGGGCCATCTTGCAAGTACCACTTTGAGTCTGCAGCGCAGCTTTGCGGTTGGAGGTGGGTTTCCTGAAAGTTGAATCTAGGGCTTGGTTAGCTATTTTTAGCTTTTGACAGAAATTAAGTTTTCGACTAAGTGGTTTAGCGTCCTTAGTATTTCAAGATAATTTCCGATAGTATGGAAAAAAGCCATATCTGCTAAACTCAGATTTTATGGTTTTTCTGAGGAGTACTTTTTACATGTGGGATTTGACGTAGCTAGTCAAACCCTTAGACAGCGAATTATGGATATGGAGAGGCAGCATGATTTAGAGGCAACTTCAAATAATATGTAAATTGACACTGCACTGATACCCTACAAGCCAGCTAAGTATTTTTATCCACTTCTAATATCAAATCAATGTAGAGCTTTTACTCTTGCCCAATTAAATGCTTTGCCATCAGCAATACAAGAAGGGAAGTTTAAAAAGATTCCATATGATCAACGTAAATGCCCCTGCAATTCTGGTGAAATTGAAACAATAACTCATGTTCTTCTGCACTGCCCTTATTATATTGAAATCCGGGAAACACTTATTGAACCATACATAAAGGCATTCCCTGGACATTCAGAGGCCTTTTATACTCTCTTACTGATGTCCGGGCAAAATACAGGGATGTTGACCAAGATAGCAAAATTTTGTGCTGCTGCAATTAAAATTCATGAATATAAGGTTTTAATAAATGCTTAGGTTTTATTATAGGAATATGTACCTATGTTTTATGTTTTATATTACATATTTTATACTGATTTTATGTTTTATGAGGAAAATGTTCTATGATCTTATAGTCTTTTTTAACCAATTAACTATCTGTATGTACCAAATTGTTTTTTACTGATTGATTTTATATGTTTTATGAGGCTGATGTTGTATGGTTGCATATGTCTTTCTAAACAATTGACTATTTCTTTGTATCTTGTTTGTTCTTGTACACTGGTCTGTGACCGTAATAAAGTTGATTTGGACTCTTGGATTAACCACTTCCAAATTGTGAAGTTGGAAATAGAAGAAAAAGGACATTTTTTTTTTTTTTGGAAAGGAGTGAACTGACTGAGCAAACTAACGGGCTGAACTGAAGGACAGACTGTGCAGTGGACGGTGTTTGTAATGGCAATGGAAAGAAGACTTTGAAAAGGATTGATTTAAGTGGAAGAGGAGAAAGGGACTAAATAATTTTACAGACTAGGAATAAAAAAAAAGTTTGGCTACAAGGAAGAAGATGACAACATTGACTGAACAGCTCTGATATCAGAGTAACCCCTCCTCCATATAAATAAATTTGTGGTTGTTAAATTGGAGGGAATGTTGAAGTAAGGGGGAAGGGAGAAAATTAATTACTGTTCCTATTCTGTTTCCTGAATATATAGATACTGGACTCTGGGTGAATAGAAAATCTAAAAATTGAATGATCAGGAAATCAAAAGTGATAACCTCTATATTTTTGCAAGATAGTAAAACAGGTATATAAGCTACTAATTAATTGAGTAAAGATTGTGATTGAGTAATATGATAATTATTGATGGTAGCTTTTGAGTAAGAAACTGAATAATGAATTTAAATTATTAGTGCATTAAGAAAGATTGATTGAATAGAAGTTAATTATATGTATATATATACACACACACATACATACATACATACATACATACTTAGATATAAGGCATTAGTTGCTGTGTTATATAATTGACATATATAATTGATACTTTGATATATAACCTGGGTTAATTATCTATAGATTGATATATATATATATATATATATATATTGATATCTAGATATTGATAATCAGATAACCAGATATGATGATATTTTTTTTGGATGGAAACAAGGAATCGCATAGATAAGATGGCAAAACAGATCGGAAAGCAGTCAGTGGAACTAGCAGTGAAAACAGATCAACTCCCACTCCTAGAAGAAATAAGGAGGATTAGGTCAGACATGACCCAAGAATTGAAGGAATTAAGAGAAGATATAAAAAAAAGGCTTTAAAACAGAATTGAAAGATATGAGAAAATCATTGGACAAGCTTTCAGAAGAGCTAAAAGGTACAGTGGAAAGAGTTGAAACTATGGAAAACAAAGTTAGAAAGTTGGAGGAGAAAATGGAGGAATCTGTGACAGAGAAGGAAAAAGATCTGGATGAAAAGGCGCTCTTAGAATTCAGATTGTGTGAGAACTGTGTGAAGATTAGAGGGCTGAAAGAACACAAGAACGAGAATTTGTATGATACTCTTATACCTCCAGTTGCTGACTATACAACATGACAAAACAACAAATGAAAGCTGAGATTGATAGGATTTTCAGGATTGGCTCTTCGATGCTAAAAGGAAAGAAATGTACGTAGAGATGTGGTGGTTGAATTTCTGAAGAAAAGAACAAGAAATAATTTGATTCAACAAAATATGGAGAAAAGTTTTAAGTTGGGAGAAGATACAATTTGGATATTTAAGGATATACCTGAAAGACTACTTCAAAAGAGAAGGGAATACAATTTTTTGACCAGCCACTTAAGAAGAAAAAGAATCCCATATAGATGGGGAAAATTAGAAGGCCTCTCATTTAGATATAAAGATAAAATAATCTTCATTAATTCCATGCAAGAGGCAAAAGATTTTATGAAGAAAGTTGAAGGAACCTTTCAGGGAGAATTTAGAGAATTTAAAAGGAAAAAAAGAGACAAAAAGACAACAGGAGGTGGCTGGGTAAAAGCAGAGGTTACCTGGGAAGAAGTGGGAGAAGAAGAGGAGGAAGAAGAAGAACTAGTCACAGAGGAAGAAATAACAACAGAAGAAATCAATAAAAGATTGGAAGAAATTGCATGAGTTGAAGAGGTAGAAGATCTGGAATATGGGAAAGGAAGGAAAAGGGAAGAAGGTTAAGAAAAAGATATAATAAAGAACATAAAAATAAGCAATAAAAAGAGAAACAGATATAAAAATTCTGTCCTGGAATATTAAAGGGATAAGTACACTTGAAAAAAGGAGAAAGATATTTCATTATTTGTTAAAGAATAAATTTGATGTAATTTGTTTGCGAGACATAAAAAATGAGAGACTAAAACTCCTATGAAATAATAAATTAGGAAAAGAATTTGCAGCAATAACAGAGAAGAAGAATGGAGTGGCAATATATGTGAATAATAGAATTGAAGCAGAAGAAATCTTTAAAGAGGAACAAGGACATTATGTTGGTGTTGAAATCCACTGGCAAGACCAAAGAATACTCTTGGTTGGAGTCTATGGCCCCCATAATGGAAAAGATAAATTTTATAAAAAATCGGAAGCGCAAATTATCGAAGTGGATTGTGATGGAACAATTCTCCTTGGAGATTGGACCGAAGTGATAGATCCCCTGATTGACCATAAATCAGATAAGATCATCAAGAAGAATCAAAGGAAACTCCCTAGATCATTCAAGGAGATGATGAATAACCTACAGTTGTTGGATTCGTGGCGGTATTTATATGGAAAGGCAGAAGACTTTACATTTTACTCAGATAGGCGTTCATCATTATCAAGACTTGATATGTTCTTTATCTCCAAGACATTATCTAAAAACATAAAAGAAATGGAAACTCTTCCAAGGAATTTATCGGATCACAATGCTGTTCTCTTATATTTGAGATCCAGAAGAAGAGAATTTACTTGGAGATTAAATGAAAGATTATTGCAGGATGAAAATATACTTGATTGAGCAAGACAAACTTTACAAAGATACTTTGCAGAAAATTTAAATAAAGGAACTGATATTGGCAATGTTTGGGATGTCAGCAAAGCAGTAATTAGGGGCTTTTTATACAACAAAATGCAATCTTAAATAGAAAGAGAAATGAAAAAATTCAGAAAATAAATGATCAAATAACGATCAAGGAAAATGAGGTAAAGTTCAAACCTACTAGCAAATCTATCCAGAAGGAAATAAAGGTCTTACAGAAACAATTGGACAATTAACAACAGAGATAAGTAAAAAACTACTTTATTTGAAACAAAAAAATTTGAGTGGGCCAACAAGCTGGGGAAATGGCTGGCCTACAGATTAAAGAAAAGAAAAGAAAGAAGAGCAATTACACAAATCAGGATTGGCGAAAATATCCATACAGATTTAGGGAGAATCAAGAAGGCATTCACCAAGTACTTCTCCAACTTCTATCAAAGTAAAAAGGTAGTTTTGAAAGGTCTGCAACAATATATGGAGAAATTAGAAGTTAAGAAATTAATGGCAGACCAGAGAACAAGCATCAACCATCCTATTACAATAATGGAATTAGTGGAAGTCAGAAAGTCAGCAAAGAAAGGGAAAGCCCCTGGACCAGATGGTTTATCTGAAACATACTATAAGGCATTGCAAGATCAATTGCTTTTACCACTTCAGGAAACAATGAATGCGATCTTTGAAGGAATAATCCTAAAATCATGGAGTGAAGCCTATACAACTATGATCCCTAAAGAAGATAGAGATCCCCTTCTGGTTAAAAACTACAGACCAATCTCATTACTTAATGTGGACTATAAGATATATACATCGATAAGGGTGATGAGAATGAAGAAAATTTTGAAGGAAATTATCAATGATAAACAAGCAGACTTTCCACCTAATAGACATCTGAAAGACAACATGAGATACATTTTGAATATTATAGAATACTTTGATAAGCAATCAGGGGAAAAGATGGTATTGTTATTTCTCGACATTGAGAAAGCATTTGATAGCCTGAGTTGGGACTTTATGTTTGAAGTCTTAGCAAAAATGGAGGTTGGATGCCATTTTATGAGAATTATAAAAACGATCTACCAGAACCAAACAGCTCGAATCTTGATAAATGGAGAAAAGAGTGAGAAAATCTACATTACTAGAGACACTCGACAAGGATGCCCAATCTCCCCTTTATTATTTTAGTAGCTATAGAAACAGTGATTATAAATGTTAAATCAAACAATAAGATTCATGGAGTCAAAGTAAAAGGCGGGGAGCACAAGATTAGAGCCTTTACTGATGATATAGCTATAATAGTAGAGGATCTGATTAAGAGTATTGAAGAGCTGAAAACACTTTTTAAAGAGTTTGGAGAAATCTCTGGATTGAGAGTAAATGAAAAGAAAACGCATCTATTGATAAAGAATATAAATAAATAAAGAAGAGGAGGAGGAATTGACCCAAAAATCAGGATATGCAATCTCTACAAAAGTAAGATGCTTGGGGATATATTTGACGAAGAAAAACACAGACTTATTTAAGAACAATTATGAAAAAATTTGGAAAAGAGACCAAAAGTAATCTTCAAAGATGGAAAAAACTGAATTTATACTTTTTGGATTGAATCTCTACAATCAAAATGTCAATCCTCCCAAAATTTTTATTTTTCTTCCAGACAATCCCAGTGATTATCAATGAAAGTATATTCAATAATTAGCAAAAAGATATCCTTCATTTTATCTGGGAAGGGAAAAAACCCAGTGAGAAGTATAAAATAATGTGTGATATAAAAGAAAGAGAAGGTTTGGGACTTCCAAATTTACAGCTCTACTACCACTCTTGCTGTTTAGAATGGATTAAAGAATGGATCAAGTTGGATAAAGATAAGCTGTTGAAGTTGGAGGGAGAAGGACTGGCATTTGGGTGGCATGCCTACTTGGGATACAATAAAGACAGAATACATAGTGAGTTCAATAACCGTTATATAAGAAAATCACTATTGAAGATTTGGAAAAAAATATAGAAGGAGATTATATCTTACAACTCCTATGTGGCTTTCACCTCATGAAGCTTTTTACAAAAAAGAAAATATATTTTATGGAAGATGGATAACATTTAAAGATCTGACAAAGATAAATAGAGATGAAGTGGAGTACAAAACACAAGATGAACTTAGTGAAGATGATTTAAAATGTCACTGGTTGCTTCATAGGCAATTAAAAGAAAAATGGAAGATTGAGAAGAATTTGAATGGGTTTCAAACTGAAAGAACGGAATTGGACCAGGTAATATTTGAAGAAAAATTGAGATTGATCTCCAAAATATACAAATTGTTTCTTAGGTGGGAGACTGAGAAGGAAATTATCAAAGAATCTATGATTCAGTGGGCACGCAGTGTAGGCCACCCAATTGAATATGCAAAATGGGGAAAAAAAATTGGAAAAAGAGTATAGGATACACCGCAAATCAAAATGTAAAAGAAAATGTATATAAAATGTATTTAAGATGGTATTTATCTCCTGATAAATTGGCAAGAATGTATAAAAATGTTGACAATAAATGCTGGAAATGCAAAGACAAAAAAGGAACATTCTACCATACGTGATAGAATTGTTCCAAAGCCAGAAGATATTGGAAAACAATCCATTTGGAGACAGAAAATTCTGGGTATCAAATTACAAATGGAACCAGAATTATATTTGTTGGGTATGATTGACAAAAAAAAAATGAAAACAATATGGAAAACTGCCATTTTAGATAAACCACTGAGGCTAGAATTATATATGCCAAGAATTGGAAACAACTTGATATCCCTAATGAAGAAGATTGGTTAATTAAACTCTTAGATATGGCTGTAACCAATAAGTTAACTGCCTTAGTAAGAGGAACGCTATTGGGCCATTTATAAAAACATGGGACCCTTTAATACGATATTTAAGAAACAGATGAGGAAACCTAGCGGTAGAGAATTTTACAGATTAAAATTAGATTTAAATAGAAGACATTGTATAGATAAATTCTTTAAAAAATTTGAGTGAATAATTAAATAACTCGGTATATTTGAAACCAAAGGATGTTATCTATTTATGATAAAGATCAGACTATTTTATATATAAGATAAATGTGAAAGGAAAACCTGTCGAACAAACTGTCAATAGTTCTTACTGTTAAGTATTTGGATATCTTGTTTTGTGTTACAAAATCATATATCACATACATATCACATATTATACTTTTTCTTTTTTTATATATCTTTTTTTCTTTTGGAGTATTGATATGCTTATTTTATTATATAAAATCTGTTAATAAAAATTAGAAAAAAAGTTATACTGAGTTTATACTGTATGCACTTTTTTATAACTGTGTTTCTCTTTGATATTATTTCTTCTTCTTCTCCTCCTCCTCTTCCTTCCTCCTCCTCCCCTGGGACATTGAATACTTCAAGGCAAAGTCTCTGGTTCTTTTTCGAATAGGTTAGTTTGAGAAATGATTTGGCACTGAATTAAAAGTAGGACCTCTCTGGTTCTAGTGGGATTTTAATACACTTAGAATACATTTACATTACCCCTGCAGAGAAAATATGACCTGCTCTATATATCCATATCTTTCATATTTTTATTTTTTTCAAAGGTTTTGAAGCAGAACCTTCCCTTGAAAAAGAATACTTTTCCATGGAAGCCAAGAATGCCTTGTCTCAAAGAATTAATCCCCAAGGGAATGGAAATCTCTGAGACAGGTTCCTTAATAGCAAATGATGGCTTTTATAGTGTTTTTACACACAGTCCTGTGAACAGCGTACTGTTTCTTCATAAACAGCTAAGGAAAATCCAATAACGACAATTCAGTTTACATAACATATAGCTTTAAACTGAAATAACTCCATAAATATTATATGCTATTTGATTGGAGTAGTTATGGATGACTAGATTTCAGTCCTCCCTCCCTAACTTTCTACACTAAGAAATACAATGTAAAATTTGAATGCACCAGGAGGTTCACTTGAGGGTATTTCAGCTAAAATAGACTATCTTTGGCTGAGTCATTTTGCTTGTGGGATTTTTTTTATTTATTTCTGCTTTGATTGGAAAAAATTCAACTTAATCTAGTACAACAGCAGTCAACGTTTTCAGCCTTCAGTTTTTTTATTTACTTTGACTATACATTTCATGCAGCAAAAGCATTTCAGGACAGCCTAGCTGCCAAAATCTAAAGCATTTTAATCATTACAAACAATTGTTATTAATATTAATAAAACAACCTCATAGACATATCTTTAGACATCCTTCCCCTAGGCACACAATGCTCTAAGCAAAAAATGCATATGCCAGCACAGCTGAAAGTGGAACACAAAAAACATCTTTTTATGGCTTTTTCCAACTGACTGTGAAAAATTGAATTTAGCAAGTCTTTGGAAAGGTGAAGTTCTGTGACCAGATCATCACTGTTTAAAAAGCCCTCCTCTTGGTTTCGTCAATAGGAGCATGATGTCTAGATCGAGGAAAGTAATAGTACCACTCTGCTTTGCTTTGGTCAGACCTCATCTGGAATACTGTGTCCAGTTCTGGGCACCTCATTTTAACAAGGATATTGACAAGCTGGAGTGTGTCCAGAGGAGGGCGACCAAAATGGTGGAGGGTCTGGAAGCCATGCCCTATGAGTAGCGGCTTAGGGAGCTGAGTATGTTTAATCTCTAGAAAAGAAGTTTAAGAGGGCAGTTGATAGCCATGTTGAAATATTTGAAGGGATATCATGTCGAGGAGGGAACAGGTTTGTTTTCTGCTGCTCTAGAGATTAGGACAAGGAACAATGGATTCAAGCTGCAGGAAAGGAGATTCCACCTGAACCTCAGGAAGTACTTCCTGATGGTCAGAGCTGTCTGGCAGTGGAATATGCTGCCTCAGAGTGTGGTGGAGTCTCCTTCTTTGGAGGTTTTTAAGCATAGGCTGGATGGCCATCTGTTGGAAGTGCTTTGATGTGGGTTCCTGCATAGCAGGGGGTTAGACTCAATGGCTTCTGCAAATGAAGGCTGGATTAACAATAGCTCAATCGCTATAACGGCTCCTGAACTGGCTATTGGTTCAGTGTTCAAGAAAACATGCATTCCTTGCTTCTGCTTCCTCCCTTGTACTTTTCCGAACCTTCTAGTGTTTCTGTTACTGTCATATTTCTATGTTAGGTGATTAATGAATGGGATTCAGCCTGTTAAACTGATTCAAGTTTCAGAACTGAATTCAGGTATGCAGATTTCTGTGCTGCTGTTTCTTGAGTTGGGCAAAGTGTGTTTTGCTTATTTATTTCCTTTGGTACTTTATCATGAGAGAAACATGACTTGTCTCAAGAATTATTTCCCCCTCCTTGACCACAAGAAGGATTTTTTTTCTTCCTTTTAGGCTATGTTTTCAAGTTGTTGAAGCTAACTTGAAGTCAAGATAAGCATTTTACAGCTCTTGTGTGGAGCTTAGAAAGAGGACTTTTGCAGATTATAGTTTCCAGAGTTCCCCTAGAAAGCATCAAACTCTTGGGAAAGTCACCAATGATCTCTAACTGGGGCCTTTTGCTGTCTGCCAGTGGAGGCAAAGAGACTCTTCTCTGTAGCGAGTGACCAAAGGATGCTGTTGCAACTACCTCCATGGTAGAGTTTGGGGCAAATAGAATTCCAGTGGATTTTATAAAGCTACAGACTATGTCCTGATACCTCATAAACTCCACACTTAGGCAAAGATAGAGTTATTATCAGATTGTCTACTCCCTTGTACACCTCACAGTTGTCATGCGATGTTTCACATCCATGGCAACATTTTATGGAATCCTCAGAGTTGTTGCTTTGGGAAGAAGTAGAATTGCTCTGTGACTCAAAATTATGAATATCCTTCCCTAAACTGCAAATCCCAGGTTTCTATAGACTGGAAATATATAGCTTGAGTGGGATCGTAGCATTTTAATTGTGTGGTGTGAAAGGGACCCTGCTTCCTTCTCCTTAGAAATATCAATATGGGATATACGGGAACCTCTCCCACCTCCCCTACAAAAAAGTGTATCAACAGTGGCATCTTGTATGCTTGTTTGTGTTGGCTCATGGAATGGAAACTGTCCTAAGCATTATCTAGGCTGCTGATCCAAATAATCAGATGCATGACCATCCTCAGCAAAATCTAGAAATGAGGTACAAATAAGATATTTACGTGCCTTTCTCTCTCTCTTTTTAAAGCTTTCATATTTGCGCCTGTGTATGACTAAGTGGGATTGGTAGCTAACGTCCATTTTTAACTGAAAGTGATTTAATCATCCCTGCTTGATTTAGCAAATATTCCCAAGGAGCAAGGTCAGATTAGGGCAGGTAATGAATATGCTGTTCCATCAGCTGAGTCCTAGATTTTCTGTGGAGACCTTGCAATTTATTTCCAGGGTGCTGAGGGTGGGAAGGGCTATGAGAGGTTTTTAAGTCATGTAAGGATTGTCAGGGATTAATATGTTCTAATTTCCCCTGGAATTTGCATTTTCTCCCATCTGAAGTGGTGTGCTTTGTTGCCAAGAGAGAGCCTGCTGTTTAAAAGCGCTTAAATATATGCACAATACAGCTGTTTCCTCACTAATCCGGTTATATGCTTTGATAGCTGTAAGTGGTAGATGATAAGGGTTGCAACTCAGTCCCAGCATGCTATGATTTAGAGACTTGGTTTCTCATGTTAACAGAGAGAATGTAATTTGTTTATGATTGTGGATAAGCTACCATTTCCAGAGAAGTCAACCACTACTTCAGGCTTGCAAAAGGGTTAGACGAAGAAGAGTCTGCAATTGTAGGAAAACCCTTTAGACAAATTAAAGGTCTTAAATTCATGGTCTCATCGTAGTCTTTTATTTAAAAAAATAAAAATAAAGCCTACATTGAGCCTGCAGGAGATACAGTCAATCCTCCACATTTGCTGGAGTTAGAGGTGCAGGATCCTCACAAAAGTGGAAAAACTGCACATATCTAAATGTGTTTGTGTATGTCTGTGGGAAGGGGACCAAGGCATGGTGGGGAGAATGGGCACAGAGGGTTCAAACTATGTCAGGGAAAGGAGAGGGAAAAGGGGTGGGTTGGCATAGTGGCCTTGTATTTCCATTCTCTCTTGCCCTTCTCCTCCCTTGGGTGTGTGGTGGGGGCATCAGGATAGAGTTCACGGTGCTGAAAAATTGAGGTGTGAGCCATTTTTAGCTGGCTGGGCAGTGGCTGGAGGAGGAGGAGGAGGAGGAGAGGGGGAGGGAAAGGAGATGGGGGAGGAGGGGGCACTAGAGGCAGATTTTTAAAAGAGCTATGTGGCCTGATTGGAGCAGCTAAGAGAGAAGGTTCCCCTGGGAAAGAAGTGCTTGAGATCACGGAGGGCAGGGATTAGAGAAGCTCACAAATAATCAAATTCATGAACGTTAAGCCCAAAAATATGAAGGGCCGACTGTATAATTGTGTGCTAAATTCATTCACAAAAGAAAGCAACAAGTAATTTTAGCCATTTTCTTCCTTTGCAATAATGTCTTTGAAACCTATGCATTTTCACAGTCCACACGTTAGGACTTACTCTGCACAAAATTCATTCATTTTTCTTCCCCACAATATGGAAAATACAGTTGCCTATGCAGAAAATGCTGTTTCCTATGCCAAAATAATAATCAAATCCTGTATGTAAATTTTGTATTGAATAAGTCCTAAAGTGTGAATATTCTTGTTAGTCCAAGCTTCTCCTTGTCAGAATTTTATCAACACTTGAGAAACGCATTATCTGTCCATTTTTCAAACATTTTTCAAATATTTTTCCAGCCTTTCCATCTTTCTGCATCTCATAGTGTCAAAGTGATCTTGAAATACCTGGCATTTAGGCTATATTCCATACATGCTATCCTAGTAATCCTTCAGCCAGTGATGCAAGTTTATTGTTGTTAACTGCCTCCAAGTTCCCTTCAGGGTATGGTGATCTTGTGAATGACAGATTTCCAAGTCACCTACATGCTATCCAAGTCACCCTGTTATCAACAGCCTTGCTTAGGTCTTGCAAACTCAGGGCTGTGGCTTCCTAGATTGAGTCTATTCACCTGTAGTGCTGTCTTCCTCTTCTTTCCTTTCCTGCTGCTTTCTATATTGCCAAGCATTATTGTCATTTCTTGTGAGTCATATCTTCTCATGATATGTCTAAAGTATGACAATCTTAGTTTAGTCATCTTAGCTTCTAGGGAGAGTTCATACTTGGTTTGCTCTAGGATCTATTTATTTGTCTTTTTGGCAGTCCATGGTATCCACAAAACTCTCCTCCCACACTACATTCAAAAGCTTTCACAACCATACATGGAAATCAGAAATAAAATGTTGTGGACATTCCAGACTTTAGTATTCAGTGATATATCCTTACATCTGAGAATCTTGTTGTCTGGGCTTGGTGTGGGCTGGCAGCCAGGAGAAGCTGATAACAAACACAGGTCAGAAACTCAGCAGTAACTTAAGTGGTCAGTTTACTTAAGCACGGAAACAGCTTTGCAAATGAGAAGCAATAATGGTCCCAACAGTGTCCATAAATCAGAGGCAGGCAAAACAAACACAAGTCAAAGGCAGAAACACGGGCAAGGGCAGCAAACGGAAGCACAGGAGAAGTGGTCAGTTAATTACTGACAAAAGCTAGAGGGGGAAAGGCTCAATTCTTATAGGTTCCAAGATCAGCACAGATTGTGCTTGATTAATTGCTGTTTGGCATACATTTGCTGGGAGCGACACAGGAGACCCTTTTGGTGTCCACACTGGGTGAAGGTAGGTATGTATAGGTCACTCTCCATGTCAGAATGAGCAGGGCTCCTTGTTGTGGCTGGCACAGCCCCCTGCTCTGTCCCTTGGGCAGGTGGTGGTACTGTCTGCTCTGCAGGTGCTGCTGTAGCAGTCTCTGTGTCAAGGCTCAGAGCAGGTTCTGCAAGCCCATGACACTTGTCTAGTTCCTTCGTAGTTGCCCAAGTCCTAGTCTTCTTCTGATTTCTTGACTTCAGTCTTCATTTTGATTGATGACTGAGCCAAGGTATGAGAAAGCTTTGACTATCTTAGTATTTTCATTATCTGCTTTAAGGTCATGTAACTAATCTGTTGTCATTATTTTTGTTTTCTTAATGTTCAGCTCTAAAACTGCCTTTGACTTTCTTCCTGGACTTTCCTCAGTAGTCACTCCAGATTCTTACTACTTTCTGCTAACAGTATAGTATCATCTGCATATCTTAAGTTGTTAATGTTCCCCTCTCCAACTTTCATCTCCCTCTTCCCTCTTCTCAAACCAGGTTTACATGTGATATGTTCAGCATATAAGTTAAACAGGTAGGGTGAAAAAACACACCCTTGCCAAATGGAAACAATTCTGTTTCTCCATATTCTGCCCTGACTCCTGTCCTGTGTACAGGTTACACATCAAGATAATTAAATATTGTTGTACACCCTTTTCTTTAAGAGTGATCAAGGTAGGCAAATAGTATTATTATCATCTTCATGTTGCAAATAGGAGGCACAGACTCCAGGAACAGTGACTTGCCCAAGTTATCCTGTCTAAGGCTATCGGTGATGTTTTCACTAATGCAATATTTGAACTGGAGATTTCAGACTCACACTTTCCGCTACTATTATGAGCTGCCTAAATACCCTAAAGGCACCAGATCTCATCTTGGAAGCTTGTTAGTACTTGGATGGGAGACCACCAATGAATACTTGGTGCTGTCAGCTATATTTCAGAAGAACCCACTGGCAAAACCACTTCTGAGTATTCTTTGCCTAAGAAAACCTTATGAAATACATGGGGTTGCTATAAGCCAACACATGATGTGAAGACTGGCATGCGTGCGTGTGTGCGCGCGCGCATACACACACACACAAAGATTGTATCACAACCAGTGTAATGTTAAATCAAAATTATGTTGTAGTTTCAAAGGTGCTATCCTCAGATATTAAAGTACTTCAACTCAAGTTAGTGTTTCCCCAGTTCTGCCTTTTCCCCCTGTCTTAGTCAGTGGAGAAGTGGAACAAAGGGAAAGGTTTAACTCCTGTTCCAGTCAGAGGCAGAGACAAATATAGAGGGAAATTATTCCTTGAGAGGAAGCTCCTTTTAATATTTTTCATTCTGCCTTTTGCAGATGAACAGGGTACTCTGCTGTTCGTGCTTGGAAGGAGCTTCTAGGCGTTTGGCCTACTTTGCAATTATTTTCTATCATGCTTAAAGACAAGGAAAACCAAGAACATTGAGAATCAGTTTGCTCTACTTGTTTATAGAGAAGAGTCACATAAAAGAGCCAGTGGCTGTTCTCTTGAGTTCCAATCTACCGGTAAGGACAGGTTTTCCTTATTCCCATGTCCTCGAACTTGGGCGAGTCCAGTTGCAAACCTGAATAATGGCATGCTGATGGCTCTGTTTCATCATCCTTGAACCACACATCTATTTTTAATGACTTTCTAATCAAGTATATGTCAGTAACAAGGGCCAAGAAGGATGTAACCACCACTACCTCCTGCCTGGACAAACAGGAGCACATGATGAACAGATTTATGTGCTTTTTCCACCCAATACTGAGAAGATTCAGAGCCTGAGAGTCATTGTTTTTGTTCTTAAAGAAGATTTGCCTGTTCCCAGAGCAACTGAACAAGCTCTTCCACAAAAATTTTGTCAGCAAAATCATTCATGCTCATGGGTCTAGCCTTGTTATAGCAGTCCATGATGAATTCAATAGCAGGCATGAGGTGCTGATGTACCTCCATCTTTGTACATAAGAGACACAAATTCACATTTTTCAAGGCATCCTTTGGTAGAAGTGTCCACAGCAAGGGTTATAAAGAGTCATTTCTCTGATTATATTCTTGGGATAGTGCTCTTGAGCATAATTTTGTCTGTGCTCTCCTCCCAAGCTGATGGAAAACAGAACTCCAGACTTGCAGTAAAATGTTCTTCTACTCAGAGTGGAGTGGAACACATAGACTTACATCCATTGAGACTGAATTAGGAAAAGAAAGTTATGTAATATATTTTTGTGTAGTTTAGCAAGGGATGCCACTGGAATCCTTCTTTCCCATCTCTCAGTTATTTCTCATAGCACTTCATTATTTGGGGGATTTTGTTCAGAGGTTTTATCATAGAAGTTCAGTTTTATAACTAGAAGGCTTTCCTCTATGAGAAAAGTCTAACTATTTGATCATGCCTCTTCAAGAAGAGAAGTCCATCTGCTCCATTCATTTTGCTGTTCGCTCTACCCCATAAACCAGAAGATCTCTTCATGCTCACACTAACTTTCCATTTCACTGAAGCTTTCCTTATCCTCACCCTTCCATTTTCTGACTTGGATTTGAATGGACTGAAGGAGGCAGCAGCGTGGAGGAGGGAATAGGAGAGTTCCATTGCATGCACAGAAGGTCTGCTTAGGTTACCCCAGGTCTGATCCAATTCTTGTTCCTGATCATTCCGTGATTGGGAATGTCTTCAAAGAGTATGTTAGGATCTGAATTGCAATAAGCCCAATATCTCCTTCTGTTCTCCAAAGGCCGTACCGAGTTTTAGAAATACCGGTAATGTTTTGATTTAGTTCCTCTTAAGTATTAACCCTAAGATCCTATTACGGAAGACTTGGATGTACACAGACATACAAAGGAAAATGGCAAAGCTGGATTTAGTTACAAGGAAAAGCCTCTTGGAATTAGATCTATTTCACTACTGCTCATTTAATATGTATAGATACATCTGGGTCACCAAGCTGCTTAGCCACAGCAGTAGGAGCAAGACAGCAACAATCCTTGGTTGATTGAAAAAGCAGCCGCAGCAAAATCTGATTAGGCTGGAAACATGCTGGCTATATATTTTCAAATGTCTGTATTCCCAGAGCAATAGTTGGATGTAGCAGTATGCCTCTTTTGAATTAGTTTAAAAAGATAGGATTTTTCCCTCTGATAGATCAAGTGACAGAAGGCATTACACCTCTATGCACAATTAAGTCTTTTTATTCAGTTGTTCTGCATGTCTTATGGGTTCTTCTACTCCAGATGTTCTGCACCTGTGAAGATGAGGTGTTTTATCCATGACACACCAATGCACTGGCAGAAAATGAAGTTCTTCAAGTGTTGTGAGAAAGATATAAGTAAATTACTTGTATGCTGCCCTGAGATCTTTTGATATAGGGGTAGAAGATAAAAATAAAATAAAAATATATCACATTCCATGAAGCTTTTCTGTTATTGAAAGAATAATTTGCCTGGCCTGGAAGTAGATAAGCAAGCAACTGGATAAGCACACCAACTCCTAAGTGACTTGGGGGTGGGCTATTGGCAATTTTGTTATTGATAATTTTTAAAACAAAACATCCTGTCCATATACTCTAAGGCTTCTCCTGGGCCCAAAACAGCACACAAAAGGTTTTTAAAAATGACAAAAATGCTTCCCATGGCCCCTAGAGTGTGTAAGAGAACATGGGGGGGGGGATTTTTTTAAAAAGTAAAATGTTGAGAAATGAGGAGGGTGCTCAGAGTTCCCATGCAGGGAGATGATACTGATACTGATAGTTGCCCCCCGTACTTCTTGTAAAATATGTTTACTCATGTTCCTGAAATACCAGTAGTAATAATGCACTGCTAAACCCTGAAATAGAAAGCTAGCATGGTTTAGTGGTTTGAGCATTGGGAGACCAGGATTTGATTCCCTGCTTGACCAGGGTGACTCACTGGGTGACTTTGGGTATGTCAAGCAGTCTCAGCCCCAGAAAAAACCCATGATAAGTTTTTTTTTAGGATTGTGATAAGTTGGAAATGACTTGAAAGCACACAACAACAATAGCAGTGACGTCATCATCATCATCAACAACAACAACAACAATATTCTGAAGTACAGGAACTCATCATGACTGTATTTGTAGTTGTTCTTTCGGGAGATTCCTGTATTCACATCCCCAGGTGGAACAACAGAACACGATACATGTCCTGGGAAAGAGACTTGAATTTTACTTTTAAGAAAGTACATATTAAGACCTGCTGAAGTCATTCACACGTGAGCTCTTGGTCCAAAAGCATCATCCTGTTTGATTGAGGATGGCTTCAGCATGGCATTACATTTGTTCTTCTTAAAAGCAACTTTCCAGATTCTTCTGCCCCAAGCAGAGATGCATATCCTGTTTAAACTTATAGGAGTGGACATACTGCTTTGAAACTCCATTATAAAATAAAGAAATTCAAAACAAACAAAAGAGAAAAATAATAAAATTTCAAAAATTATTTTTATGAATTTTATGAGTTTTATGAGTTTGAACTGTGTTCTTACATTTATTTAACTGCAGTGGTTCAACTTGTCACAGACACTGAGTGTTAACAAAAAACCTCTAGTCAGGTAAGATGTAATTTTCACCTTTTCATTAAAAATGCAAACCATCTTTCAAGGAAATTCATACTCTTTCCATTGTTAGCGTAAATGAAAAAAAAAACCACTGAAGAAAAGAAAATAAGTGTCCAATCTCAGGCTGATTGCTTTTCTCATTCTCTGACTTCCTCTGTATAAATCAGTAAAACCAGAAAGCGTACAATAGCAAAACTTGAAAGCCTTGTTATTTCCTCATTCACTACTTTGATCACGGAGAGTTAATTAAATTATTGCTTAGGGTGGATAACATTACCCTTCCTTCTTTGGTGTGTGTTGCAGAATAACCCTGAGAGCTGTGTTGAGCTGCTTTTCCTTTTCATGATGGCTTAGCTAATCAGACTGAAAAATAATATTCAGGGGTCTTGGAAAGAAGAAACTGATATTTACATATAGATTCAGAAAACAGTGTAAAGATCTGTTGCTATGTTGGATCCCAAGAATGAAAAGCACAGTAGTAAAGGTGGGGTGAGAATCATTTAGCCCTCCACATATTGTTGGACTACAACTCCAGAAACTGTAGCCAGTGTAGCCAATGGTGGGCACATCAGTCCAACAACATCTGGGTGGTCACATGATTACCACCCCTATGTTGGGGGAAATAACTTCCATTGAACAATGTTAGCTTTTAAATTAGCATGGGACATTGTGTCAGAAATCCAGTTGTAAATCCTAACTGCAGTAAGATCAATGAAACTTACCTATATGTTGACTTACCAAATTCTCAAAACAAGCTGCTATTGTTAACTCCATTCTGGCTTCTCCAGAAAGGGAATTCCAGAGTCTCGGGGCAACCACTGAGAAGACCCTGTTTTTCAGTCCCACCAGGTATGCCTGTGAAAGGAGTGGTTTTGAGAGGACGGTCTTCTCTGGGGACCTCAGGGCCTGGGCAGGTGCATATGGAAGAGATACAGTCTGTCAGATAGCCAGGGACAAAGCCATATGGAGTTTCATGGGTCATAACCAGCACTTTGAGCTATGTTCAAAAACAGACTGGTAGTTAGAGAAGCCGTTATAGCCAGCCCCAGTTAACAATCTGGCTGCAGTTCTTCATGCCAATATTCTTCAAAACCACCTTGCAAAGAGTGTTACATTAATCCAAGCAGGATGTAACCAAGGCATATGCCACCCTAGTCAGATGAGGCTAGAAAAAAAAAATCAACCTATGTTTCATTCATCATTTGATCTCTTCTAGTTGTGGCAAACAATTAGTTTTAGACTTGTGCTTTTAATCGGAAAACGTGGAGTTAAATGAAGCCAGTTAAATATAATGCTCATAAGTGTATAATACTAAATATATATCATGTATTTATGTGGTCTACAGAAATTATTGGAGCTTGGAAATGACTGGGATTGTAAAGAGTGCATATCTGTATATGCAATGCCATGTAGGATGGCA
>CAOKZL010002753.1:0-158767 GCA_948472985.1 Iguana delicatissima | reverse complement strand
ACCGTAGGCTAGTCTGTACTTGGGGAAGAACAATGATGTTTGGGCGCGAGACAATGTCTCCGAAAGGTCAGAATTTAGCAGGATTGAATTAGCTCCAAATCGACAATGGAATGGCCAGTATGCAGATGCAGCGTACTTGACAGTCAAGCGTTAGCTTGTCAAGTTGCCTGCTCGGGGCAGGGAGTTCTTTATATTAGCGTGCATCTTTAATGAGGTGTTTGTCTAGGGAGGTCTCCTAAAGCGAAGATCTGGCTGAGTCTGGCCTGCCTGGGTGGAGAATGGAATGTTCAACGGCCATGCCTAGTTCTGTGCTTGTCCGGGGGCCTCGCAAACACTTGGCCGAAGGTGACATAATGGGGCCGAATTGTTGTATCAAAATGATATCTAATATCTTCCAAAGTCGGGCTAGCAAACGGTGATAACAGGTGGTGGCAGCTAGAAAGTCTTCAGGGGTCCCCTCTCCTACTCAAGAGCAGGAGATGGACACCCCACTGTACTTCCTACTTGACCTGTTTTATTCCCAGACTTTCCATTCATTTGCTGTTCAAGCGCTTACCTGGGTCCTAAGCAGTCCTAGGGGGCCTAAAACATGGCGATTTTCCCCCAAGCCCAGAAGCATTTAGGAGCTAAAAAAATTGGGGGCCATAAAGCAACCTTGGGACTCTCTGTATCCTGCAGGCCACCTTTCCTAGAGCAGGAGTGGGGAAATGATGTCCCTCAGTCTGTAGTGGTGGAGGTCTGGAAGAAGAGTTATGGGGAGCTAAGCCTGGGGCTTCATTTTGCCCAGCTCTGCTTCATAACAAAAAACAAAAACAAGGGTGCCTGATCCTCTGATCCTCCTAGTTCCTCTCCTCTATACCATCTCCAGTGTTTTCAGCAATGGATCCTATCTTCTCTGAGCTGGATAGCAGATTTATATGTAGCACTTCAAATGCAACCACACCAAAAGATAGCTTGATAACTAGACAGAGAGATGATAAATAGAGTCATTAAGCTGATGGCTATTTTGTTTTTAATCCTGCCTTTCTAATTACCTCTAATACAATCTATTTGCTCTTAAAACATTATGGCATCCATCAATTTGGCTACTTCAGCACAGAGCTTGGTTTCAATATATTCACATATAAAGGAACTCCAGTCTAATGCCAGTCCTCAGGAGACATTGTAAAGACTATCAGTTTCTTCCAATGTTTGAGAAACCAAACTGATTTCAAATAGCCTCACTATTCGCAGCTCATTAGTTCATCTGCTCTGTTATCCCATCAGTGCAATATTACTCTGGTTCTCTGTTTCCTAGACACTTTAGTTGCCATTTTCTGTGTTCTTTATTCCTTGCAAGTATATGGTATCTTTTTATGGTAGGTGGACAAAACTTTGCATGGGTGTACAAATTCACCTTAGCAGTTCTGAACAAGACCCATGGTCTTCTGTAGCCATCTCTCAGCTAAATATCAAGAACCACTATCACTTAAACAGTGGACCCAATAAGGCATTCTCTGTGGAGGACAAATGGTTTTATACGGGACACCCCAGCACAGATGGTGATATAAGCTAACCAAGATGCCTCAAAGAACAGTAAGAAACCATCCTCACAGATGACAAACCACCTGAGGAGACTGTAATAGAGAGGAACCTTGACTCATTGTTCCTATCAGGATCTCTGGACCTACGGCTGTGATGGAGTCAGAGTAGCTATTACCCTGGGAGTCAGAGAAGCTGCCTAGGAAGAAGTTACTAAGCAACAAGAATGGCCACTCCAGAGAGAAATTCAGCCCATTAGTGTGAAGGAAGGATTGGAGGCCTGGGAGGAAAAATGTACAAATAGCAGGAACACTGACTTGGAGTCAGACTTCCAGGGGAAAGGCTAAAAGTCAGTCAGTTTCCACACTACAATGTTAAGAGTGCTTTAGTCCACTTTCAGCATCCTATGGAATCCTGGGGTTTGTAGTTTAGCGAGGGACATGTAGAATTCTCAGCCAGAGAGTTCTTTAGTGTCAGTACACTACAAACCCCAGAATTTCACAGGATGTTGAAAGTGGACTAAAGCACTCTTAACACTGTAGTGTGGAAATGGTGAGAGACTTTCTCAGTCAACCAAGGGGAGTTGAATGAGAAGGATGTGTTTTCTCAGGAAAGCCTAGAGATAGGGGCAGAAGAGAAATCAACCCATCTATAAATCCAGTCAGAGAGAGTGTCCTAGATTTGGGAACAGAGCCTTTGGCAAAAAGGTAGCCAGACGGCTGTGGATGTGAGAGAGACCTGTTTCTTTATGCTGATGTAAAGACATAAGAAACTGTCTATATGCATTCTGATGATCTGTTTGAGGTTGGACTTATATATGAAAACAAACTGTTTGTTGTTTTAATGACGATTATAGTATATTTTATAAGTTTGGACTCAGCTGAATGATTCTCAGTATTTATAACCAAGCTGAACCACACTATGATAAATCAAAGGGGGTTCTAAATAACGATTGAGAGGCTATACCCTTTTTACAGAGGTGGTGTTTTAAAGGGAAGGGCAGAGCTGTATAAAATGGCAAGGCACTGTAGCAGGCTGGGGTGGGGAGCTGACATTCCAGTCTGTGCGGCCTTGTCACAATAAGATGACGCAGAGGCCATATACCATGACAAAGTTCAAATTCAGTTAAACCCTAATCACCTAAAAAAGCCATGCCAAAGGGATTTAATCTCTCTTTTTGATAAAGTTACAAGGCTGGTAAATCAGAGAAGTGTTGTGAATGTAGTATATCGTGATCTCAGTAAGGATTTGACAAGGTCCCTCATAATATTTTTGCAGGCAAGCGGGTGAACTGTGGGCTAACCATGCTAATTTCTGGTGGATCCATCCAAGGATTCCTTCAGTGAGATTCCAAGGAGAGGGAGAGTGTGGAGACAGAACTCCAGTCAACTGGAGAAAGAGAAGTTGTCAGAGTATTAGTACTGGTCTACTTAGGAGTCTAGAGAAAAAGACAGAGGAGAGACCAAACTAATATTGAGTTAAATCATCAGGGTTGACCTATATTTGGAAAATTATTTATTTACCCAATACCTTCCCCTTGTTTTCTGTTTTAATAAAAATCACCTGTTATTTTTATAACCTCTGGACTTAGTGGAGTGCTTTCCATTTGATTTAATCCATTTACAACCTGCTACCACAGATTATACTTTCCTTTTAGAGTACCCTTTAGGACTCTTTGCCTTTTATCCACAAACGTTGTGGGTTTAGGGAAAGCAGGGGTGTGGTGATAGATATTAAAAGGGCCACTGCTCTCCAGGGAGGGAGAAAAGAAAGCGGGGCTAGTCTGTCCTAGCCCTGGCTGGTCCTAGCTCTCCACACTCACCTCTGTTCTGCTTCAACCTGTGGTGAAGAGACTAGTGGGGGTACCACAAGGTTCTGTTCTGGGCCTGTGTTGTTCAATATCTTTATCAATTACTTGGATAATGACTGATGGAATAGAGGTCACACTTATCAAAGTTGTAGGTGACATCACACTAGGAGTGCTAGATAATACACTGGAGGACAAGATTAGGATTCAGAATGATTCATTGGAAAAGTGGGATAAAACCAACAAAATGAGTTTCAATGGGGATAAATGTAAGGTACTATATTTGGCAGGAAAAAAATGAAATGCACAAATATGGGATGAGTGACAATCTGCTTTGAGAACAGTATTTGCCAAAAGGAACTACTGGCTGATCATAAGTTAAACATGAATCAACAATGTGATACAGCAGCCAAAAAAGCCAATGCAGTTCTAGGCTGCTGCAACAACAGCAGTATTATGTTCAGATCAGGGGAAATAAACTGATCAGATCTGAGCACCACAGTTCAAGAAGGAAACTGACAAGTTGAAAAATGTCTAGAATGGGTTATTCAAGATGGTAAGAGATCTGGAAACCAAACTTAGGAGGAAAAGCTCAGGCATCCGGGAGCATTTAGCTTGGTAAAGAGATTGAGGGATGATGTGATAGCCATATTTAAATAACAGAAGGAATGTCATGTAGAAGGTGGAATGAGCTTGTTTTCTGCTGCTTCAGAAACAGTAACATGAACCAATGGATTCAAACTACAAGAAAAAGATATTCCATCTGAACATTAACAAGAACTGCTTTACTGTAATTGTTCTTTGACAGAGGAATAAACTGCCTCAGATGATGGTGGACTTTTCTTTGGAGGTCTTTAAGCAGACAAAGTTTGGATGGTCCTCTTTCAGGAGAACTTTAGTTGTATATTACTAGATGATCTTTGTGATGATTTCCAGCTTTGTGATTCTGTGATTTGTGTGGTCTCTACCATCTTACTTACCAGAAGGTGGAGACAAGCTTCCATGAATATTCTGAATAAGTCTAGGAACATTCAAGAGAGATGTGGAGCAACCTTCTCTATGAAATCATCAGTTCTTGGGTGTGGGTGGCCAAATAGAGGTTTCTGGCCTACAACAATAATCAGCTCTGGTCAAGATAGTCAATAGTGTGGGCTTTGTGGAACTGTAGTCCAAAAAATAAAAAATAAACCTCTTGAGGCCTACAGTAGATCACCCCTGCTCTGCTAGTACCACATTCCTGTACAGAACCTCTAGCATCTTGGTTTTCTCTGGACAGCTCCCTATTAATCTAATCCAGTTTTGTATACTGCTGTAGCTCAGAATTTGCAGGATGGCTTCCCAATGATACAGTCCCTTTGACAAATCTGAATTTTTTCCACTCAGTTCCTGCTGGATCATTTCCATTTGGTCCAAGGTCAGGAGACATGAGCAACCAAGAGAGTTTCTGAAGAACATCTGATGGATTGCTCAGCATCTTTACATCAATACTCATCATCAGAATTGTTGAGAGGTAAACAGAAAGATAAATATGGTAGCCTGTTGTCCCTCTAGGAAAGCAATTTCAGATGTTGCTTTGGAAAGCAGGACTATTTTTCCTGAAGCAATTTCCTCAATCACTTCCAAGAATTTATTTTATGAAAGCTTCATTCCTCCCAAACAACCCAATTCCTCCATTCTTCTGCCTATCACCATCAGCTTGTTTTTGTTGTGCATTAGGTTTGAGGAGGGTGTTTTTAATCACTTATTTTTCAAAGCACACAGCATGTAGCTTGGGAATGCTACATATTAAGAGGATGAATCACCTAAGTGCAGAACATTATTATTATATTTTCAATTCCCCACTTGCTTTTTAGTGGAGGAACTTTTCAAAAACTGAGCCTCTAATCTATTTGTCCTAATCTTGAGCATGACACTCAGAGGTACATCTCTTCTATTGTGGGAGCTAATATTGCCTCTTGTTATATCTGACATTTGAGACCAACAGAGTATAGTTTAAGGGCAAGTACCCACTCTGTGCCTAATCCAGGCTAGATAGGTAGGTTGGTAATATTCAGAAAGATGTATAAGTGTCATTCCAACAAAACTCATTATTTCAAATAATGGAGCTCAATTTAGAATAGGGACTGTGAAGTGTAATTATAATAACTGAGATTATACTTTTCTGCATGGATCCATCAGTAATGGTTTGTTGATTCCAAAGATTTTCATAGAATCGTAGAGTTAGAAGAGACCACAAGGGCCATTCAGTCCAATCTCCTGCAATGCCAGAATATTCAATCAAAGAAATCTCAACAGATGGCCATCAAGCCCCTGTTGAAAAAAACCTCCAAAGAAAGAGACCCCACCAAACTCCCAGGCAGTGTGTTCTACTGCTGAGCTACTGTTATCATCAGGAAGTTCTTCCTGATGTTTAGGTGGAATCTCTTTTCCTATAAGTTGAAGCCATTGCTCCATGTCCTACTCTCTGGAGGAGCAGAAAATAAGAGTGCCCCATCTTCCATAAGACATTCTTTCAAAATATTTAAACATGGCTATCATATCACCTCTTAACCTTCTCTTCTCTAGGCTAAACTTTTTCTCAGGGTGGTAGCAAGTTCAGGATAATGTTGGCTTAGTCTGCGGTTTGGGTGTTGGACAGGACTCCATGGCCGTTTTTGCACGGGCTTTCTCTCGCGCAAGAGCCCCGTGAGCCTCACGGGAGTGGGAGCGTCGCTTCGCACAATGCACTCCCGCTCACGTGGCATTCACGAGGCTCAAGCAGCGTGAGCGCATATTTTTTTATTTTTGGCTTGAAGCCGAAAATAGACCGCGTTCGTGCAATGCTTGCGGCAGCGTCCCGCACTTACCTGAAGTGCAGTGCGCCGTTGCAGACGAGCCAGTCGCGCTTCCTCCCCCAGCGCCACCTACAGCTCCCAGGGTGCACTGCGGAAGCTGGGGGCATGGCTAAAGAGTGCCGGTCACGCAAGAAGAAGCCAGCGGCAGTAAGGAGAAGTGGGGGGAGCGGCGGCGTTTCGGGGAGGATTCTCACGCGAGCCGCCCTCCCCTGTCGTGCAATCACCGGCGCTGCGAAAAGGGCCTAGGAGATCAGGCTTTCTATCCCTACTCAACCATAGAAACCCATTGGTTGGCCTGGAGTGAGTCACTTCTTCTCAGAGTTAGAGGAAAGCAAAAGGAAATCGCCTCTGAATATACCTTGCCAAGAATAATCTAAGATGAGGTTGCCGCATGTCAGAGTCAACCTGAAGGCACTCAACAACAATGCCACAATCTGAGGAATGAGAGTGGGTGTCAGGGTCTGGGTGGTGAGGATATTAGATGCAGGCATTGGGGCTAAAACAGGGAACAAACACTATGTCATGACGCCAGGGGTCAGAGCTTAACAAAAGCCAAAGCAGCAGAGGTCTAGCTGGTGTCAAGAGTCCAAAAGGGCAAGGGCAAGTCCAGGGAATAGGTCAAGGGGCCAGAAATCAGCAAGGTCAGGTTCACAGAGAGATCCAGAGAGGCTACAGCCAACACAAAAGACCATGTTGCTATGACAAAAGCTGCCAAGCAAACCCAGTCCTTATATAGCTAACTCCTGGCTGCTCCAGCTGCCCTGCATCTGAACAGCCAGCTGAGTCTGAAGCACTGGGCAGGATTTTGCAAAGAACGGGGTCAAGGCCAGGATTCTTGCAGGCACAATCCTGAAAGGACTTAGTCACAGACCCGAATCCTTACAGTAGGTGTCATCACCATGAACTGGCCTGGCTTCGGTAGACATTAGATATCATTTTGATATTGCAATCGGTCTTATTTTGCCACCCTCAGCCAAGTGTTTGTGAGGCCCCCAAACAAGCACTGAGCTAGGCATGGCTATGAAATGCTGAATCATTTCTGTTTACACTTAAGCAAGCCAGACACAGCCAGATCTTGCTTTAGGAGACCTCCCGAAACAAACAGTTCATTAAGTATGCACGCTAATACAAAGAGCCCCTGCCCTGAGCAGGCACCCTGGCAAGTTGGATACTCCACCGCCCAGGCACGCTACATCTACATACTGGTCGTTCCTTTGTCAATTCGAACTTAACTCAATCATGTTAAATTCTGACCTGTCGGAGACATTGTCTCGCGCCCAAACCTCATTGTTCTCTCCCAAGTCCAGACTATCCCACAGTTATATTTTCCCCCATAAAAACCCCAAGCTCTGAGAGCTTCCTCAGATCGCTCCAGACTTCCATCCAGCCTTGCTGCCGCTCTGTCGAGCAAACTCCCCTCAGCCTCCATGCTGAGTTTCTTCACTACCATCTTCAGCTTCTTTAGGACTACGAGAAAGGTGTCGTATCACCCATTTTCCCCTAAACTCTTATTTCTTATATCTTAGTTAGCTGTGCGGTTGTGTTGTCTTAAATGTTTGTCTGTCTTTAATAAAACATCATTTTTGCTATTTTAAAACTGTCTGACTGCTTAACTGACCTGACGCTGTATACATAGGGTTAAAAGATCCTTGCAAAGTTACCCTGCCTCTCGTTAGCTTAAGTGAGTGCTCCAGCTAATTTCCCCATCTTTTGTTGTGGTTGTTTGGTTATTTGGGCGCCCCTCTTGGGACCCCCAGCACAGAGGATAACATAGGGGTTGAAAGAATAATTGAAAATGTTCAAAAAATTGTCAAAAATATGTTTTCCAAGTGTCAAAAAAAAAAAAAACTGCCAAGGAGAATCCTGGACTAAGAAGAATCTTTGCAGTTTCAGAATGGAAGCAATGGTTCTTCCTTGTAGTTTAGTTTCATCAGGCTCCTCTCCTCCATTATTTCATTTATTTCCTCCTATGATTGATGGCCAAACAGCATTCACAATGATTCATTGGATAATCCTTACTTCAACTGGTGTTTTTATCTGATCAGAGAGGCCCAGGCATAGCTGTAGAAGCAACAGTTCTGTGATCTTTTGGCCCTCGCCTAGTACAATTGCAGCTGGCAAACTAGAATTAAGAACAGGGAGCTTATGGGGGTAGAGGAAGATGACTAGGTTTAATTTGGGGAGAAAAAGGATAAGAGCATCTGCCAGGGAATAAATGAAGAAAATTGAATTTTCATCTGAATCACCCTGGGAAAGAAAAGCAGAAATCACATGAGCATAATCATGGTTTTCTTCTCTATGTTTCTCTGAACAGGGCAATTAAAGGCAGAAACAAAGTTATTAGATAATTTGCTTCTGGTGACAAGATCACAGATTCAAATTCTCACTGGGGAACTCTCTGAAGGGATTTAAAAGCCTGTGCAGTATATGCTTCCAGTCCTGCTTTGATGTTGTCCCAAAGGAGTTTTAAAATGTCATTTTAAAAAAATTGCAAAAAGTAGAACATTTTGAACCTTTGCATAAGTGAGAACACAGCTATCTAGTGAGAACATTAGTGCAATATGCCTTTGCCCTTTTCAGTGTGATTTACAGGTCTTGAAACATGCTTTCAGAGCATCCAAAGATCATTACTGGCTCTGCTTTCCGCTTTCATCTCCCAGCTAAGTCCTTCCGGAACACATTGCCTTGAAAACCCAGAGCTTGGTTTCCCTTGCACACCTCAATGGAAAAGTGACTTTGGCAGTGTTCAGCTCCAGATACTTTTGGTATATGGCTTCAATGTCAGTTGTGATGATGCACCAGGTTTTAGTCAGAATTATTTGAGTAAGCTATTCAAGTTGTTGCACCTACCGTGGAGAGGGGGTTCAGAGATGCACCAGCTACCATGATCCCCAGCTAGTGTGGCCACTGTCTCTTCTGGTTGAGAGATCATGGGAGTTGTAATTCAAAAAGTAACTTTTCCAAGCAGTGCTAGAAATCACATTCCTCAAGACCCCTTCAGCATTACTTCAAGGTCCATAGGAAGGTGGCCTTATTGAGAAAGACTCAGGATGTACTCCATCCTGATGTTTTCTTCTGGCCAAGGTGATGGTGATTTCTTACGAAACACGTCAAAAATTCTCTGCTGTGACAACCTTGTTATGGAATACCCATTCCACAGAGAACCACTTGGAGCCCATACTAATAGCATTATTCCAGCCTCAAGTAAAAGCATGGATTTTTCTTGAAACCTATGGGACCTAATTGATTTTATCTACACGAGTATAGTTTATAATCATCTGAATCTATTTTAACAGGTTTTAAACTTTCTCATTTTAATTTGTCAGATTACTTTATGTTTTTAATTTGTTTAATTTTTTAAATAGTTCTTCTCATGTGTCATCAAGTTGACTTCAATTTATGGTGACCCTATGAAGGAGAGACCTCTAAAAGTCCCCATGTCATGCCCCCATCCCAGCAGTGGCATAGCTAGAGCTTTTGCCACCCAGTGACAGTCCCTGAGTTTGCCACACCAATCAGAGGAGGGAGGACTAACCCAAAATACCAAATAAAAACCTTGACTGGGCTGGGCTCATTCCCGGTCTCAGAGGTAGGATGGGGGAAGGCCGGTGCCTCTTCTTGCCTCCTCAGGGTTCCTCCTCTTCTCGCCTCTCCTCCTTTTCTTTCCCCCTCCTTCTCTGCCTGACCTGGAGCTCTGCCAGTGTCAATGCTGCTGCTTTGGCTGGGAACAGGTTTGACTCTGGATAGGGAGGGGAGGGGAGAATGGACAGCCCCCTTTCCCAGGGTGGCATGCCCCCTCCAGCAGACCTCTCCAGGAGCTCCAGTGTCTATCTAGCTGCTGGGCATCTGCCAGTGTGTGGAGGGTGGCCCAGCACTGCCCCAAAAAATGTGCTGCCTGGGGCAGACCATTCTCCTGCCCCTGCATTGATATGCTACTGCATCCCAGGACCCAGACATGACCCTTCCCAGCAGCCATAACACAGAGACATGAGGGGGACAATACTTAGCAACCGGTGTAGGTGGAAAAGGGAGAGCCCAAGACACTTGGAGCATTTATATAGTATGGACTTACTAGTTAGGCAAACAGCTGGGAAAGGCTCTCGGCATATATAAAGAGGGGCCAGGAGGGAGGACAACCAGGGGGCGGGTAACAACATGGCTTACATTTGGAGGCCTTGCTCAAGCTTGTAGAAACCTTGAATTTCACCTCAAGTATGGACTTTGCTAGTGGACTGTTGCTCTGGATTTACTGTGGACTTGGACTGCAAAACCATGCCTGCCTAACAAATTACTAACTACCTAACAAATTACTACAAACTTTGCTTGTGGCTGCTGGTAACAGACTCTAATTAGGGAGCTGTAAGCCTTAGCTGGCTGCTGGCACCGAACACCCTGGTCATCAACAGCCCTACTCAAGTCTTGCATACTCAGGACTGTGGCTTCTTCAGTTGAGTCAATACGACTGTAGTACCTCCTTCTTCTTTTCCAACTGCTTTCTACTTTGTTGTTAACTGCTGTCAAGTTGATCTTGACTTATGGCATCCCTATGGATGAGAGCCTCCCCAGCCACTCTATCACTAGTTGCCCTCCTCAGGTCTTGCAGATTCAGAGACATGTCTCCTCTGATTCAGTCTATTTATCTCTAATGTGGTCTTCCTCTTTTCCTACTGCCTTGCCAAGCATTAATGTCTTTTCTAGTGACTCATGCTTTCTCATGATATGGCCAACGTACGACAGCCTCAGTTTAGTCATCTTGGTTTCTAGGGAGAGCTCAGTCTTGATTTGCTCTAGGACCCATTTATTTGTCATCCTGTATGCGATCCCATAACATGGGGAAGGAAATATATACATTTGTAGAGAGGAATGAATGAAGGGCAGGGTAGATGAAGAGGCAAGAATAAACGGAGAAGCCATATGCAAAAGCTGCTTTGTTTGCAGACTTGGAATGAGGTCTGGTAGGATAAAGGAATGGAAAATTGGGATCTTAAAACTGGGCTCCATTGTTTCAAGTTAAAATAAAATCTTATTAAGGTTTTTAAAAAAGATGAAGTCCAAGTTCCTACAATGAGACTGCATAGCATAAATGTCAACATGGGGAACTTTGCATTGACTATGCTATGCAACACTTGGGTTGAATGGCAATGTTGTACATCTCAGAGAATATTCAAATGTGCAACCAAATACACAACTGACTGAGCATGTGCATTTATATGGCATTGATGTTCAACTTTGTTTCTGTGATCTTGAGCATGGACATCTTACATCATCTGCTTCCATAGTAGAACTTACATATTGGTAAGACATCAACAGGATTCTAGTCAAAGACTACTCTTGCCAATAATCAACAATTTGGTTCACTTGAGATGTTGGAGATTTGAAGTTAGGCTGAGAATTTTCACTCATTTTTGCTCTAGCATGCAGGAATTAATACTTTCAAAGTTTTCTCCCTGCTGGGTGAGTTTATGAGAGGTTTTTGTACATTTTTTTTGGTAATTATTCATTCTGTAAGTCTTTTTTTTTTTTTTTGCAAAAACTATTGCCCCAAAACATTGTTTTGAATGAAGAACTTTTTTTAAGAAATGCAACACCCTTTTGGACACATACACTGATTTTCTGTGTATCTTGGAGTTTAGGTAGAAAAATGGTTGTTGCACAAATTTTTAAACATTTTTCTGGGAAATGAATTTTTGACTGTCCTGCTGATATCTGCTGTCATGTACACCTCTAAGCATTGTTTATGCCTTTCTGTATCTTTTGCATCTCTCAGCTAGTCCGTTTGTGCTTGTTTTATGTGCGTGCACACATACTTTGCTTCACAAAAGAAAAAAACAGTTTTTCATACAGAGATTTATGAGCGAATTGTTAAAACCTCGACAAACACCATCGCTTTCCTCGACTGGTTCTGGAAGCTGGCAATTTCTCAGCAGCTTGTTTCAGCATGTCAAGAGAGCCTCTGACGCTCAGAATGAGAAAGTCTTACAAATATTCTTCTGTTCTACTGATGGGGTTGAGCCAGTGATGTGCATATCTCCTGGGCCTTTATAGTGTCACTGAATAGTTGCATTAAAGGTAGGGGGGAACCACATCAAGCTGTCTTATGCTGGCTCACAATACTTGTCCATCAAGCCTAACCTTGTCTATTCAGCTGCTTTACTGGGCAGCAGCAATCCAGGGTATTAGGCACAGATCTTTCTCAAACCTGCTGCTTCAATAGCAGTATAGCATTTATTTATTTATTTTTATTTCTATACCACTTAGCAACTAAGTGTTATCTAAGCAGTTTACAATGTATTTTTAGCTAACTGCCCCCAACAAGCTGGGTACTCATTTTACCGACCTGCAAAAGGATGGAAGGCTGAGTCAACCTTGGAGCCTTCAGATCTCGTACCTACAACTGTCACAATTTGGCAGGCCCTCTGTCATCCCCACCTTTTTTTTCAGCTGCTTTTAAAATGTCCCAGTTTCTCTCTCCTCCTCCCCCTTCCCCCTTTTTCCTCAGCTTTCTTCAGTTGCTGCAAACTGCAGTTCCAACTGCAAAAATCATTAGCACTGAATTCACGTGGAAAGAGGAGACACTCAATTGACTCAGTAGGTGGAAAGAGGACAGGATGGGCCAGAAGCTTGCAGAGGGGCCTACCCAGCCAGTGTATGATCTCCCACCAGGTCTCCTCCATTGCACAGCTCCACAGCTGGCAAACAGCTGGTGGGGGATATTTTTTCCACAGGGGCGCAAACCTGCTCTTAGTGGCCCCAGATAACCCAGAAATGATGTAATGCCACTTCTATTTTTACTCTGTGTCACTGGTGCTTCCTTTGGAATCAGTTAAGAAACTGGAGCAGGTCCAAAATACTGAAGCCAGACTGCTGTCCAAAGCTGGTTATAGGGAGCATAGAACTCCTGCTCCTGCTGTTGAAAGAGTTGCAATGACTGCTGGTTTATTTCCAGGCACAATTCAAAGTGCTATTATGACCTCTAAAATTCATACAGCTTTGATGTGCCATATCTGAAAGACCATATGCGACCTACCCCTTATTTCTCCCCAGATTGATTTTGCAGTTACATCCTCATAAGACACCTTGACACTAACATTCAGCCCTTACTCTACTTTTTAAACACTACTTTTGTAAAAGGGCTAGGGTCCTAAGTGTTCCCTCAGAACCAAATAGTTTATTTACGGTAGCATGTTCTTTTTTTGTTACCAGTGGCTTTAGACAACGCAGGCCAATTCAGTAGTTATAAAAACAAACTAGACCAATATTACAACTACATTAAAAATAAAGTATCTTATCAAGGTTCATGTAAAGTGTTGTCACGTTGCCCAGTTCAAACCTCTGACAGTCTTTGCCGTTAACTCCCAGTCTTAGACACAGTTCTCTGTGTCTTTCTCTCAGCTATTTAAATAAACTCAGCCACACTCTCTGGCCAAGATCTTATTGAAGGCTCTCTTTCAAACAGAATCTCTGCCTTATATATAGTTCCTATCATTCAGAAGCCTCTCCCACACACACCACTGTGCTGAGTTTCACTCTTAAGGTACCGCGCTTGTTGCCTAGCAAACCACCATCAAGTTGCACTTGCATTCCAAATAGCTGATTCCAAAGCAACTTCATCATGCCATACCTCCCAACAGGAACCTGCCTCAGTTCTTTTTTATAATAATTTTATTAATTTCACAGATAAAAAATAAACTTTCTTTAACCTGTAGTTTTACATGAAATGTTTCTGATCTTCCACTCTGCTCTGGTCTTCGCTTCTCGAAACACACTCCACATATTACATTTATGTATCACAATACAGTGTTCATCTCAAACACTGGAACATGCTTTCCCCTCTCCCCATTTCCACAATCAAAATACAGTCCTTTTCCCTTGACAGTTCCCAGCTATCTTCCATTATTGGCCATTCTGCCTTTCTCTACTCAACAAATTACAATTTATTCTCATTTCTCTACTTGTCTCTTTTAAATTCTGCTATCTTTTCTTAAATTAAGTCCTCCAACATTTATAAAATAAACTCTTAAATTTTTTAAAACACGTCTATCAATGTATATCTGGCAGTCTGAGCTATTGCTACTGTTACAGTCACTCCTCTTCTTGCCCTGGATCCCATTATATTGAAAATGTCTTGTTTCCGGAACCTGCCTCAGTTTTAAGATCCTCAGGGGAGGGCCTTCTCTAAAGCCATCACAATCCCAGGTATGGACAGTGAGAACACAGGGAACAGCCCCTTTGGTGGTTTCCCCCCAGGCTATGGAACTCCCTCCCATGGGAGGCTAGATTGGCCTCCTCTCTGTTCTCCTTCTGCCAGCAAGCAAAGACTTTCTCATTTCCCCAGTCCTTTGATTGTTGACTGACCAGTCAACTGTGCACTGGTAGCTTCTCCAGGGCTACAACAGTATGCTCACAGAGGTCTTCAAAGATGGTTTAGAGGCTAGAGCTAGTGCAGAAGGGTGCCAAGCTTTGCACTTTGAGACAGATGAGCCACAGCAATCCTGTTCTGGCTCAGCCACATTGACTCTGTGTTGCTTTCCAATCTGTGTTCAAATATTTGGCAAAATCCTTTCAAACTAGAGAAATCATACCAGAGCCCTATGGCTACATGTGGCTTAAAGAGGGAGCCCCTCCTGCAGAACTCAGGACAAATGGGAGGACTCTCAGGACAAGAACATTGCCTAGAAACTATCTATCTATTCCGAATTCCCTTAGTCATTTTTATCTGAATGGAAAATTCTCTGCAAGTGTTATTGATGCTCCATGTATTGTGTTTAACAGAATAAAGAGAGGCTGCTCCATGTTATACCTCCTTTGTAACATCTTCAGATCCCACCTCCTATAACATCACAAAGGGTCATCCCTTGATCTCAGGTTTTGTCCATAACATTTGAGAGCCTGCAATAGTCTTGAGCTGAGGCCTATATGGTCATAGCTTCTAGGTAGCTCACTAGGCTTCTAGATTCAGACCATAAGATTTCTAGACTGTTTAAAATGGTCTATAGTAAGTTGTCTTTCTTTTCTGTTCCTGATTTTCCATCAGCAAGCTGCCTCCTGCTTTGCCCTGATACTGATAGCTGATGCACTTCCAGTCTTCTGTACCTTCAGGATTAGTTGCTTTTCCCAAGTTCCTTCTGCCTCTTTGGGTTCCTCCAGGTTCCAGTGTCTGCCCACTGCCGAGGAACCAATTTTGGCCCACTTATTATCACATCTGTCCAAGCAGGGAGTCTGATTATTGTAATTATCAACACTCCAGTGGATATACTAATGACTACACAAACCAATTTACTGTAAGGCTGTGATATGCTTGGCTAATCCAGTCTCATTTTGGGGAAATTAGATTAAAATACTCTCTCAACTAGTTCTGCATTCCTAATTAGCAAAAGGAACATGATCTGGCTTCCTGTGACAGTGAGTACATCTCTATTACACACCAGTGGACCCAATCCTCTTGAGTTGTTGACGTTCTGTTTTCTTTCAATCTGTTCCATGAAGCCACACTTATTCTGTCAATGCATGTGATCCTTTCAAAAATCCCACCCTTGGAATAATAGGCCTTTTCTGCACCTGATTTCATCCTGTTGGCCTGTGGTTGCAATCCTGGCAGCGCATTTGGCGGGAAGGGAGTGTGACGGGAACACTCCCCTCCCCTCCACACCAGACCGAGTCCCTGAGGAAGGGAATACGAGGGATACACCTCTTCCTTCTGCAGCACAACCAGACTCTTTCTCATGCTGCACTGGGGCAGGAAGCACTTCCATTGTGCTTCTGGGCCTTCTGCAGGGCAGGTAAGTGCAGGAGCATTGCACAATCAGGGGTTATTGACAGAGAAAAACTGTCAGGATCAGACTCGTACACAGGACTAATAAACTTACATAGCAGATTTATTGAGAAGATGAAGAGCAGTGAACACAGACGTCAAAAGACAGAAGCGGCAAATATTCTCAAAGTCTCTAAGGTTAAACAGTTCAGTTTCACACGAGAGATAAGCGAGTGCATATTTTTTCTACTGCAGGTCAGGATGACCGCCAGGTCACCATAGCTACTATCTTTCTCCTCTAGCAAATGTTTTGAGAACTTAGGAATGTACATCTGCTACATCCTTACTACAAAGCCATCAGGAAAATTACTAACAGTTATGCATGTTCAATCTACACACTAAATCATAATCCCCTCATATGGAGGGCAATCCCGACAAACACCATCAACGATTTACCCTGTGATCATGCTGGCTGATGACACAAGAAGGACAGGACTTCTTGTGAAAGAGTCATTGTGGTCTTGCTCCTCTCACATCCCCATGCCAGGATATCATGTCCACACAGAAAAGACCATAGAATCATAGAGCTGAAAAAGACCACAAGGGCCATCCAGTCCAACCCCCTGCCATATAGGAACACACAATCTGTTTAAAAACCTCCAAAAAGGGTGGGTGATTCCATCATACTCCCAGGCAACTTATAGAATCATAGAAATGTAGAGTTGGAAGAGACCACACGGGCCATCTAGTCCAACCCCCTGCCATACAGGAACACCCTCAAAGCATTCCCGACAGATGGCCATCCAGCCTCTGCTTAAAAACCTCCAAGGAAGGAGACTCCACTACACTCCGAGGCAGCATATTCCACTGCCGGACAGCCCTGACCTTCAGGAAGTTCTTCTTGAGGTTCTGGTGGAATCTCCTTTCCTGCAGCTTGAATCCATCGCTCTTTGTCCTGGTCTCTGGAGCAGCAGAAAACAAGCCCTCTCCTTCCTCTACAGGGCATCCCTTCAAATATTTAAACATGGCTATCATTATTCCACTGTTAAACGGCTCTTACCATCAAGAATGTTAAGATGGAATCTCTTTTTCTGAAGTTCAAAGCCATTTCTCCATGTCCTAGTCTCTGGAGCAGAAGAAAACATGCATGCTCCATCTTCCATATAAAATCCTTTCAAATATTTAAATATAGCTATCAGGTAATCTCTTAACCTTTTCTTCTCCAGGCTAAGCTTAGCCAGTTTGCTAAGCCTCTCCTCAGTTCTTCTTACTGTCTTCAAAATGCCTCAGACAGTTTTTGATCAAAGAGAAACCTCTACATTGAGGCCCACCTGCCCCAACTTCACCCTTCCTGATGTGTTGGGCCACAACTCCTGTCATCCCTGGGCAGCAAACCCAATGACAATTGCTGTGTGGAGACGATGAGAGTGGTGATACCACATATCTGCAAGTCATGGTGCCTGAAAATGATAGCAATGGTGGACCAACATGCCCAGAACTGTAATGGTGTGGTAATTTATCAATGGTCCCCTTCCTCTGATCGAACAAAGTTACGTTTATTGTATTATCCAAACTTTGCTTTGCTTTGCTTTTCTGTTCTTTTTTTAAAAAAATATTCTATGAAAATTCCTTTCAAGGAAAGCTAGAACTTCCAGGACAGAATTAACTGCATGAAACAGAACGGCAATTCAATTGCTTTGTTACATTCTGTGTACTACTGTGTTTTAGGCCATTTCGTCACTACACTCTTATAGTGCGATTATTCCACTTTCAACATCTTATAGAATCCTGGGGTTTGCACTGGAGGGAGGGGCCAGCTGGCCCCTCCCTAACTGCAAACTCCAGGATTCCATGGGATATTGAAAGTGGAATAATCACGCTATAAGAGTGTAGTGCAGAAATGGCCTTAGTTAGTGGGACTACAGAGATTCAAGCAGGGTCACTGACACAACTGATTTCCTGTGTTCAAATGATCACAAGCTAAAACAAGCTCTGAGTTTTAGTCTGAACTTTAATGCACTTATCAATAGTGCTGAGCCTATTTTGGGGATAGAATTTAACATCTTGGACAGGGCCTTTAAAGTTCAATCTCAAATCTGGAGCAAATTCACCATCCTACTGACCTGGATGCCATTGGCGTGCTACTGCAACTAGAATACAAGGCAAGCATAAGCCGGTTCCCAGGCACGGAGCCTGCTTCCTCTTTTCTTTATCAGTCACTTGTCTTGGCACAGGGCTGGAGAAGGAGGAGGGAAAAGGAGGTGCTGGCTGATATTTTTAATCTGAGCTGGATGGTGAATCCACTTTAGGTTTTAGTGTGAACTACCCACCTACCCAAGATGGTGAAATCCATCTTCCAGAGAATAACATTTAGCACATTAAAGTTCAAACCAAGAACCTGCAGGGGTGGACTCACCAATGCAGCGGCATAGAAAACAAGAGCCGTTACTAGCAAGAGGGTATCCACTAAAGATGAGGATTATGCCAGAATTTCTGCTGCCAAACACCTGCTTGATACATCCATTCCACCACTTAGAATGCCATCCAAATGAATGGCTGTGCAGAGCATCATTGGCAAATTAAAAAAAAAAAACATGCTGGCAATTGATAACTTTATCACCCACTCCTGAAAAAGCCTTTAAAGTTGGCTTCCTCTCCTCAGCAAAATGGTGCCCAAATTCACCACCTCTAAATGGGATTTAAAAAAAAAAATCTCTCAGCAGGCATTTTCGCTCATCCCTAAATCCTGCTGACAATCTGTCTCACCAGCCATCAGTGACTAATTGAAATGTCCTTTACCAGGCTCTGAGTCAAATAAACAGCTTTTATCCCTTTTCTCAACAGTGCTCGTCAAGCGACTCTGGCTCTAACCTGAGATGGAAGGAGCCCTTTTCCAAACAAACGCTGGGTGTCAAACACTATCGTATTTACTCTGAGCAAGGTCTAGCATATTTATTTTTGCAAATGATACTTGCCTGCTAGCAAGCTCCACAGCAGAGCTTTCCAAACTTTTCATGTTGGTGACACGCTTTTTTAGACATGCATCATTTCATGACACAGTAATTCAGTTTTACTAGCAAACTGGAGGTTAAACTAACCCCTTATAAGAGATACAGACACATACATTGTAATAACAAAATTTATGGGGGCACAACATATCTCATAAAAACTTTTCATATATTTTTTAAAATATGATTTAGCAATAATAACATATATTTCCAAGATTGTAGGCAACACACTAATGTGTCATGGCACACCATTTGGAAAGGCCTGCTCTACATCTTCAGCAAGAAAGGGAATATAGTTGTATTGCAATATAAGAGTTGTAGTAATAAGCGTGGGCTTGGGTCAATGTTGTGTAGTGATTAGAGGTTTTATCTTTAAAACAGTGGTTCTCAACCTGTGGGTCCCCAGATGTTTCTAGACTTCAGCTCCCAGAAGCCCTGAGCATTGACCATAGTGGTTGGGGCTTCTGAGAGCTGAAGTCCACAAACATCTGGGGACCCACAGGTTGAAAACCACTGCTTTAAAAGAAGAAGTGAGCAGGAAGCACCTTCTACTCACTTCCTCTTTTTTTTTTAAAGAGCTTTTGTTGTTTTTCTGTGCCTTCAAGTCATTTCCAACATAAGGTGATCCTAAGGTGAATCTATCTTGGGGTTTTCTTGGCAAGATTTGTATTTTGCACTTAGCTAACTCAGCAGGAAAGAGAAGAGACAAGAGGAATGGATGGATTCTACCCGTTCCCAGTTGACTCAGGCCAAAGCAAAGTCTCTCCTAGCTTGTCTGTTCTTCCTCATTAATAACATTTGACATCATAGACCCCGTTCTGATGTTCTTTGGCCACACATGTCCCAGTTTTCATCTGTAAACTGTTGGAGGGTGTGATACATACATCTCAAATGGAGATAAAACACTGCTCAAACACACATTTGAAAAAGGGGGAGATGTGCTTAAGTAATGTGTATAATTTAAAACATGCTCAAAGCTGTACTTTTTTAAAAAGCAAACTATGGGATCAATCTTATCTGATAAAAAGCAAACTTTGAGAGCCTATAGCAAACATGGAAGTTAGCAGAGGTAGGCATCCAGAGTTACAGATGTCTGCACATGCTTATTTCAACCCAACACCCCACACACATACTTCTAACCAAAATGCTCTCTTGACTTGGGATCCATTACTGCCTCTAAGTCTGACCTACCTCAAAGGGTTGTTCTGGTGGGGTGTCAGTTATACCACCTTGTTACTGCACCACGCATCCCCCCTCCATGATTGGCATAGTTTAATTAGCAAATATTATTTAATTGGCATTATATCAATTGGCATGAGGTAATGGAAAGGTCACGCTGGAAGAGGCAAATTACAGACTGTATATGTGAGATTGCAAGGCAGGTCTGCTGCACCCACCTCTTAGGCAGGAACTGAGTCATTGTCAGGCTAATAGCGTGGCCACTCTTGAGACTATAGGCTTATGCTAACAAGGTGGATCTCTGGATCTCTCAGATTTAAGTGGGGAAATTCCCACCAAATTGTGATTCCTTCAACCCTGGTCACTGCACACTTGGATGTTTCCCTATTGTTTCCTCACCTCTCCACAATACTTGGCTATTACGACAGCCATTGTCCTTCTGTCACCTAAATGCTAAGACCATTAGCTCCATCTGGACTTCATTGTTTGTGTTGCCACTCCCATTGTCCACTTGGCTGGGAAAAAGATTCAGACCCATACCTGCAGGATATTTTTTGGGTATAAGAACCCCAAATCTCAGGCTGCCCAATGCAGTCTCTCGCCATTCTGAATGCCACACTGTCTATCCGACTCCCGAACTAGAACAGCCCTTAAGTGCCTGCCAAAGCTACATTGCTACTCTTCTTTACTCTCTAGACTGGTAAATATTGCCCAAATCCCTCAGCATCCTCTACCCCAACTTTCCTCCCTTTCCTTCAGTTAGTCCTTGTGCAAGTGTGTGAGTGTTTGAGCTTTTGCATGCTTGGGTGACTCTCGTTAGCAAAAAACACACTTTTAGTTTACATTTGAAATCTCTGGCTGGTTCTTTCCTGTGTGACCCCGTAAACATTGGTAGAAAAGATCTCATTAAGTTGCCCCCTTCTTGCAGGCCTCCTCTATTGAGCTAATTATTCCCCACTTTTGAATGGAGGTACTGGCATCATTGGTAGACCCTTGTGGCATTCATGTTTTGGGGTAACAGCCTTGAGATCTTTCAAAGATAGAATAAATATCTAACAACTGATCAGTTCAGTCAAGAAAGGAAGATGGAATCACAGCAACTCACTGGTCCAAGCATATGCAACTAATGTTCTCAAAAAATATGGGAGGTGTGTGCGAACTCTTTTCCAGTGCTACACTCAGACAAATCTCTACCATGGTCCCTATACTGTAGATTAAAAAAAAAAATTATCATTAAAATTATTTATATCCCATCTTTTAAAAATACCATGAATTGAAGGTGGTTTACAAATTGAAACAGGTACTAGAAACATGGCTAGAAACATAGTAAAGGTTATCTCTAAAAAGCAAACTATTAATAACATTAAGCATAATTTAAACCATGCATTAAAAATAAAAAAAGCAGTACAGTGCCTTGTTGAAAACCTGTTCTTTAAAAAAAAAAATAGCCAGTTGCTGAAAGCCACATTATTAAAGTCCAATTCAATTGGGTCTATGTCAGATAACTAGGCTCCCTGTCATATGGAAAAGAGTATGGTCTGCTGGATGTATATTGGGGCCGGATGTATATTGGGGCCAAATGTATCTAACCATTGCATAGAAACTATGAGATGTCTTCATTAGTATTGCTAATTGCTATTACAAAGTCCATTTCTGCACTACACTGTTATAGTGCTATTATTCCACTTTCAACCTCCTGTGGAATTCCTGGACTTGTAGTTTACCAAAGCCAAAGAGCTCTCTGGCTGAGACTTCTAAATGCCCCTCCCTAAACTGCAAACCCCAGGATTCCATAGGATGTTGAAAGTGGAATAATAGCACTATAACTGTCTAGTGCAGAAAAGACCAATATATCCATTACTAGCTGCTGATCCAGGCTATAGGGCTGGAAATGAAAGTGCAAACTGGAGAGACATGTTGTTTTGAGAACCCAGTGCTTTTGAGATAAGAGCAGGAAATATGTGATCACTTCACATGGATGTAGGGGAACAGGTAGTAAGCACTGGCCTGGGAAAGCGTTGGGGAGCTGGTGTGGAGGATGGATTTATGGTTCTCACCAATCACTGTTTTGCATACCTTTATTTGTAGTGTTAACCTACAAAAGCTACAAGCTGTACATATGCTTTAGTCTCAGCAATTTCTATGGAAGTGTTCTGTGTTGCTCATGTTTATCCATCTAAATAAACTACTGTCCACCTCAGATTGAATTTTGTAGAGTGCAGGTTATCCAGTACATGACAGGCTGTTGCCAGTAATAAATAACAAACAAAACATGTATAAGATGATGTATAGATGGTATCTAACCCCAAGTAAGGCCATTTCCACACTAGATTGTTATAGCACTATTATTCCACTTTCAACATCCTATGGAATCCTGGGGTTTGCAGTTTGGGGAGAGGCCAGCTGGCACTATAACAATCTAGTGTGGAAATGGCCTAAGTTGTCAAAAACTGTCTAAAAATGCCTCACATCACTGTCGGAGATGTCAAGATAAGAAGGGCTCCTTCTTCCATATGTGGTGGACTTGTAAGAAGGCAAAAAGTTATTGGTCTAAGATTTATATGGGTGCTTTTTTTTAAGTGGATTTTATCATATCACTAGAAGGGGTTTTACTGGATGCTATACACAAGGAATTAAATGGAAAATGTGGACTACTTCTTTGTTATATGAAAATAGCTGCAAAAATATTGTTTGCTCAAACCTGGAAATGGGCTTAAACACCAATGATGGAAGAATGGATTATTAAAGTGAATGAGTTATCCCAATGGGCCAGACCAATGTGAGCCTTAATGAATAAACCAACTGAAGATTTCTCAAAAAATCAAAATCATTTATGGACTTTTTAAGCAATAAGAAAGTTAACTATGCCATAACTTGTGATTATAGTTATTAGTAAGTCTAGTAAGAGTGCTTAATTGAATCTGTAAGGATAGAACAATATTCTCTTTTTAAAATCTTTTCTCTTTCATTGTAGTTTGGGGGTGTCAGAGCTCTTTTGTGATTTAGTAAGTTAGTGTTTAGTTAGTTAGCAAGATAGTGTTTAGTGTTTTTAGTTTAGTGCTTCTGTATTCTGTTGTAATTTTAGTTTTAGTTAAAAATGTCAATTTGCATTTATGTTCTTTTGTGTTAAAATTAATGAATAAATATTTTAAAAAGCAATGCAACACCCTAATGAAAGCCTGTTCTTTAAAAACAGCCGGGTTCCTGAAAGCTACATTATTAATGTACAATTTAATTGAAGCTATTGCCAGAAATGAGATCAATGCAGCAGTAGCAATGTATTACAAGCTGGCGTGCTTATGTGCAGCCTGTGCATTTGGTTCTTTTGCAAATCCAGCTGTCCAGGTTTTCAAAAAGAGAGGCCTTGAGGCTAATTCCTTTGCATGACATTTTATAAGCTTTTAATACCACTTTTTCTCATACTTCATTTTCCTTAAATTGGCAGGGCAGCATCCTTTTTGTTTTCTCATCTTGCTTCTCTAGCTTTCAAAAGAATATGGAAGCCATTATTCATTATTTTTAATGGCCCCACACATAGGAAGTAAACCAAGGAGACCTGGGACTGTAGATTACATTCAGAAGAACAAGATTAACAGTACATGTTCCCCTACAGAAACAGTTGGATATTCTTCTCTGCTGAGGAATGTCTGCGTTCAATTCAAGGTGGTGGAAGCAGAGTTGCTCCTAAGGTGCCCTTGTGCTTACAGAATGGTTGCGTATTTGACTGTGCAAAGTTGCCCTCATATAGCCTCCAGCATTTCACAGTGTAAAACTGGGGTGCACCTGGCCAAGTAACATCAGTGTGTGGTCAAGATGACAAAGATTACTAATGAGGAAAAACAGACAAAATAGGAGGCTGCGGCACTTTACTTTTGGTTTAAGCCTAGAATCATAGGCCTTTTCTGCATTTTATATTTCAAACGGGGCAGCGCGTCCTCCAGCGAAGACGTTTACACTTCGGGGCGAACTGGGTCCGGACTACTTAATGTTTGTCCGGACTTCAGCCTGCTCCGGAATGCCCAGAACTGGTGGTTCCCCGTGCTATTGAAAGACCGATTAAAAGAGGACTTTCAATAGCCCGGCGGCCCCAGTCCGTCGCTGCCCTAAGTGTAGATTTGCAGGCTCGCGCCAGCGTGAGGCTGCAGATCTTCCAGAGGTGGGCTTCCGGCTGGCGAGCTTCTCCGGTTGGTGGAGAGCCTCCGCCAACCGGAAGCCTCCATTTTCATCTCTGGAGAGTGTGTAGCACGGGCGCGCGCTGCTCCGGATTGTCGTGGATCGTCAGGGGGGAGCGTGCCAGTCCGGTGAGTAACGGACTGCCCCGTTTCCTCCTCAAAGTGCGGAAAAGCCCATAGTGTTACCGCAGTTTTCTAGCCTGGACTTGGGGGATATTAGATATCATTTTGATATCAATAATTTGGCCATTTTTACCTGTTCCTCTCCACGTGCTGCAAGGTCCCCGGACAAGCTCGCATACAGGCATGGCTGCTAACACTGTAATATTCCACACAAATACAGGCAGGCCAGAAATAGCCGTCCCACCGCTTCAGGAGACCTCAAGGCAAGTACCACATTATGTATGCATGCTACTTACAAAGAACTCCCTGTCCTGAGCAGGCAGTTTGATGAGCCGAATACTCAAGCGTCAAGCACTCTGCGTTTGCATACTGGCCACTTTATTGACAATTCAGACTTAACTCAATCATGCTAAATTCTGATCTTTCGGAGGCTTTGTCTCCAGCCCGAAACTCATTGTTATCCCCGAGAACGGACTAGCCTGCGGCCGCATTTTCCCCTAGAAGAACCCCTGACTTTGAGCGCTTCCTCGGATCACTCCCGACTTCCATACTGCCTTGCTGCCGTTTTGCTTAGCAAGCATTCCCCTCAGTCCCACGTACTGAGGACTTCCATATCCACGTACTCTATCTTCAGACTACCTAGCTTCAGGACAGGTGTAGTATTACCCATACCAAAAACCTCCTCTAAAAATCCCTCTATCCCACTCCAGCCTTTATTTCCCTAGGTATCTGTGTGAGTGTGCTGCATACATTTGTTTGATTGTATTTTAATAAAAACAACAATTATTATTCCACTTCTGTTTGTTCCTTGACTCGGCCTGACCCCGTAGACATTGGGTAAAAGATCTCGCTCCATTGCCCTGCCTCTCGCAGTGCTGACTTGTGCTCTTTGACTAATTTCCCCAACTTGTATAATTTGGAGAGCATTTAGGTGTCCCTCACGGGACCCCCCAGAAATCAGGGTAACAAAAGAATAATAGAGTTAGAAGATATTACAGGAGCCATCAAGCCCAACCCCCTGCTATGCAGGAACACACATCTAAGCATTCCCAACAGATAGCCATCCAGCCTCTGCTTAAAAACCTCCAAAGAAGGGGATTCCACCACACCCTGAAGCACCATATTCTACTGCCAGACAGCTCTGACCATCAGGAAGTTCTTTCTGAGGTTCAGGTGGAATCTCTTGTCCTGTAGTTTGAATCCGTTGCTTCTTGTCCTAGTCTCTGGAGCAGTGGAAAACAAGTCTGTTCCCTCCTTTTCTACCATTCATTGTTATAGTGCTATTATTCCCCTTTCAACATCCTGTGGAATTCTGGGGTTTGTAGTTTGCTGAGGCCAAACAGCCCTCTCACTGAGAATTCTAAAGGCTCCTCCCTAAACTACAAACCCCAGGATTCCATAGGCTGTTGAAAGGGGAATAATAGCACCATAACAGTGTAGGGCGGAAGGGCCATAAGTTTCATTTTTAAAAAATCTTTAAAGAAAAAGGTACCAGAGCAATCTTGCATCTACTTTGGCTCTGTAAAGAAGAAGCACACGGACATGCTGGCTGGAGGATGCTAATAGCTGTGCAAAAAATACATTTTGCAAGCTTTCCAGGGGGTTTCTGGTAGCTATAGTCCAGAAGAGTAAGTTTTCCAAGGTCTACTTTTATGAGATCTGACTGAAGGATATTCTCCCTTAAAGTGACTAGTACTTCTTCTATTTTTCTTCTTCCCATATAGAGAAATAGATGCATGCTCACACTTTAATAAAAGATTGCCTCCAAGGCATTTCTATCTGAAAGCTGAACAGGTATGTTTAATTAATAGTTATCTTATAGGGAATGTTGTGCCGGTAATTGTTTAAGCCTGGGAATCTTAATATAATTCTAGAGGGGAATATGAGAAAGGTCCCCCAGAGAGGTCCCCCAGAGAGTAAGCGAGGAAGTCTTTGATCTTCTTGAGAAGAAACCCCCTCCCCCCAGCCTGTAGTGGCAGGCCTGCTTCTGCTGGGGCCAAAGTTATGATGCATGTTGAGTAGGGGTGGGAATCATTACATCTTTCAGATACTTTTGAACTGCAACTCCCAGCAGCCCTAACCACTAAAGCCAATGATGAAGAATGCTGGAGTTGTGTGTATTGTGTTGCCTTCAAGTTGTTTTTGATTTATGGCAACCCTAAGGCAAACCAATTATGGGTTTTCTCAGCAAGATTTGTTCAGAGGGGGTTTGCTATTTCCTTCTACTGAGGCTGAGAGAGTGCGACTTTCCCAAGGTCACCCAGTGGGTTTCCATGGCTGAGTAGAGATCTGAATGCTGGTCTCCATAGTCCAAGTTCAGCAGTCAGTTTATCACACCACACTGGCTCTCTAATGAAGTTTCAATCCAGCAATATTCGGAGGGCCCCCATGATGCAGAAGGAGGCCATCTCAACCTGTTTGTTTATTCAGACATAAGCATTACAGAGATAGCTATGATTAGCTCTCAGGTGGGTGTGAATATCTGTCCTGTGCTGGCAGCCTGCCAAGGCTTCCCAGCTGTTTAATCAGGCAGACAGCAGCAACTAGTAAACAGCATTTATTAAAGCAATCCAAAATACTTTGTTTAACTTTAAACTGGAGTCTTTTTCTACAGTTAATGCTGGTATACATAGGTGAAAAGATCCTACCATTACCCTCCTCCTGCAGACCTCCTTTGAGCTGTGATTCCCCCAAATTCTAAGTAAACGCTGGCATTGTGGGTGGACCCCAAAGTCCCCCACCTCTTAAGGTAACAATATCTCCTGCCCTCCCCATCTCTCCTTGCCAGGTGCCTTTTGTCCTTAGCATCTCAGCCTCCGCTTCCACCATCTACCCCTTTGCTGGCCCACTAGGCACCACTTCAACTGTCTGCTCTCCTCCTCTGTCTTCTGCCTACTAGTACCCTTCTTGTCCTATTGGTTTCCATATCCTCCAACTGTCCTGATTTGGCAGGGACAGTCCCAGTTAATTCTTTGTCATCCTACTTTTTCAACTGCTTTTAAAATATCCCAGTTTCTCTCTTCTTCTTGACTTTCCCCCTTAGTCTTCAGCTTACTTTGGTTGCTGCAAACAGAGTCCAAAAGGAAAAGCTGTTACATTAAATTAACTCAGCAGAGGAAGAGGAGAGGAAAAGGCAAGATTTCCCCCATCCCAACTGGCTCAGGCAAAAGCAAGCAGCTGCGGATATCCTACGTTGTATGTTCTTCCTCATTTGTAACTTTTGTCATCTTGACTACTGTCTGATGTGGCTTGACCATATGTGCCTGCGTTTTCATCTGTGAAATGTTGAAGGGGATGGGTTTCTCTGTCATTCGCTTTCTCCCTTCCTCTCCATTTTTCTCCTTCCTCCTTTTTAAACTCCGCACTCTCTCTGCTCCACTCATACCCCACCCTTCCAGACCCACATGTTGCCTCACCTGAGCTGTGGGTGATGTTGGACTTGGTTGCCTCCTGTTACTGTCATCCTTCCCCAATATCACTAGTTTCCTTATTCCACAGCTGGCTTCCACCTTTCTGATGCCACTGATAAGTATGTGCCATATTGCCCTGTGGAGCTGGGCAAGTCTGGCTGAAAGCAGCCAATGACAGCTCAGGGAATACCATGAAGGAGGGCCTGCGGGAAGAAAGTGTTACAAAACTGAGACTTGTCTCTGTCAGAAGGCAGATGGGAGAAAAAAATTCTGACACAGTGATAGGGAACAGATTTCAAAGAGACAGGAACAGATGGCACAGAGGCAGGAGAGTCATCCAGAGGGAAGAACTGAGGACATTTTTGCATGGCATTGCAGTCTCAAGTTTGGGACATGATGGCAGTGGCCCACGGGTTGTGCTTTTGTACAATGTCATTATGGTCCCACTGCCATCTCTTCTCCACCTGTCACGACCACGGGATATTTGCTTAACAGAATAAACCCATTAAGTGCCTGCAATCATGCACCTCTCCCATCACTCCCACCCATGTGGAATGGGCAGAAGCGCAATGAAGGTGCTTTCTTCACAGCACAGGAAAGAGGCTGGCTGCGCTGCAGAATGCAGATATGTGTCACTTGCACTCCCTTCCACAGGAAACCAGCCAAGTGTGGAAGGGAGCATTCTCATCACACTCCTTTCCCAGCAAAGGTGCTGCTGGGACCGCGACAGGAGGACAACGGAAGAAGGTGCAGTGTTACTACCGTGAACTGACCTGGCCTTTGGTAAACCTTAGGTATCATTTTGATATCACAATTCGGTCTTGTTTTGCCACCAGCCAAGTGTTTGTAAGGCCTCCGAACAAGCACAAAGCTAGGTATGGCTATTAAAGCTGACTCATACTTGTTTACACCAAGGCAAGCCAGAAACTGCCAGATTTGCTTTAGGAGACCTCTCGAAACAAACACTTTAATCAAGATATGCACGCTCACACAAAGAGACCTCTGCCCCGAGCGGGCACCCTGGAGAGCTAGACGCTCAACTGCCAAGCTAGCCGCATCTGCATACCGGCTATACTATTGTCAATTCGGACTGTAACTCAATCATGTAAATTCCGACCTTCCGGAGACATTGTCTCAAGCCCAAACCTCATTGTTTTCGCCCAAGACTAGACTAGCCCACAGTCATACTTTCCCTAATAAAAACCCCCAGTTCCGAGAGTTCCTCAGACTGCTCAGACCACCCTTTGGACTGCTATCCAGCTGTGCTACCGCATCTCCTGGCGAGCTCCCCTTGGCCACCACGCTGAGTTTCTTCACTTCCATCTCTGGCTCCTTCAGGACTACGAGAAAGGTGTTGTATCACCCATTTGCCCCAAAACTCTCGTTCCCTATTTCTTAGTTAGCTGTGTGGTTGTGTTTTCTTAACTATTTGTCTTCTTGTTAATAAATATTATTGTTGCTATTTTAAACTGTCTGACTGCTCACTGAACTGAACCTGTATACATAGGGTAAAAGATTCCTGCTAAGTTACCCTGCCTCTCTTTAGCGAAGAGAGCGCTCCAGCTAATTTCCCCATCTTTGCTTGGTTTGTTTGGTCATTTGGGTGCCCCTCCCAGGACCCCCAGTTCACAGGGTAACAGCAGTGCAGAAACAACCTGACTGTGGTTTTTCGGGAGCTATGAATAATTGAGAAGTTCAATGACTGATGTGTTATTTTCTGTGTCTTAGTAAACTTCCACTTGTAATTCTTTGTTTAAACTGTCTCTGTCTGTCTCCATCAGTCCTGGTAAAGAGTCAAGTCACACTTACCTGACAAAACAACACAGGCACTCATCCACAAGGGGGTCACCTTGGGGTCCAAGTACCAAATCCAGTACCGGATTAAGAAGGGAAAGAGGGAAGGTGAGTGACAGGAACCCAGGGCTGGAACAGTGGGGCCAGCTTGGCAAGGGGTTCCGTCAGAAGCCCTTCAAAGCCTACTTTCTTATGTATCCTCTTATATCCCTGCATCCCACTGGCATTCTTTCTACACCAAGTTAGCTCTCTCCTTCACTGGGACACACCTTAAAGTTTAATATCACTTTTTAAATCCTCTTTCAAGGGAGATTTCTGGTTCAAATTCTCATTAATGTTATCTCAGGAAAAGGTTCCTGGATATAATTTGCATGGTATCTGCTCCTGTTGTGGCAAAACTATCTGAACAGCAGGAACCTATTTTGGAAGAAAATAATTAAAATTGACATTGATATTTCTAAACCACCTGTGGATAACAGCTAGCTTGGGAAAGCATGTTTGTAAGGACAGGAAAAAAGACAGTATCAAAGATGGTGCAATCTTTGGATAAAAATGGGGGAAGGGAGAGAATGGGTACTGTAACATCACAGTTGAGAAGGGGGGCAAAAATAAGTTAATACATTTTATTTACTAGCAAAATATCTGTCAACATGAGTCATACAGAAGTCATGGTTTATGTTAAACATGGTTGGTTGCTTAAGCTGCAAATCATGAGCTAAACAACAACTCAAACCACAGCTTGTTTTCATTACTGTCCTGTCTCTTTCTCCCTTTTCATCAGTTCTTATTATAATCCAAACAAGTGAGGAAATAGGCTACAGACAAGATACAGTGTGGGTTTAGATGTTATAAGAAGCCATGCTTTAAAAAAAAAAAGAAAAGAAAAGGAGGGTTCCTGAGCAAACAGCAAATCATGTTTTCAGATGCTGATTTGTGGCTAGATAACAATCCAGTTTGTTAATAGCAATAGGGTTTCATATCACAACAAGTCAGATTTCAACAAACCACACTATAGTTTAGTGTGCCATACAACTCAGTAAGCTGAAATATCTGAGCAAAATCCAGAAATTAAAACTGGAGAAGATTTTTAGTGGTGAGACATATCCAGATCATGCCAATGTCATGTTCCTGGGGATACTGTAAGGCAGGCTCTTGGGTCTGAGATGATCTAGCTGGGCCCTCACAGACCGCTTTATGTTTCCAGTACAGTTGTCCCTTCACATTCCTGGGTCTTGGAGGTCCAAGACTCTCCCAGAGATGGAAAACCACGAATATCTTAAGCTACCCCGATTCCATTCCTGACAACAACTCTGGCCCACCACTCCATTTCCAGCCTTGCCACCATGATGGTTTGGTCAGATTTTCAAGCCCCTCTCAGCTGATTGAGGATGAGGAGGATTAAGGCTGATGGGAAGGGGCTTAAAATTTGGCTGAGGCATCACAGTGCAATGGCCATTTCCACACTAGACTATTATAGCGCTATTATACCACTTGCAGCATCCTAGGGAAACATCTGGCCGGCCCCTCCTGAAACTGCAAACCCCGGGATTCCATAGGTTGTTGCAAGTGGAATAATAGCGCTATAACTGTCTAGTGCGGAAATGGCCAATGGTGGGAAAGGAAGTGATGGCATGGAGCTTTTGGTAGGACAGGAGAGGGAGAGAAGGATGATTGAGGGTTCAGGTTGATGGGAAGGGGTTTAAAATCTGGTGAGGCATTGTGGTGGCAAGGTGGGAAAGGGAGTGATGGAATAGAGCTTTTGGAAGGACAGGAGAGGGACGGGAGAACCAGCCAGTCAACCGGCTGCTAATCAAATCCATGAAAGAGAAACCTGCAAATGTAGAGGGTGGACTGTATTTAATTACAAGGTGACCTAATTCCCATTCACACTACACAGTTATAGAACTATTATTGCACTTTAACTGCTGTGGTTCCATTCTGTGGAATCCTTAAACAGGTAGTCTAGTGAGGCCCTAGAGCAGCGGTTCTCAACCTGTGGGTCCCCAGATGTTTGTGGACTTCAGCTCCCAGAAGCCCCAGCTACTATGGTCAATGTTCAGGGCTTCTGGGAGCTGAAGTTTAGAAACATCTGGGGACCCACAGGTTGAGAACCACTGCCCTAGAGCCTTCTGGGTGAGGATTTTAAATGCTGATCCTTGAACTGTGAATTTCAGGATTCCATAGGAAGTTACCATGACAGCTGGAGTCATAACACTATAATTCTGAGTCCCAGTTCTCAGAGTACCAGATGAAGTTGCAGAGAAGCACTGTACTTCTCTGTGCGATAGATGACAGCTTTAAGGTCGATGAGCAATTGATTGTGCCAGAAACAGAGCCAGTGATAGACCAAACTATCTTGGAAACACCCCCATCAGCTGAAAGACAAGCTGAGACAGAGTTGCTGCAACCACTGCCATGGGACAGGGGACCAGCAATGATTTAGAGGAATTAAATCCACCTTTGCCCCTCAGCCACCAATCCTGGAGGGGACAGAAACAAGCAGTTCAGAGAGAAGCCATTTTGGCAAGATTGAGTAAACAGAACAATGATGAGTAACACCTCTTTTCATTAGCTATATAAGTCTGTCGGCGTGGCTTGCTGTTTGCTTGTAGCAAATCGCTACACAAGTTCCCACAACCCTTGTGTTCTGGCTCTCTTGACCCTTTTGGACTGACCTTCAGCGTTCTGGACCTTTTGGATTTGACCTTGACTTCAGCTTGGCTCAGCATTTCTCCTTGATGGTTTGCATTGGACCCCCCCCCCCCGACTTTCTCCTCCTCTTGAGCAAGTACTATCGCCTTCCTTCCCTTGCTGGCAGAGAGGCATGGGCAGGGAGATGAACTCTGATGCTCTGGATCCACTGGAGACAGATCTCATACCCCTCAAATCTCTTCAAAATCATGGGAATGTCCCAGGGAACCTATAGGTCCCTCAGCATAGTGATTGTCCTTGAAAATTCACAGATACAGATATGAGATCTCTTGACCATGAGCATTTCACCTACTGGCTGCTTTCCCCAAGGCATTCCATTAGCCAATAGGAAAAAAAGTGGTTTGGAGGCAGTCTTGGGGATGATGCGCTAGCAATCAATTTAGAAGTCGACAGGAGTGGGTTGTGTCTCTGTTTCCTGTTTTCTTATTGGCAGACACTGAGAGAGCAACTAAGAAAGGAGAGGCGGGAAGAGATTACCAGGTAGAAGGCAAAAAAGTAGTTAAGTTTTTCTTCTACCTTGTGTATATCTTAAGAAAATGGGGAAGGAGTTGTTCATCAGTGTGGGTGTGAGAGCTGTAGGAGATTGTATGTGTTCATGTGCATTTGTATGAAAGAGAGTATGTGTGTATGATTGTGTATCTCTGTGACAAGAGGAGATAGCATGTGTGTATAAGAGAGAGTGTATGTGTTTATCCATCTGTGCAAGGAAGGGGTGGTCTCCCAGGAGAATTTGGAGGGGCACACCCACACCAATAAATAAAAATTGCCCATCAAATGCTTTCTAGAAAAGGACTTTTTTAACAGCAGGGAGTCAGTGAAATAACTTCAGATTCACTTCCTGCTTCAAAAAAGCATTTCCTGTACCTAAATTAGTTGAAGGAGCCCAAAGACATGGCAAAAATGCCCTCCACACCAGCTAGAATGCATTTGGGGACAAAAAAGTGAGTGTATCCTGTTGACCTCTCAGGGCTCTGGGCACCACAAAATTGGGCCTGAGGATCCACTTTGCCCACCCCAATGTTAGAGTAGCTGTTTGTGTGAGAAGGTCAAGTGTACAGTTGTGTATCTCCCTGTGAGTGTGTGTGGGAGGAGAGACAAAGGAAAGAATGAGAATGTGCTTATGCATCTCTGTGTGTCAGAGAGGAAAGTGTATGTTTGTAATATCCTAGAATGCCACTGAAATGCATCAAGTTCTTTATGACAACCATGTGTTTTAACTAATTTCTATTCCATACACCTGCTGAAGCAGATGGTACTGTAAATGATTTTTCTCTGTTTTTGTCCCAACAATCCTATGAAATAGGTTAGACTGAGAGGCTGTGATTGTCTCGTGGTGACTACATGAGCTTTATTGGGGGAGCTAGGATTTGAATCTGATACATATTGTGTGTTGAGCAGATGCAGAGTGGGTGTGAATGCAGATTTAATGCAATGGTCATGAAGCTGGAAGAAATCTGTCATTTTGATCTAGTCAATTGAACATTCATCTGTGATATAATACAGTCGGCTCTCCACATTTGCAGGTTTAAGTTTCACAGATTTGAATATTTGTGAGTTTCTCCAACCCCTGTTCCACCCTTATCTCAAGTGCTTCCTTCTTGGGGGAACATTTCCTCTCAGCAGCCCTGCTCTGACTGTGCAGCCCTTTAAAAACCCAGCTGTGGTAATATCTCTTGTTTATTAATCATTTGAATTAAGGAATTTGATATTAAAAACATATCAATTCTTGATAATGAGGCATGAGGTTCTGAATAAAACATAAAATCTTTAGTAATACCAAATTTAAACCTCCACACATCTATTAAGTCCAAATTATCCATCATATTCTGAAATGATCCAGGTAATTTCCCTTGTTTCTCTTTTATCTCCTTCTTAGACATCCTATCCACTTTTGGATCAATCACTCCATTCCAATCCCCCATAAAAAGGAAATGATTAAACTCTAATTCTGTAATTTTCCTATTTAACTCTTTATAGAAGTTTTCTTGTTTCTTATGTGGTCCATATATTCCAATTAATAATATTTTTTGATTCTGCCAATTAATTTCCACAGCCACATAGTGGCCTGCTTCATCTTTTAATATCTCTTTAGAATAAATATTCGAATTTATATATAATACCACTCCTTTTTTTTTGTTTTAGATGTAGATACATATTCTTTTCCTAACTTCCTATTCCGAATCAAATGGATTTTTTCAGATTGTATACGAATTTCTTGTAAACATATTATATGCATTTTTTTCTTTTCAATAAAGTGGAAGACCTTTCTCCTTTTTTGAGGGGTTACAATTCCTTTTATATTCCAAGAGAGAAGTTTCAAATTCATATTTTATATAAATGCTGTTTTATTCTCTCAATTAGATTCCTCCACTGACTCTAAACTTTCCTCTTCTTCTAGTCCGTTCCCTGTAGCTTCTTCTTCTTTGTCCCTTTCTTGGTCTCGTTCAACTTCTTGTCTACCCTCTAAATTATCTTCTTTACTTTCTTCGTTGTTTTGTATTTTCTTTTTCAGATAATCTTTTCCATAACTTTTCATAAACACTTTAGCTTCTTGCACTGATTCAATCCTATATTGTTTTCCTCGAAATCTGAAATTGAGGCCTTCTAATTTCCCCCAACGATAAATTATACTATGATGTTTTTAAAAAGTTGTCAAAAATCTATATTCATTTCTTTTTCTCAAGATCCGCGACGGTATATCCTTATAGTTCGATACTCTGGCATTATCGATTATCAAATCTGTTTCCAAACTTTTCTGGATTATTTCTTCTCTTGTTTTTTTTCCTTACTAACTGAATCATCACATCTCTTGGGAGTTTTCTTTCTTTTGCAATTCTAGATTCAATTCTATATATTTTGTCAATCTCCCATTTCATCTTCTCAAATGAGATATTCAAATATTCTGACAATGGAGGAATCAGTCTGTCATATAAGTTTTCTTCTTTCCGTTCCACCAATCCTCTTATTTTTATAAAATTTTCTCTTGTTTTCAAATCCATCAATGCTTTTTCATCTAAAAATCACTCTTGTTGTCTTTCCAGATTCCGTGTCCTTTCTTCTGCCTCTTTTGTCTTCAATTCCAATGTTTCCACCTGATCCTGTGTAGACTTTAAATCTTCTTGAAGACCTCCCAATGCCAATTTTATTCCTTTTAATTCATTTTTAAAATCTTGTTTTATCTCGCCTCTTAAATCCTTCATTTCCTGACGTATGTCTAATTTTATATTTCTTATTTCTTCCAGCAATGTCAATTGATATTGCTCAGTTCTACTCTGTTCCATCTTCTGTATTGGTTCTAATGAAAGTTTCCATTGTCCTGTAGAGGTCGTTGTCTTAGACATTTTGGATGTCTTCCTGGTGTCCATTAAACTTTCTAGTATAGGGAGAGCTGATATAGCTAACTTAATAGGACTTAACAATTCTTTAATCATAAATTAACTCATAAATTCCTTCTTCTCTTATTTTAACTTTATAACTCTATTTTCTTAGCACTTATATTAAAACAATAAACAGATATATTCAAAGTCTCTTCTAGCCTAAAGATTTTTTTTCCCAGCTATCTTGAATCAAAAATCTATTACTATAACTTTTCAAATATTATTACATTAAACCAATAGTCAATAAATCAATAATTAAACAATATATTACATATAATGTTCGTGTCTTTTGTCTGTCCTTATTTTCTCTTTGTCTCCTTCAGTTCTTCGTCTCTCCTCTTTACTTAATCCAACTGTCTTTATACAGCTGTTTTCTTTCCCTTTTCATGTCTCGTTTCCCAATCCAGTCCTGTCTCCGTCCGCTTTCCCTTTCTTCACTTTAAATCCACCTTTCACTGTCTCTTATTGCTGTCTTTATGTTATTACTCATCCGGACCTCTATTAAATTTACTTAAGAAGAATCTTCCAAAGATAAGTCCCACTTCTCCTCGGTTTATTTTATTTCAGATCACAGTTCCCCTTTCGCCATTAGAACTCCGTCTGCCTTCTCCTTCCAATCTTCCTGTCTGCCCTTCTCGCTCTCTCCGTTCTCCACTCTCTTTCTAAACGTTGTCAAATCTGGTCTCACTAAGCAAAAATCCAATTATTCACAGTCCTTTAGAATCCATTCAAAGTCTATAACACAAAATTCATCAATTTTATATACCGATTTTAGATGGAATTTTAACATCCAAACGTGGCTAAATACCAGCAGCTCTTTGCAAATGGCTTCTCAAGCACATGTCCAGTCTGCTGCCTGTTATATCCAAGCCGCTTATCCGTTTCTCTGTCACCCACTTCAACGTTCTTAAATCACTCTCTAAGTCTCACTCACATTTAATATCTGATACTTACTGCTGATGATCCTCATTCCCAAAACAGGATGAAAAGAAAACGACCAAAAATCCACTCCAATGCCAAGTCCCTAAAACAGTTTGCCGGCACCATTTGTAAGCTTGCACCTCAAGCTCTGGTAGATGGCTGTGGCTGCTCTGATCTTCTCCGTCCCATCCGCTCCCCTCTTACACGATCTCACCCGATGGAAGCTAAGGGATGCGTACCGAGATATTACCACGAAATTTATCAGATCATAATCAAATTTTATTAACATTAAAATATAAAGTGGAAGAACCATATTATTGGAAATTAAAAGAAAAATTGTTACTTGAAGAAGAATTGGTTCAAAAAATGAAAAATCAAATTAAGGTATATTTAGAGGAAAATTTGAATAAGGGAGTAGACCTAATGACAGTATGGGATACAGCAAAAGCAGTGTTCAGGGGATACTTTATACAATATAATGCAAGACAAAATAAAAAGAAAAGAGAGAAGTTTCAAAAATTAAATGATGATCTGAGGAAAAAGAGGAAAGTCTCAATAATGACCCACAGAACATAGGAATACAGAGAGAGATTAAAATCTTACGTAAGCAAATAGAATTACAGTTAGAAATGGAAATTAAGGAGAAGATGTTATATACTAAACATTACTATTTCGTATGGGCGAATAAAGCGGGTAAATGGTTATCATATAGAATAAAAAAAAGGAAGGAAAAGACATTGATAACGAAATTGAGAAGTGGAGAGGTAATTTATACAGATTTTTATCAGATAAAGAAAATAGCGTTAAATTATTACAAGACATTATACAAAGGCCAAGAGACTCAAGAAAGGATGATAGAAGAATTTCTGTTGCAACAAGACTTAACAATATTGACAGAGGAACAACGGGAGAAATTAAACAAGCCAATTGCAATGACAGAAGTAATAGATGCAATTCAAAAAGCAAAAAAGGGAAAGTCCCTCAGTCCGGATGGTTATATTAATCAATTTTATAAGACTTTTCAAAATGAACTTGCTCCTATTCTACAAATACTAATGAATGAGGCATTAAAAGGGAAAATCCCAGATTCGTGGAGAGAAGCCAACATAACTTTAATTCATAAAGAAGGGAAGGATCCCTTAGATATTAAAAATTATCGTCCAATTTCGCTTCTTAACACTGATTATAAATTATTTACATCATTATCCATTAGACTAAAAGAGGTATTAAAGGAAATAATCTCAGAAGATCAAGTGGGTTTTCTTCCTGGCAGGCAAATAAAAGATAATATGCGAAATATAATTAATATTATAGAATTGTGTGAAAACCACCCTCAAAAAAAATTGATGGTTTTTTTTTCTCGATATTGAGAAAGCCTTCGATATGGTGAATTGGGAATTTCTATTTAAAGTGTGTCAAATGATGTGTCTAGGCCCTAATTTTATTAATTGGATTAAATCAATATATTCATCACAATCTGCATACGTTTTAGTTAATGGAAGCAATGTTGGGAAATTTGAAATACAGAGAGGGACACGTCAGGGGTGTCCATTATCCCCGTTATTATTCTTACTAGTTATCGAAATTTTAATAAGGAAAATTAAAGGTCATGAAAGAATTAGAGGAATTAAGGTAAGAGGTAAGGAACATAAGATAAGAGCATTTGCTGATGACTTAATGATAACATTGGAATATTCAGGGGGAGATATAGAAATTTTGAAAAATATATTAAATAATTTTGGTAAAAATTCAGGGTTGAGAATTAATAAAGAAAAATCTATGATTTTGACAAAAAATATGTCAGAATCGGAGAAAAAAATAGTAACATGTAGCACGGGTTTTACGTTAACATCGAAGGCTAAATATCTTGGAATAACCCTTACAAATAAGACGTCAGACCTTTTTAAAAACAATTATTTGAATGTCTGGAAGAATATCTCAAAAGATTTAAAAAATTGGAACGCTTTAAATCTATCTTGGTTGGGGAGAATAGTGGTAATTAAAATGGCTGTATTGCCAAAGATGATATTTTTATTCCAGACTATTCCAATTATACAAAATGAAAAAGTTATTAAGGTCTGGCAAAGGGAGATATTAAAGTTTGTATGGGGGGGGAGGAAACCAAGAGTTAAAATGAAATTGTTAGAGGATGCTAAAGAAAGAGGTGGTTTATCTTTGCCAAACTTAGCTTTATATTTTCATGCCTGCGGTCTGAATTGGGTTCAAAAATGGATTAAATTAGAAGATATACAATTATTAAATTTGGAAGGAGAAGGTTTAGGTTCAGGATGGCATTATTATTTATGGTTTAATAAAGGGAAAAATAATAAAGATTTTAATAAACATTATCTAAGATTGGCTCTTATGAAAATTTGGAGAAGACATTGTTTGAGAGCTTGTCTTAAAACACCGAAATGGGTATCTCCCCATGAGGCATATTATAAAAAAGAGAATACATTATTTGATAGATGGATTAGATATGAAGATATGATAGAATTGCAACGAGACCAAATTAAAATCAAATCTCAAGAAGAATTGGTGGAATTGGGAATAAAATGTCATTGGCTTTTGTATAATCAAATAAGGGAAAAATTAAAGAAAGATATCAAATTTAATGGTTATCAGAAGAAAGAAGAGGAATTGAATATGATTTTATATTCAGATAAGCCAAAAACTATCTCTCCTATTTATAAGATCTTATTAAAATGGTATACGAAGGAAGAAATAATTAAAACACCAATGTTGAAATGGGCCCAGAATTTTTCCCATCCTATCTTGATGGAACAGTGGGAAAAATTCTGGACGAAAACTATGAAGTTAACAGTATGTCAAGATATTAAAAAGAATTTATATAAGATGTTTTTTCGATGGTATCTCACCCCTCAAAAATTGGCAAAGATGACGAGTGGATGCTCTAATAAATGTTGGAAGTGTAAGAAAGAGATAGGGTCTTTTTATCATGTCTGGTGGTCATGTAAAATAGTGAAGCAATTTTGGAAAGAGATTCATAATCGAATTGAAAAAATATTGAATATACGATTTGTTATGTCTCCAGAAATGTATTTGTTATCAATGTTAGATGAGGATTTGGAAAAAAAGGTGGGGAGACAACTGTTTTATATGACTGCGGTAGCAAGAATGGTATTAGCATTTAGATGGAAAGGAGAAAGAATACCCACAATTGAAGAATGGGAAATGAAATTATATGATTTGATACAAATGGATAAACTGACATATATATTAAATGGTGAAAATAAAGGAAAATATATAAAACAATGGGATAAGATATTTCAATATTATAAGAACTCATGGTATGATAATAACATGGTGATTATAGATTTTTGAATAAATATTTTTCAGGATAAAGAGGGAAAAATTAGAAAGTGTGATGACCAAGTATACAAGATAATTTAAAAAAAAAAAGAGAATCTTTAATGCCAGTGCCAGAAGTACGTGAGAAGAGCTACTAAATGAATAGTAGATTAAGCAATATATGTAGATTATGTAATTTGTAATTTGTATGTAATCTGTATGTGGTAGGTTATTTTGTGTTGTGTAGTTTTTAATTAGTTAAGTTCTAAAAAAATTTGTTTTTTGTTTTTGTTTGGCTTTTCTTGTATGTCATATGTTGATTCATGTATGTTTTTTTAAGAAATAAAATATAATATATTTAAAAACCCAGCTGTGGCACTCTTCCTTCATTAGCCACTGGTTGGCCACCTAAGGCTTGTTTGACAAAGTTCCCCATGACATTCTTGCAATGAAGCTGGTAAAATGCGGGCTGGACAGCGCTACTGTTAGTTGGATTTGTAATTGGTTGACCGACCGAACCCAAGGGGTGATCACGAATGGCTGCTTCTCATCCTGGAGAGAAGTGACTAGTGGGGTGCCACAGGTTTCTGTCCTGGGCCCAGTGCTGTTCAATATTTTTATCAACAACTTGGATGAAGGAATAGAGGGCATGCTCATCAAATTTGCAGATGGCACCAAATTGGGAGGGGTTGCTAATCCGCCAGAGGACAGGGTCAAAATTCAAAATGACCTGGATAGATTGGAGAGCTGGGCCAAGGCTGACAAAACGAAATTCAACAGAGAGAAGTGTAAGGTCCTACACTTAGGTAGAAAAAATGGAATTCAGAAATATAGGATGGGGGACACGTGGCTGGATAGCAGTAGTGTGAAAGGGATCTAGGAGTCTTCATGGACGACAAGCTGAACATAAGTCAGCAGTGTGATGCGGCAGCCAAGAAAGCCAATGCAATTCTCGGCTACATCAATAGGAGTATGGTGTCTAGATGGAGGGAGGTACTGATACCACTCTACTCTGCTCTGGTTAGACCTCATCTTGAATACTGTGTCCAGTTCTGGGCACCTCAATTCAAGAAGGACATGGTCAAGCTGGAGCAAGTCCAGAAGAGGGTGACCAAAATGGTGAGAGGCCTGGAAGCCATGCCCTATGAGGATAGACTTAGAGAGCTGGGTATGTTTAGTCTGCAGAAGAGAAGGTTAAGAGGGGACCTGATAGCCATGTTTAAATATCTGAAGGGATGCCATGTAGAGGAAGGAGAGGGCTTGTTTTCTGCTGCTCCAGAGATCAGGACAAGGAGCAATGGATTCAAGCTGCAGGAAAGGAGATTCCACCTGAACCTCAGGAAGAACTTCCTGATGGTCAGGGCTGTCCAACAGTGGAATATGCTGCCTCGGAGCGTAGTGGAGTCTCCTTCCTTGGAGGTTTTTAAGCAAAGGCTAGATGGCCATCTGTCAAAGGGAGTGCTTTGAGGGTTTTCCTGCACGGCAGGGGGCTGGACTGGATGGCCCCTGTGGTCTCTTCCAACTCTACATTTCTATGATTCTATGCAGCCTGATTTGTCAGAACTACAAACCCTCTTCCACTGCCCCACCACCACACTCAATGTAGGAGATGAGTGAAAGGAAGAATAGGGCCATTATGCCAACCCATCTCCTTTCCTTGACTTGGTTCTGACCCCCCATCATGCCTCAGCCCCCTTCCCACAGGGACACACAGGCCCTTTCTGCACCCTACCTTGCCCCAGTGTGCTCCAGTGGGGATCCAGGCAGCGACTCTGTCATGAAGGGAGTGTGACGGGAGCTCTCCCCTCTGCACTGAACTGGCTCCTTGCTGAAGGAAGCATGATGGGCATGCCTCTTCCTCAGCACAGCACAACCGGTCACTTTCCCAGGCTCTGCTGGGGCAGGAAGCACCTCCATTGCACTTCTGGGGATTCCACAGGCCAGGTAAGTATAGGGTGGTCACACGATCGTGGGTTATTGATGAGGAAAACCCATCAATGATTTAATCTGTGATTGTGCTGTCTGGGGACAGGAGGAGGACAGGACTGCGATAACGTCATGCAGAAGCATCACCGTGGTCCTGCTCCTCTCCCATCCCCATGCCAGGACAACAGCATCCTGCAGAAAGGGCTACAGACATTTTGGCATTTGTGGTTTTCCACTTTTGCAAGGACCCTGTGCCCCTAATCCTGGTGAATGAGGAGGACCAACTGTCCTTGTAATAACACTGCAGCTACACAGACAACAGGTGCAAAATGTTATCTTTATTGACTTGGGTTTCTTCACGTTTTCCTAAATGAAGTACTCAAAATGCAGTACACAAACACAGTTCCTCTGCTTAAAATACCAAGTTCTGTGCATTCTTCCTCATAAATAACTTTTGCACTTAACCAATCTCTTTTGATTACAAACCCAGGTCACTCATGCCTTACAGATTTGCATGGCTGTTCCTATTTTCATCTGTGAAATGTTGGAAGGTATGCAATCTCATGGTGAACAGCACCAAAGGAGGAAACAGTTTTATTTCTTGTGTATGGGGTGGCTGTAAAGCCCCAGCACCTTTCTCTGCTCATGTTCAAGTGGTGACAAAGCTCATTTATTCATTGCAAAGGCTTTGCTATGTGTGTTGAGCATGTATAACATTAGTGCACCAAAAAGTAGAAGGAACAATGGGGGAGACTGGGGGAGAGATAGTGCATCCATGTATCCTTGGGCCCATTGTACAGTTTGGAGCAGTGCAAGAAATGGATGACAAACATTGTGAGTCATGAGACTTCCTGATGTATAAGCCCTGATACGAGCAATGGTTGTCTGGTTGCTCGTGGTAAGCCTTTTACAACCTTCATCATAAAAACCACAACCATCATTGGCACACCAGCCACATGTCCTTTGGTGACCATGAGAACTCAGTGTTAAGATGGAGGGTATCCATGGCACAAGAGGCCTGTGAGAAAGAGAGGGAGAGAGAAACATAAGATAGGACATGGGGGATGCAACATGGAACAGGGGGCACACCTTCCTCAGGAAGATGTAAAGGGTCCACAGGGGTGAAAAGTTTGAGAACCACTACTATAAGATAAATGCAATATGGGATGTGACCCTCAGTAGGCAAATCTTAAATTCTTTTCTTCCTGCAAGGTAAAAGAATTTCCACCTAAGCATTAGGTAGAGCTTCTTTACTGTAAGAACTGTTCAATAGTGCCTTCTTTGGAGATCTTTCAACAGAAGTTGCATTAGCATCTTTTAGGAATAGATGGCCCTTGTGGCACTGTCCAGGACTAAGATTCTAGGATTTCTCGGAAATATAAGGCATAATTCCAAAAGTATTTTCCCCACTGGGTGAAATTACGAGAGATTTGGTGCATTTTTGCAATGGTTTTTCACACTTTGGGACTTTTTTTTTTTTACAAGAAACTATTTGCATTAATTTTTGTTTGTTTTTAATTTGAAAAACAGAGAAAGTTTGAAAAACAAGCTGATGAATACTGGGAATGGAAACGTTAAAGATCTTAAGCTTAGATTAGACATGGCTTGTACACAAAGGATAAAAAACTTTATTAGAGTCACATACAAACTTCAGTCTTGCTGTCACGGACTGTAGATCTTATTGGTTTGATTCTATTTCTGTTTTGCGTTAATGCAATTACTGCCTTTCTAATGAGAATGTTAAGGGGAGGTCCTGAAAAATGAAGGTTTCAGTGAAGTGCGACAAGTATTTAGGAGGCAGTGGGAGAAATGATAAACCAAGGTCAGTGTGAAGACTCCAAGTCCTGCCCAGCCTGACACCTCTTTATGTCCAGATCTGAACTGTCAGAGAGATTTCTGGCCAAGCCGGGGCTATGACAAACATGTCTGCTTCTATTCTCCCTTCCTGAGAATGCAGTACCCTTCTCACTCTTGTCCCCCACTGGCTATTCCTCCCAAGGTTATCTCCCTCTCCTGCTTTCCCTAAATCTGCCCCTTTTCAGATATAAGGACAAGCAGTGATTCATCTCTTCAGTGAATGTGGTACTAATGGCACTAATGGTAGCAAGTGTAACCAAGTGCAGCTTAAAGAGACGCTCTCTTGAAGCAGCTTTTAGAAAAAGACATAAACAGATCTTTATTAAATACACTGTCAAGGTAAAATGTATTTTGTAATTAAGGATTCATAAACTAGCACAACACTCTCTCTCTCTCAAATCCAACACTCAGTGCTCTCCATCCGCTCTCTCTCTATTCTTTTCACCAACTCTGTTCTCAACCTCAACTTCCTGTTTTCAGTTAAATTTCCATTATTCCTTTCCCCTATCTAGCCTCTCCTTTTGGCTATCCAGGGCAATATTTGCTCCAGCCAATCATTTTGAACCCCCCAGGGTTGCCATGGTGCCTCCATTACCAAGCCCACCCCCCAGGGTTCATCACAGCCAGCAATAATTAGAGTTAGATCAAACTATCCACAAGGTTCTACAACTTTGGTTGTTGGCACCCACTGGATGGTAAGAAATCTATGGAAATGGAAAGGATATTAAGCTATGAAATTCAGTTTGTTTATCTGTTTTAATTTTAAAATGTCTTGGATGGTTCAATTTCTCAATCTCCTAAAATGGATTTTATACAAGTTGTTGTTGCTGCTGCTGTTGTGTGCTTTCATGTTGTTTCTGAACAACAAGAGAACCTATAAGAACCTAAGAAGAACCTATAATGGGGTTTTCTGGGGCTGAAAGTGTGTTACATGCCCAAGGTCAAGCAGTGGGTTTCCATGGCTGAGCAGGGAATCCAACCTTGGTCTCCAGGGTCATTGTCCAACACTCAAATTATCACACCACACTGGCTCTCAAGTATATCGCTATCGCCATCAAAATAATCTGTGCAACAAATGGAAGATAACAAACATTGGCTGAAACACTACATTGGGGCTTCATAGCATAAACCTCCACACAGAATGTTGTGCATTGATTACGCTATGCAGTCCCTGCACTGAACAACCATGTTGTACAACTGAACTGAGACAGCAAATTTCCAAGCAAATGCACAGTGTCTCAATGTGTCATACAGACCCAACGTGCATCCATGTGAAACATCACTGGATGAGCAGTTGCTCTTCCACAACCTTGAACTGGATGAAGGACTGTATCAGATAAAAATGTGCAATTACTTGTGTAGGTGAATTTATGATGCATAAGACACTAATATGATTCTAGCCAGTACCTTATAGAAATAAGTGTTTAGATAAAATGTGGACTCTGGATATTGTTGTTGTATGCCTCCAAGTCATTTCTGACTTTTGGTGACCCTAAGGCGAACCTATTACAAGGTTTTCTGGGGCTGTGTGATGCACCCAAGATCACCCAGTGGGTTTCCATGGCCAAATGGGGAATCAAACTCTTGTCTCCAGGACTGTAGTCCAACACTCAAACTACAGTCAGCCTCCACATTTGCAGGTTTCACTTTTGAGGATTTGATTATTCCTGGATTATTTGCAGTCACCTCTGCTGCCTCCCTATGCCATATTTAATAGGGACAGCAAGCCTTGTGAGACTGAGAAACTGAAAACAAGGCTTACAAGTCCCTATTAAAAATGATGCGGGGCAGCAATGGGGGTGGCAGTAAGCCCCACCAGCCAGCCACCTCTCCCTTGTGAGGGAACCCTGATGCCTCAAAGAAATCCCATGGTGGGTTGAATATGGTGAGCATGCTTTTGTGTGTGTGTGTGTGTTAAATATGGTTTGCGAGGTCCTAGAGTTACTCACATTTTTTTCACTTTCACAGGGGCCCTATGCCCCTAACCCTAGCGAATGTGGAGGGATGACTGTACTACACCATGCCAGTTGTAATCTGACTACAATGGCAATGTCAACACATTACAGTGAAATTCTGAAAAAAATCAAAGATTAGATGTATTAGTAGAAAACCAGTCATGCTTCATTGTCATGTATAAAAGTAACGTGATGTATCTAAATATCAGGGACATAAATGATGCTTGCAAATTTTCTCATCCTTATTGAGAAAAGGAATCTCAACATATTGAGATACTGCCTCAAGAAGATGTTCACCCACTCTGAGATTTTTCATAATTTAGGAGTGGAGTCATCCAATAGTATGGTTCTTGCCATAGGGGCAAACAGCAGCCAGCTGGAGTGTATCCACACTGCACAATTATAGCAGTTTGGTACCGCTTTAATTGTCATGGCTCCATCCTATGGCATTTGGGAAGCTGTAGTTTGGTGACGTGTTTAGGATTGTCTACTGCATTCTCTTCAGCCACAGAATTAGAACAGTAGAACAATGGGAGTACCATGGAAAACTGTAAATCCCAGAGTCCCATCAGATGAAGCCATTGCAGGTGCAGTAGGATCAAAATACTCTAATTAGATAATGAGGATATATTCCTGCTAGGCCTTGTTAGTCTCTGACAGCAAAGGACAATGTTGGCAAAATCAGGAGCAGGAACAAGAGTGGCATCAACCCTCATTCATACCCATGCAACATTCCTCATTCACTCCTCTCCCACCTTCTTCCCCTACCTTCCATGGCATGACAGCCATCTCATGCAATGCCTCCTCTTCCTGCTGCTATGCAGATGCTTCTCGCACATTCCCAGCAAATCCTTAGGAAAGGAAGGGCACTGAATCAGCCAGCAAGCAAGCCTAACCTAAGTGTCTGGTGGTAGGGAAGAGGAAAATTAACTGAATGGGAACTTACTAGCTCTTTTCAGAGCTGCACTAGGATCATCAAGGTGATGAAGGGCAATGTTGCACAACTGAACCAAAACAGTTAATGTACAACCAAAGGCACAGCTGAATGCCCAGGTGTGTCAATGTGCAATGCACAATAGCTGTTTAAACACAACTCCCCAGTTGTGCAAGTGGGTAGAACTTTTTGAATAGTTAACTCCATGTAGACATTGATTTTTCTGACTGGGAAGCATAATCATCATCGGTGCTCAAGATGCCCTTCACGTTGCGTTAGGGGTAAACAGTTTTTGAGCATTTAGTGTTTTGTTTGTGAGTTCCTAAGCAATTCTAAACAAGCCATTCCATCTTCTTGAACTGTGTCAAAAGTCAATAAGATAATTGGCAATATGTGTTTGTTCAGAGAAAGAATGACCCTTATGTTACAATGTTAGAATGATCTGTTCTCTGTTCCCTTGTCTTATGTTAAGCAACTTGGGGCACATTTTCTCTCTCTTTGGAAGCTCTATAAAAATCCTAACGTCCCAATAAAGCTTTGTTCAACTTCCTCAGACCACTGAGCAGGGGCTGATAAGATGTTCCCTCTTGGCAAAGAGTAATTGTGTGTGTGTGTGTGTGTGTGTGTGTTTCCTTTCCAACCTGATTCAGGGCCCAATTTCGGCTCAGAATACCTGGGAATCAAGGGTGGACTGGTATTTCAGTCACACTCAACAGTTGTGGATGGAAAAAATACATCAGATCAGGAAGGTCAGAGTACCTAAGCTTTTAAAAGGAGCTATTGGTTTGAAAAATTCTAGCCACTTGCATGGCTAGGGGCCTGCATGAGGATAATGCTCCAAACAGATTCTGGCTCATCATCCTATCTGATGTACTGAAGAATTCAATAAAGCACTGCAAAAAGACTGAAGGATGGAGCAACTGCACATGGCAAAGAGCTGCCAGTATACATGGGCAACCACACCAACAACTGGAGACTGGTTTACAACAGTCTGGCCATCCTGCACTGAGTTAATGAACTATAATAAGAGAAAATCTCATGCAGAGATGATGTTTTTTATAGCCACATGATGAATAAACAGCCTCAGAAATGAAGGACAATAGCCTCCCAAAGTAGAGACTGTTGAATCTCTTGGCTCAGAGATACTTTTAATTTATTCACTATTTTTAACATCCTTTGTTAAAATCTCATCTTGGCTGTCAGTAGTTGGGAGACATCCAAAGTATACCAGCAACACATTGTTCAGCCATGGAGAGGTACATAAAGTGATAAAATGATGCTTAGGGGGGAAAAAACTAGGCTGGCTTTCTGCTTAGGACTTATATCTTCATAAATGGCCTTATGCGTGCACAAAATGAAAGTGTATAGTTTCACAACATCCATATTCACCAGGTGCTTGGTGTGAATTTATAACCTATCTTGTGCCATGATGGAGGGACTGATGCCCATGGTCCAATGTGCAAAAGGAGTCTCCATCATGTACATCTGGACACTGGCTAGGAGCTGCCAGAGCATAGCAGGAGTGCCTGATACATGCCAGAAGTGCCTAATTGTCAAACACTGGGTAACCCACACTCCACAGACTTCACTCTGAGATAGACAGTATTTTTTATTTATAGAAAATGCAGGCAACACAGCACACTGCTTTCAGAAGTTTCCAGACCCAGTCCAGCAAATGGAATGGGATTTTTCAACTCCAGAAATTTCTGTTCCTAGATAGCATATTGCCCCTGAAGAAGGCCATTCACATTTGCCGCCCAACCCACGAAATGAGGAGACCACACACAGGGCTTGGGTTGAACTAGGGCAATTTATTAATATGCCTAATTAACATACAATGGTAATGAACTTGAACTTGAACTTGAACTTGAACTTGGTCTTGAACTTCTATCCTAAAAGGGGGGGTCAACAGCATGGGTGGACTAGGGCAAGAGTCAGCTCCCGCCCCTCTTCCCTAGCCCATAGGGCGAGATACCGGGCCCCAAAGCCAAGTGCAGAAGGTGGATCAAGACTTTGGCCAGCCCTTGTCTGGAAGGTGAGCCCGAGACCAAATCCCCCGGGCTCAAGCCAGTGAGGGCTAGTCCCGGGCCCTCCTCAAGGATAGACATTATCCTACACCAAAGGGTGCCATAGGTACACACCGAACCCATAGACCCCCCCTTACTGGCCATGGTGACTGTAAGTGCAGTTGTGGATGCCTATTTAGCACCTATTTAAGGCACCACCCTGTATAGCCAATTACCCAATCCCCTGGCACAGTGTAGGGTAGGCGAAAAAACCCCCTGAACAGGGAGAAAAAATTCCTACCCGGCCCGAAGCGCCCAGCGAACTTACACTGAAACCACAGCATGGGAGGGTGGGTCGCAACAATCCGGAGAAAAGAGGCCGAGGGGGAGGCGGGGCAGCCTTAAATAGTGCCTTAAAGCCCCGCCTCCTCCCACCGGTGCTCTCCTCTCGCGGGAGGACGGCAAAGGGCACCCTCCCCCCTCCACACGTTGTCACGTGGGCGGTGGGGGGCGCAATATACATAGGCCAAAATCCATTGGGTTTGTTCTTAAATAAATAAATGGCCACTGAGCACATGGAGACACATCTCCTTTTTTTTCCTTAAATTGTGTAAAATGACAGCAATTCCAATTCCAATGGTTACAGTTAAGTAGCTAATCAACTAACATACCAACCAAACTGGAATACTTAGAGCAGGAAGAAGATGATGTACCAGTCTGCTGTAGGCGCTAAATCTGAACAGGCTTCTGGGGAGGGAGGGAGAGATGTAATCCTAACTGAGCATTAGAAGCTAGAGATGCTGGCAGACTGTGCTATGGAATCTATAGTAAATAATTTTCCCTCTTCTGGAAGAATGACATTTCATGATGCTGGGCTATTTGTCTCAATGAAACCTGCAATTGGATAGAAAGAATCCCCTGCAGGCTAAATTTATGGAGACATTTATATGTATGCCTGTCAAAAATATTGAGATACCTTTGAAAGTGATGATGAAAGAGATGCAGATGAAAGAAAAGGGAGAAAAAGCACATTTCTGCATATACAAAGGCACTTAAGAGGTTTTGCATTAGCCTGTCTTGTAGGGGAAAAAAGGTATATCATTTTGAGCATTATTTTCCACCTGCAATCTGCTGTCATGGGGGAAAATAAAATGGGAACAAGGACTATGTGATGATGGAAGGGACAAGAGCATCTGACTTGCTGAAACACACATGGGGCAGATTATGTTTGATTCATGCATCACCTCTCGAAAAATAGATGAATACACAGGAATTCAAAGCCAGTCTTTTAAGAGCTAAGCACTTTAAACCATCTACCTGAATGGGCAAATCTGACCATTTCTTTTTTTTCATATTCAATCTCTCAAATTCTTTCTTTAATCTCTTTTTTTTAAAACAATCACGGATGGGGTAATGCACACATCAGAGATGTTTGAAGAGACCCACTGTGTGGAAATATTTCTATGCTAATCCAAAAAGCTTTGAGATAAAGTGGGAGAGGCTTGATTTTAAGAGAAAATGTAGGCATCATGGGCATAAACAGAAAGCTAGATGTGCAAAGAGAACTAATAAGATACAGAAAATTTACTAGGGAATTCTAGTAAAGTATTACTTGATCTGGAAAGAGGAACCCTGTATAAAATGGGAGAAATGGTAAAAACAAAGTTGAAAGGAGAAGTCAAAAGGGTAAAATCTCTCCAGGCCATTTCTGCACTACATTGTTACAGTGCTATTATTCCACTCTCAACATCCTGTGGAATTCTGGGATTTGTGGTTTATTGAGGCCAAAGAGCTCTCTGGCTGAGAATTCTAAAGGCTCCTCCATAAACTGCAAACCCCAGAATTCCATGGGATGCTGAAAGTGGAATAATAGCACTATAACAGTGTAGTGCAGAAATGGCCCAGGTTTCTAGAAGTCTATTCATAGAATTATAAAATCTTAAAACTGGAAGGGGCTGCAAGGTCTGACTGGTCCCACCCTCTGCAACGTAGGGATATAGAAATAAAGCACTCACAAAAGATGCCCATTGAATGTTGGTTTAAGGATCTCTTTGGCACTCTATTTTACTGTCACGAAGTTCTTACAGTGAAGAAGTTCTTCCTAATATTTAGATAGACTCTCTTTTCTAATCTTTTGAACAGAAGAAAACAAGCACAGTCCATTTTTTGCATGACATTCCTTCAGATGTTTAAAAATAGCCATCAGGTCACTTCTCAAGCTTAACGTATTCAGCAGTCTAAGTTGTTCCTCATAGGGCTTGGCTTCCAAACTTTTGACCATCTTGGCTGCCCACATCTGGACATGTTTCAGCTTGTCAAGATCCTTCTTGAACTGTAATGCCCATAACTGGACACAATATTTCAGGTGAGGTCTGAACAAAATAGAATTTAGTGGCACTACCTCTGGTACTTCTCAAAATGATTTTAGTAGACACTCAGCCAAAATGCATACCTCAGGTCCGAAACAGCAACAGAAAGTTCAAGAGGTCATGAGCTTGGCTAACAAGGAGTATGAAAAAAGATAGATGCAAAAAAAAAAATCGATTTTGAGGAGCTTATCACTACCAACATCAAGACTAAGAAAAATGATTCATACATCAGGAGCAGGAAACTAGCCTGTGGAGCAACTGATGATGAAATTAAAGAGGGATAAAGAGATTTCAGAAAAGCTTATGAATGCATCTGATATGTCATCCGTGCTGCAGATATTGTCAGAAATATCCATGCTTGAAGGAATCTTTTCAGGAGGGGAAAAGGAGGAGGCGAGGCAAATAGTAGTTGCAAGAGAGAAAGTTCTGAATCTTATAGAGAAATTACAAACAAATAAATCACTGGATACAGATGGCATCAATCTGATAGTTCTTAAGGAAAAGTAAAATTGATGATCTTCTAAAGAAAATAGGCAACATGTCCTACAGCTTTTGTGCCAAAGAACAAGAGAGTCCCAAGTTAGTACAATTTTTTGAAAAAAAGCACCCAGTAGAAGCCGAAGAAATGGCAATGTAGTTCATTTGGGTTTTTTTCCTTGAGTTTATTTAATGCTACTAACATGCAAACACTTACGCCAAAGAAAATAAAAAAAAGGAAGTAAAAAAAATAGAAAAGAGAATAGAAGTAAAATCAAACTAGAACTAAAGAAACTAACAGAGGAAAATAAAAAGCAAGCACTTGCTCTTTTACGTATTACTCATCTCTGAAATCCAGAGAATGATATACGCTAAATATCAAAGCCTACTTTACTTCGCTGCCATTTTTTCTTTCACATATAATATAAAAAGTTACCAAATTTTAAGATAAGATTGTATAGCATTACCTTTTAACCAACGTATTAATTTATTCATTTTAGCTAATTCCATCATTTGTTGTCATCCATTCTTGGAAATCTTCTCTGACACCACTGTTTTGCAAATATTATTCCAGCTGTTGTAGCCATATCACTTAATGAAATTCTATTTCCTTTTTCAATTTTATCTTAATAGTCTATCGCGTTTAAAGGAATCATTCAGGCCTAAATAATAAATGTAGTTCATTTGAACACCAGTGACCGTTTCTGTACTACATTGTTATAGTGCTATTATTCCACTTTCAACATCCTGTGGAATCCTGGGGTTTGCAGTTTATGGAGGAGCCTTTAGAATTCTCAGCCAGAGAGCTCTTTGGCCTCAGTAAACTACAAACCCCAGAATTCCACAGGATGCTGAAAGTGGAATAATAGCACTATAACAGTGTAGTGCAGAAATGCCCAGAGAAAGGGAGAGAGAACAATTGCAGTTAAAGCTCAGAAAAGAAAGAATGAGATGTTTTCAGCATTACTGTTAACAGTGCTGGTACTTCAACCCTGCAAGTTGAAAGTGGAATAAGAGCACTATAACAGTGTAGGGTGGAAATGGCCAGGGTAAACTTTCACCGTGTTGTAAAGAACAAGATTGTCAAGCATATAGAAGGACAAGTCATGCTTTCTACAAAGCTAAGTCCTATCCCCTTTCAGAGTTATTGAAAAATGTCAGCAAACATGTAGAGGAGTGATTAGACAAACAGTGTTTACTTCTACTTTCAAAAGGCTTTGGAAGGTTTCTGCAGCCTGGGTGAAAATAGAAAGCCTTTGGTTGGTTGGTTGATTTGATTTATATTGTGTCCTGTCTCATAGGATAACATGATAATGACATTATCAGCCACAGTCATAGTGACAGAAAAACAAAAACCACCCTTTTCATAGAATCCTAGAATCTTAGAGTTGGAAGCAGCTGCAAAGGCTATCTATTCCAACCCCCTACCACGCAAGAATACACGGTTACAATGAACTGACAGAGAATAACAATTTCAAAGATCCAAAGAAGGAAGTGCATTGTCTGGAGACAGGCACATAGTAAACATTGACCAGTAAAAGAGATTCTAAAGACCAGGTTGGACAACGGTATCTCTGGCACTCGGTCTAGAATGCATATGGACAAAGTGTGGCCCTGGGGCTACATACCCCTCTTAGCGGTTTTTGCAGCCAGCAAACTCTTCCAGAATCCCCGAACCATCCTTTTTTTGTCCAATATATTGAGTACAATTAGTAAGCAGGAAATATGAATGGGAAGACATTATTGACCTCATGTCCTGGAGGCTTCCCATTTAGGCATTTTCTTGGTCACTGTGTTATCAGGCTGTACACCCCCACATCATGATATAGTATAATTGCCGAATATCATTTAATTGACATAAAATATAAATCATACACTGTTATGACTGAAAGGCTATGCTGGCAAAGAGGACTGGCTGAACACATGCAAAAGTAGGTCAGATGGGGCCTCAGGGCATGGCCAAGTCGTAGTCAAGGAAGCTCCAGTGATGATGAGCTAGCAAATGTCCCTCAATGACTTAGCCTTTAGAAGCAATAGCATCCAAAACTGCTTCAACAGAGCAACTGGTTGTCTTCAAGCCACTCCCTCTTCCCACCAAATTTCTTCTTTGTTTCCTCAACTATCCAGCCATTAAGGAGCTATCATGATTCTCATCAGTCTTTCATCACCTAAGGCTAAGGCCATGAGCTTGTTCTGGATCCCATTATCTGCTCTGCCAGAGCACCATTAACATCTTCCCCATCAGGGCAGAAACAGGGTATTTAAACCTTGGCTCTGAGCCAGATCATTCATAGCACTCTGGACATAGGCCATCATTCTTCTGCTCCAGTTCCTGTTCTTGTCCTTGTACTACCTTCAGACCTTTAGCCTGAGCCACGTTACTTCACCTTTTTTCTGCAGGATAGGTAAATATCACCCACTTCACTCTAACTTCTTGCTATAAATTTTTTTCTCCCTTTCCTTTGATTAGGCTTTTGTGGTTATGAAACTGCTTGAATCTTGTGTGCATGATTGTTAATTCCCCAAACAAAACAAACATTCTTTTTTTATATAATAATTTTATTAAATTTCACAAATAAAAAAAAATTCTTTAACCTGTAGTTTTACATGAATTGTTTCTGATCTTCCACTCTGATCTGGTCTTCATTTCTTGAAATTCACTGCACTTATTACATTTATGTATCGCAGTACAATGTTTATCTCAACTGTTTGAACATGCATTTCCCTCTCCCACACAATCATAATGCAGTCATTCTCACTTAACAGTTCCCACTGTCACCCATATTGGCTATTCTGCTTTTCTCTAATGTCAAATTCTAATCTATTCTCCATTTCTCTACTTGTCTCTTATAAATGTTCTGCTATCTTCTCATATATTTTTAAGTCCTCCATCACTTATAACCTGAAATCTTACAATTTCTAAAATACATCTGTCAATTTATATCTGGCGGTCTGAGCTATTATTACTGCAACAGTCACTCCCCTTCTTGCCCTGGATTCCATTATATTAAAAATGTCTTGTTTCTCAATGTCCTATTCAGCCCCCATCAACCCTTTAACAATATCACAATGTTCATATTAATGACAATATATCAATCAACGTAAGCTTAATTGACACTGCTAAAGTACATAACCACTTATCTAATTCACAGCCCTGTATATAAATCTACCTCCCATTCCCCCCTCCCATCTGGAACTTTGCTGTCTGGAAATTCATTTCTGAAGATTCTCTGTATTCTCATAGCCGCTTAAATTCCAAACTGCTCCATCCCTGGGAGTGAGGGTGTTTTACTTGAATGACCTTGCAGCACAGGCTCACCAGTCTCAATGCCCCCATCAACCCTTTAACAATATCACAATGTTCATATTAATGACAATATATCAATCAACGTAAGCTTAATTGACATTGCTAAAGTACATAGCCACTTGTCTAATTCAGAGCCCTGCACGTAAATCTACCTCCCATTCCCCCCTCCCATCTAGAACTTTGCTGTCTGGAAATTCATTTCTGAAGATTCTCTGTATTCTGATAGCTGCTTAAATTCCAAACTGCTCCATCCCTGGGAGTGAGGGTGTTTTACTTGAATAACCTTGTAGCACAGATTCACCAATCTCGATGCCCCCATCGACCCTTTAACAATATCACAATGTCTATATTAATGACAATATATCAATCAAATACACAAGCTTAATTGACATTGCTAAAGTACATAACCACTAGTCTAATTCAGAGCCCTGTGCCTAAATCCACCTCCTATTCCCCCCTCCCATCTTGGACTTTGCTGCCCGGAAATTCATTTCTGAAGATTCTCTGTATTCTCATAGCTGCTTAAATTCCAAGCCGCTCCGTCCATGGGAGTGAGGATATTTTGCTTGAATGACCTTCCAGCACCGGCTCACCAGTGACAACAGTCCAGACTCAAGAGAAAAAAATTAGGAAAAAAGTCTCACGCAACAGGAGCTTTAAAAAAAAAGAGAAGCACTGCTCAATAACTGTTGCCTCCCAAAGTATTCTTCTAAGGCAGTGGTTCTCAACCTGTGGGTCCCCAGATGTTTTTGGACTTCAGCTCCCAGAAGCCCTGAGCATTGACCATAGTGGCTGGGGCTTCTGGGAGCTGAAGTCCACAAACATCTGTGGACCCACAGGTTGAGAACCACTGTTCTAAAGTCAGAAATCCAGAGTCAAAAAGCCAAAACACCAATCATCTCAGATCAACCAAAATAATCAAATGTAAAAATAAAGAAAGTTCGATGTCCAAATGGAGATTACTGAGTCTTATAAAGTCCAATCTTATTCCTTAATCCAGTACAACCATTTGATTATTTGACATTTTCAATTTATAAATCCAAGTTGCTAATCAGTAATCATTTTAGCATTGGTAACTTCAGTCCTCTAGAGAAAAGCAGAAAAACCTCTTAACCATTTGTTTAAAATCAGCCGCCCCTTTAAGACGAACTCTCATGACGCACTCACATTTCCTCTGGGTCCTTCCATCCCTTCGCTCCTGCGCACCATTGCAAAACAAATTCCAATGTGATATTTTCAAAATTGAAGTCCAGAACAGGTTACATGCTTTCTTACTTGTTTCTTGTTTAAAAGTCGATGGCGGCACTTGTGCTGCTCTGACAACGATCCCACTGGCTCCGTCATGGTCCTTCGACCCCCTGCGCTTTCCGCTCCCCCAGCCAGGTAGAGCCAGACGCCAGTTACGGGGTCCCCTTCAGACCTCTTCCCCACACCTTTTACCGGAGGGGTGTTTAGCCGCTTCTGGTGTTACAAAAAAAGCGGCTGGAATCCAGCGGTTGGCTGCTTGGAGCTGCGCCATTGCGCAGCTTCTCTCCGAGCTGTCACTCACACCCGCCATGTGACCGGAAGGGCACAAAACAAACATTCTTTCAACCTCCAGCTGGTTTCCCTGCATTAGTGCCAGTATACATAGGTGTCAAAGATCCTGTAAGGTTGCCTCTCTCCTACAGGCCTACCTTTGAGCTAATAATTCTGCACTGTTTGACAGAGACACCGGCATCACGGGTGGTCCTCTTAGTCACCCACCTTTTGGGGTGACAGCAGTAGGAACAAAATGCTGAACTAAAACAGTTTGGGATCTGAACCAGTGGGCCTCCTCTTAGCTTCTTCTGGAACCACCACTTGTCCTCCAACTGACAAAATTCATTTATAGATAACGACCAGGAGCCTACATTGAGGACATGGCATGCAGAGATGGAAAGAACATTCCAAGATACTCAAACCATAGACAAAATTCATGTTTTTTCAACTATTGACAAACACTGATGAGAAGAGTTCTAGATTGATGTGAATCTTCACAGTTTGGGACTTTTTCTACACAAAATTTGCACATGGTTGTTTTCAGCAGCAAATAATGTTTCTATGGAGAAATATTATTCCCTGCACAGAATATGCTGATTCCTGTGAAAAAAATACTGCAATGAGGATTTATTCTGTGCAAAATTCACCTTGGCTGACTGGCATAAAAAGCAAAATTTTTTGTGTAGGAAATAGCACTTGTTGTACTGGAGGTAATATTTCTGTGCAAAAGATACTGTTTCCTACACAGAAAATGCTGTTTTCTGTGACCATTTCTGCACTAGGTTGTTACAGTGCTATTCTACTTTCAACACCCTGTGGAATTCTGGGGTTTGTAGTTTGCTGAGGTCAAAGAGCTCTCTAGCTGAGAATTCTAAGCGGTCCTCCCTAAACAGCAAACCTCATGATTCCATAGGATGTTGAAAGTGGAATAATAGCACTATAACAGTGTAGTGCAGAAATGGCCTATGCAAAACACCCAGGTGCAAATTTTGCACAGAGTAGATCCAAGTTGTGAATGCCATTTCAAAACAGCGTGGTTTTTGAAGCCTTTCTTGAAGTGAGTTAAAATTACTTACTGTTTCCTTTGAGAAAAAGAAAAACTTAGTGAAGAATTGTATCCTATTTAAGTGTAAGTTTCAACTCACAGTGTTAGAGAACAATTGCACATGCTACCTTCTTAATGAATGATGGTCTTGCACAAGCGAGTAGACCTGTGCAATGCACATCTGCAAGCACAATACACAGTGTACATCTGCATGTGTGATGTGCAATGCACAACAGCATCATATGCACACTGAACATGGCCTTCTGCTTTGCACAAAAATGTTCAACTGCTTTCTAGGGAAACTTACATATGCATAAAACACCCAAAGGATTTGAGCCAATATTTCAGTTTCATCGCTAGACATTAGAACTTCCTTTACAAAACTTTGGGTTTTAAAAGTCAATCCAAATAGGCTTTGGTGCTTGAGACTTTTTTTATACTGCTATCGATTCACTCTGAACTGGGTTTTCAATGATTCTCCTCTAGTGAGTCTAAATAAATTTGCCATCTCTCTGGTGGCACTAAGTTTGTTTCTTGAACTTGGGAAAGTCGCCTCTTTGTATTTCTTCTGTATAGAGATGAAGGGACAGCATCATCTCTTGAGTTAAGAGATCTGGCATAAACATAGCAAAGTCATCCTGGCTTCTATCATAGCACAGCAAACATAGCAAAGGCAATATTTCAAACCTGTTAATAAAAGATTTACCCTGAGGATTTCTTACATATCCTCACCATTTCTTTTGCCTTTCTCTTACAAAGTCTAAAAATTGGATTTCTAAAAACGTGTAGGGAAAATAAAGCCGGAGCCTCTCAAAGGCATTCATTACTGTGAAATGAGGCATTTTCCTCCATCTTTATGGTTATATGATTCTGTCACATTGGCAGAGAAGTAGTAATGCTTTTTAGCCCTTTGATGAAATTGTGGAGTGACAAATCCAAAAGCCTCTGGCAGCAATAAAAAGAAAAATTAAACATGCCAGCTCTTGAGCTTGCATAATTTGTAAATTACACCATCACAAATTTGTAATTCTTACCACATCCATCTCTGCTCCCTCAGAAGGACATGTTGTGGAAATGGGAGGGCTCCACAATCAATGGATCCAACGTTCTAGAGCTTGAATGGCAAGGTGTCAAGAGCAATTGCTTTAACTGCTTTTAATGTACTTATGTACTGCTGTAGTACCGACTCAATCCATTGGGAGAGGCGGGATATAAATAAATTTTATCATTATTATTATTATAATTGCTGCTTCCACATAAGAAAGGAGGAGGTTTGCAAAGGTGGGTCTCTTTCACTACTCACAGATCTCTGTTGAAATAGGTGGAGGGTCTATGGGACTATCTCCAAGAGATGACTGGAGTGTAGCCTTTGAGTGTTCAAAGTTATTTTGTTGTAATTCTTACAGCAACCCTGTGCAGTTTAATAATATTACAGTGCTAAAAATTGTGCAGTTTTCAGGCGAGGCTACACAGTTCTCCAGCATAGCTCTTGAGTTTCCAGAAAATGACATGGTTTTGTAAGCAAATTATGTAACTTCTGTGCACTTGCTGTACAGTTTCCTGTCATTGGGGAAGGGGGAGGATCCTGGGTGTCTCAAAGCTATGGGACAAAAAGCTTTTCTATGGGACCTACATGGAACAAACGTCATTGGTTTTTCAGGACTGGCTACCTGCCATCAAGTATGCTGTGGCATGACTTAAATCTTTTTCATTCATTAAGTTATTTGGTCAGGTTTTTTTCTCCTCTCTCCCAGCTTGTTGCTTTTGTGTGCCTCCAAATCATTGCTGAATTATGGCAACTCTAAAGTGAGCCTATCACAGGGTTTTCCAGGGCTGACAGTGAGTGACGTGCCCAAAGTCATCCAGTGGGTTTCCATGACTGAGCAGAGAATCAAACTCTGTCTCCAGGGTCCTAGTCCAATGCTCAAACCACTACAGCATGCTGGTGCTCTATTTCCCAGCTAGTCTTCTCTGTATTTACCTTGTTTGACTTCCAGTTGTCTGTTAGCTTATGGCAACCCCATGAATTTCATAGGACTTCTTTGGGCAAAACATATTCAGAGGTGGTTTTGCCAGCTTCTTCCTCTGAACTATAACTGACAGCACCTGGGATTCAATAGCAGTCTCCCATCCAAGTACTAAGCAGGGCTGGCCCTGGTTAGCTTTCAAAATCTGATAGGCTCTGGTACCTTTAAAGTATTTAAATTTTACCTTATGTTTATAACTAGGTGGCTAAATGACCAGAACTGGCTTCATTATATGCTTATTAACTCTGTAAAGACGCCAGTCACAGAGTACAAATAGTAACAATCTTTCTTTCAACAAATGGTTTTCAGGGCCTTAAATTTTGCAAAATATACTCAATATATAGCATCTAGCCTGTAACAAAATCTCATTGATTCAATGGGTCTATTCTAATTGGGATTAACAACAGAATTGAGTCAATGTGAGTGGCCAGTTTCACATGGCGTTGCAGTCCTGGCTTTGGCACAATGGCAGTGGTTCATGGGTCATGTTTTCACATGATGTCATCGCAGTCCCACTGCCATCCCATCTCCACTCATTGCAGTTACAGGATATTCATTTAACAGAGTAAATCTGTTAAGCATCCATGATTTTACGATGCTCGCATCCTCCTTGGCCATGCGGAATGGCCAGAAGCAGAAGATCAATGGAGGCACTTCTTTCCCCAGTGCAGCATGGGAAAGAGCTTAGCTGCACTGCTCTGCGGAAAGAAAGAAGGCATATGTTTCTTGCCCTCCCTTCCACAGGGAGCTGGTCGGATGCAGAGGGGAGTGTTCCTGTAGCATGCCCTTCCCAGCAAAGGCACCACCGGAACAATGATAGGAGGACAACAGAAGGAGGTACGGTGCAGAAATGGCCACTGTCTACATACCACCGCAGCACCACCTACCTATGCAAGTGGATGTAGGTACCACATGACACAACAACTACATCTTACATATCCAGCTGAATCCTCTTACTGATACCTCTGTGGTTTGTTTTAAGAACTATCCTGTCCAGCTTTGATTTTGTTCTGTGTTTTTCCATTCCATCTTAACAGAGAACTTTTGATGAAGTTACCAAAGACAGAAACCATCATTAAAATGTCAGCAGTCAATGAACAACAATAACCAAAGCAAACTGTGAAGAAAAACAAACAAAACTGAAATTGATAACAGACAAATTAGTGATAAAAGAGTGCCAAAAGAGTTTTCATAATGATGTTAAAACTCCAGCCACCAAAATCCAACCTCAAAAAGCACTGTTAAAAAAGAACACTAAAAAGCATTCTTTAAAAAAGCCATAAAAAGAGCAGTCAGCTAACTTATGAGGTCTGAGCAAATTTAAGAAACTTTACCTGCTCCCTAAAGCTACAATAATATATATGAGGAGCTGGCAGAAGATAGAACAATAACTACTGGTAGATCAATTGGTAATTTGCTGCAGATCAGCAAGGGTTTGGAGCTTAGAAAAGTTATCTTTTTGGATTACAGTTCCCAGTGGCTGGAGGATTCTGGGACCTACAATTACTTTTCCCCAAGCCCTTTGCACTGTGATTCCACTTAACTGCCCTGGCTCCCTTTTATGGAATCCCATGATCTGCAGTTTAGGGAGGGGTTCTGGGAACTCTCAGCCAGGTAGTTCTTGTGCTTCACCAAACTACAAAACAAACTACAAACACCAGGACTCCATAAAATGGTTCAAAAGAACCCAAACTAGAGAAAGCAAACCAGTCCACAGTCATACACAGAGAGCAGAAGCACGGTCAATGAAGTCTAGGATCTGAGCAAAAGAAGCAGTCCAAGAAGGATCCAAAGAACATAGTCCAGGGAGTGAACCAAAGTTCAGGAAACAAGAGAGCAGGGCCTGTCTCACAATGCCAAACAGAGCTACAGGTACTGTTGTCTTGTAGAAAAGAGACAGCCTTGCATGCGTTGATCTATAGCTAGCAGTAAATCAGCACACCTGGCCTAATTGTCTCAGTGTTTCCCTTTTAAGTCACACCCAGGCCTTTCCTGCTCTTTTCTTGCTGTTGCTTTACTCTGTTGTTAAGAAGGGTAGAGTAGCTCTGATTCCTACTTTTTGAGGTTTACATATGATTGCCCAGACTCTGCTTCCAGAATAGGGCTTCCAGCTTCTTTCTGGTTCCAAAAGAGGACTTCCAGCTACCTCAGACTCTGACTGGAACTTGTTATCTAGACACTCCTTTTTACCTTCCTCATCAGTGGAAGCTTCCTCCAGGTAGAATGTGACACCTGGTCCCATGGATGCTTAAAAATTGGTCCCATCACCCTCAAAAGATCACTAGGAAATAAAACTGTATGATATAGCACTAATGGATAAATTAACAACATTAATAATAGGGAACTCTCTAGATGTATTTGTTAAAACCTGGGACTCTACCCTTCTCAACAACAGAGTAAAGCAACAGCAAGAGAAGAGCAGGAAAGGCCTGGGTGTGTCTTAAAAGGGAAACACTGAGACAATTAGGCCAGGTGTGCTGATTTACTGCTAGCTATAGATCAACGCATGCAAGGCTGTCTCTTTTCTACAAGACAACAGTACCTGTAGCTCTGTTTGGCATTGTGAGACAAGCCCTGCTCTCTTGTTTCCTGAACTTTGGCTCATTCCCTGGGCTATGTTCTTTGGATCCTTCTTGGACTGCTTCTTTTGCTCAGATCCTAGACTGCATTGACCATGCTTCTGCTCTCTGTGTATGACTGTGGACTGGTTTGCTTTCTCTACTTTGGGTTCTCTTGAACCATATTATGGTGTTTGTAGTTTGTTTTGTAGTAATCACCTATTTTAGATTAAGATGGGGGAATTAATGATAGCAAGCTTCATAAATTGAAGGTATGGAACAAAGTAAAGCATAGACTAAACTTCATAACTTTTTTATGTTTATACATTGTTTTAATACGTCAAAAATGAGATAGAGATTGACAAATTGTTTTATTAAATTTTTATATGCTATATAAAATGTAAAACTAGCTCCTATCTACATGAAAATTGGAATCATGATGACAGTATTATTTAAAACAAAGAGATCCTTGCTTTGTATTAATAAAGTATGATGTAATGGGATGCCTGAGGGGAAGTCAGGGTATGAAAATGGATAGATGGATGTTTCTATGTTGTCTCTGTATACTAATGTTTGGATGCTGGGTTGTACGTATAGATACTTTTTTTATATTGAAAATAAAAATTTAAACAGAAAAAAAATTGGTATCATCATATAAATCTGTATTTTTCATGCGTCACCTACTCCTTTTGTTATGCTCTGTGTGTGTGCGTGCGTGCATTTGTGTATATGTGCTTTTTCAAAAGATCAAGGTTTTGCACAATTTTGTGTGAATTATGAGAAACCCAACAAGGTAGGGAGGAGCACTTCTTGTCACATTCTTACCTTGGTTAGCAAGAACTCTTGCAGCCTGGCACTCTCTTGGCATGCTGTCTTGACATGTTGAGGCAACGGCTCTCCTTTCGAAATTGGTTAGTAGCTGTCGAAAGAACAGAAGGGTGGATGGAGCTAAAAATGCAGGAGGAAGAGGGAACTGGGACAGGAGGGGCTTTCAGCTTAACAAGGTGAAAAGTAGCCTATTGTTTATTCATTTGAATTATCAAATTAATATTGACCGTTATGATTGTTCACAGGGATTCACATCATGCTCTGTCACAAGTGGTAAAATCGGAAGTCTTGAAGCATTGTTGTTTAGATTAAAAGTCTCTGAGTCTCCCAGACACAACTAGTATGACCAATAGATATGGCAGTTAGAAGATTCTGGGGCTTGTAGTCTAGATGAGGATTAAAAACTCTGCCCAAATTCTAATAAAATCCAAGGCTACTTGAACAAAAAGCTGCTTACACAATGGAACTTTCCCTTCCTACACCTGCATTACCCGTGTGGCTCATCACTAGAACCTCCTTGTTCTGCTTCAGATCTTTATGGTAGTCATTGGCTGGCATCCTGATTGCTATCTGCCACTCTGCTACTCCAATTCCTGATTGTGTACTGTCCTTAGATGTGAATCTAAGCCACATCACTGCTTCTTCACTGTTCTTCAAGACTACTAAATGTCACCCACTACACCCTGATCTCTTCTTATTCATAACTTTCTTCCCTGTTCCTTCAGCTAGCTTTGTTTGATTGAGTGACTGTTTGAATCTTGTGTGTATGATTAATTCCCCTACTAAAACATAATTTAGCTTACTTTTGGATCTCTGGCTGGTTCTTCCCTGCAGAAGTACTGGTGAACATAGATGGAAAGATCTCACTAGGTTACCTGCCTCTCACAGGCCTCCTAATTTGAGCCAATAATTCCCCACCTTTGCACAGAGGTGCTGACATCACCGGTGGACCTTGAGTCACCCACCTTTTAGAGTAACAGCCCCATTTCTAAAACTTGCAGCCAAGACTGACCTTCATCATGCAAAAATGACTTGACACTAAATTGGGCCAAGACATACTTGGGAGAGAGGCCATAGCTGGATGGTAGAGGAGTTGCTCTGCTTGAAAAAGATCAAAAATGCAATCTTCTGCATCTGCAGCTACAGGGATCTCAGGTTTTTAGAAGCTGGAAGAGAACTCTGACTGAATACTCAAAGACCCACTACTGACTGAAGTAGAATTTGATGACCTATATTCAGTTTTAGAGGTTCTAAAGGCTATAATATGTTCATATTTTCTATTATATAGAAAATTTATATGTTCATGTTTTCTATTATACAGACCTCAAAACAGACAATAATGGTTCTGTGCAATAAGATACTTACAGACTTGAACCTATCAATTTGTGAACTTTTGTATGGATTCATAGGATAAAATAATACTGCCAGTCTCTGTCACACAAAGGCTATATTTCATGCAACTGTACCCACACAAACCATTTTCCTCCCTACCTTTGAAGTACTTTTTTCAATTTACCAGTGACAGCATTGTATCTCCTGATGCAGAGCTATGATCACAACATGCCAAATAGCCTCTGTTGTTTTTTTTTAAAAAAAAAAGGCAGAGAAGTACATTGGGTCCCCTCTAAACACACTGCAAAGGCCAAAGAAACTGGGTATACCTATTTAGAAAAGATAAATAAATAAGTCACCTTTTATCAACTTCCATAGCTATGGTTACATGCCTTTCCACCTCTCATTCCCCACCCACACATACATCTCTCCTCTTGAAATTAAGGCTGCCATGGATACTAAAGGAAGGCAGCTAATAAACACCACTTGTAGCCACTCAGGAAGTCAATGATGGGTCTGTCAGACAGTTGGAAGATGGTGATTTAATTTGCTCATTCTAACCAATTTGGGTGAAACAAGTACAATCTGCAATGGAGTAAAGTGGAGAGTCATACCAAAGAAATGAAGCTAGCCTTTTATTCAGCCCAACAAATTAGCAACCTGAATAAGGTACCATTACGATATTTTAGCTAATATCCTTCAATGAAAGTGCACACGTCATTGATGACTGCCAGTTGTGGTTTAATGATTTGATTGTTGATCTAAGAATGGGAAACCAGAATATAGATCCCTGTTCATCACCTTCCGTCAGACCTTATTTCTCTATCTACCTCCCTCGTAGCGATAAGATGGAGGAGAAAGAACTAGAGGCCAAATCTAATGGTTAGTCCCAACTAGATTATTAGATTTATTGGACCAATGGAACATCAATTAGTGTTGACTTATTCCTGTTGATTCACTGAATCGAATTAAGTGATCCCCCAGATGTTGTTGAAATGCAATTCCCAGCGTTCATTATCCTTTTCTTTGCTGGCTAAGGATTCTGGGAATCACTTCAGCAAGGTCACATGATTCCTACCACTGACTTAGTCCAGAGTATCTCACCATAAGCTAGAAAAAAAGGCTGGCTATACATTTGGTAAAACGAATAGCTAGTAAAGGAGTTGTTTGCCCAATTAGATCCTATGGGAAATGACCCAGAGCTTTGGGAACTAGAGCCCCTTTTGAGTAGGGAATCATTGCCTATCCCATGCGAGAACACATAATTTCTGGAGTTTTCTGCCCACTGTAGGAGAAAATGAATGTTTTGCACAGTATTTCCCCTATATTCACACATTCTGAAATGCCTGGGGAATTATTCTGTGTAGAAACAGACATGATATGCTTTCTGCACAAAGAAAGGGGAAAAAAACCCACATCTACCTCTCTTCACTAATTCGCTAGAACACCTACACAAGTGGCAGGAGGAAACTGTGCATCATTCCTGCTGTTGTTATTCTTCCAAATGAGGTTCTTACGTGTTGGGAAAGCCTTTTCTTGGATGGGAAATGTATAACAATTAATATTCCTTCGATCCCTAAGTTGTCCACATAGTATGCATGCAAGAGAACAATATATATCAGTGTGCAGTTCTGAACTTTCCTTGGAAGCTAAATTGCCCTCTTCAGAGTTCTTTCAGATAGTTTACTTATGTCTTCAAACCCTCATATAATCACAGGTATCATAAACAGCTCTTTGGCTACACTTTCACCAAAGGCTCAGATCTTAAATCTAGGTCACACTTTCTGATCAGATTCTATAATGGATTAATTGCTCTTTTGCCTTTCTTGAGGCTTTTCCTGAGAATTAAACCATCTTGACTCAGACCATCTCCCTGGCTGACTGAGGGACTTTATTTCGGCTCCTTCTCACTGAAGGACTCCAAATGACACTCAGTGCTTGCCTTTTTGTAAATTTTCCTCTCAAGCTTCCAGCCCCAACCTCACACAAATGGGCTAGATTTCTCCCCTGAGTAGCTATTCCGATTCCCTGGCAACCTGTTGCTAGGCTGGCATTGCAGGTGAGCCCCAACATCCCTCACCTCTTAGAGTAGCAAAAGAGCAATGAAAATTGGAGGAAGGACCATCAATCATTCAAGATACTCAGATGGCACCATACGACTAGCAGAAAACTGCAAAGACTTTGAATGACAACTGAAGAAATTCAAGGCAGAAAGTACAAAGGCAGGTTTACAGCTGGACGATAAGAAGACAAAAATAATGACCAGAGATGATTTACATAACCTCAAAGTAGATTACGAAGATGTTGAAATAGTTCAAGATTTTCCATACTTTGGCTCAATTGTTAATCAGAATGGAGACTGCAGCCAAGAAATCAGAAGAAGACTAAGGCCCTTTTTGCATGGCATTTTCCATGTGAAAGGGTGCCTGGAGCGTCACACGATTGTGAGGAGTGATCTGCACAACGCACTCACAATCGTGTGATGCTCCAGGGGCCGGCAGGTGCCAATCGCGCACCTTTTCATTTTCGGCCGAAAATGGTGAATGATCGTGCATTGCTCCCAGGCCCTGTGCCCACTTACCTGGAGTGCGGAGCCCCCGGAGCCACACCGGTAGCACTTCCTGCCCCAGCAACAGGTTGCCAGAGAGGCAGGGCTCTCATGCGAGCAGGCAGCTCATGCAGAGCTGAAGCAGCAGGGATGTGAGAGCCTCTCGCCGGAGGCTGCTTGCGTGATCCCCGCACCCCAGCACCAGAAAAAGGTAAGGTGCGGCAAGGGCCTAAGACTTGGAAGAACAGCTATGAAGGATCTAGAAAAGATCTTCAAATGTAAGGATACATTGAATAATAAAGTCAGGATTGTCCATGTCATCATATTTCTGATTTCTACATAGTTGTGAAAGCTGGGCAGTGAAGAAAGCAGATAGGAAGAAAATTAACTCCTGTGGAATGTGGTACTGGAAAAGAGTTTTTGGATACCCTGGACTGCTAAAAAGATGAATGGATCCCAGAGCAAATCAAGCCTGACCTCTCCCTAGAAGCCAAGATGACTAAACTGAGGCTGTCGTACTTTGGCCATACCATGAGATAACATGACCCGCTAGAAAAGATAATAATGCTTGGGAAAGTGGAAGGCAGTACAAAAAGAGGAAGAAAGCATTACAGAGCAGGGCAGTGGATGATAGAGCGACTGGGAGGTCTCTCTTACATGGGGTCTCCATAAGAGTAATTAACAAGAACAATTGTGTCACAACTAGATTTTCTTTTCTCCAAGTTGAATGTACTCATCCCCCTAAGCCATTCATTAGAGGGCTTGTTTTCTGGTGGTGCTGATGGCAGTGGTGGAGAGGAGCAGGAATATCTACCTTTTTGCCAGTTTGGAACTCAACCTGGCTTACAAAAATTAAAACAAACATAGCTAAAAGTTCACAGGAAACAAACGTGTAAAAGCAAACTATCACAAAGTTAAGATCTTACCAAAAAAAAAACCCCACAAATAAAAGTCCTGCATACTATATGAAGCCTGTTTGTCCTTAAAAAAAAGGGGGGGAATCAGTTACCAAAGGCTTGCTGGAATAAAAAGCTTTTCCCTTTAAAACCACCCCCTTAGTGTATAAAGGGTAAAGCTTCTCAATTGTTATTCAGAATGATTTATTGATCTGTGGCAGCCTGCTACTAATTGGTTAGAACTAATGGAAAGTACTCTACTGAGTTAGAATTTACCAAAAAAAAAAAAAAGTAATCTTTACTAAAATCACCAACAGGGAGAGGGTATTGGGTAGTTTATCCAGTTTCTCATAGATTAGCCCAGTAAACAGATACAGAACTTTCATACACACGCAAGCCTTTGGCTTCCCTTTTGCTCAAAGACTTAATTCCCATCTCAGGGTCACACCTTCTGACCCAACTCAAAAATGGTTTGGTTTCTCCTCTCTTTCTCTCTAGACCTCTGAGAAGACAACCATTCTTATTCAGGCAACCGTCCTGGCTGACTGAAGTGCTCTATCCTAGAGCATTCTCTCACTCTCTGGGAATATCACCGAAGGAATCTGAAAAATCCAGCTCACTATGCCTTATGTATAGGCTTTATCCTCTCAAACCTCAGCCCCTCCCTCTCACCAATGGGTTCGGTTTCTGTCATACAGAGTCACTTTGGTTACATGGCAACCTGTTGCTAGGGCTACCCTGCCACTCAGTTAGCCACACCTCCAGGCTCCATCATATCACCCCTTATATACCCCACCCTGTGGGACAGTAAAATGGGTCTGAAATATTATATAAAAATTGGACACGTATGGCTGAGGAACATACAGTAAGCAGGACTTTGGCTGTATGCCTGGGCTAGGCCAGCATAACCTCAGCATGGCTGGGTCATAAAATCAAGAAGGGTTTAAACAGGAAAGTCAGAGTGAGTAGACTTCCAGTAATCCTGCCAATGACCCAGCTTCTGAACACAATAGTCAATGAAATTGCCCAGGTATGGCAGGCAAGCACCCCTTCTGTGTGCATTTCCTACTTAAACCTTCCCCATTCACATTACCCCACCAAGACATTAGGAGACATTATCAGGACTTTCTGCAGTGTTTTGTCACCCAAATTAAGACAATCAGTCGGTTCTGAACCTCTTTTGCTTACTCTGCAGGAGAGCAATTAACACTCGCCCATTCAGGGTAGGGGAAACAGTATAAGAACCCTGGCTCAGACCCGGCATTTTGCTAGCACTTGAGCATCAAGCTGCCCTCCAGATTCCTGTTCTTCCATGCTGCCCTAAAACTCTTATGTTTGAGCACTCCTCTTCAATCTTCTGCTCCAGGACTGGTAAATATCACCCTATACACCTGAAATCTCTCTCTATCCAACCTTTCTCGCTTCTCCCTCCACTAGCTTTGTATGCTTTGTGAGACTGCTTGATTTCTTGTGTGTGCATCAGCTGATTTCTAAGAAAAATACCCTGTTTAAACCTTCGACTGGAGCCCTATAGTTAGTACCAGTATAAATAGGTGAAAAGATCCTGCCATTACCCTCCTCTTGCAGGCCTCCTTTGAGCTATAATTTCCCCCGTTTCTAAGGAGACACTGCCACTGCTAGTGGACCTCCAGATCCCCCACCTTTTAGGGTAACAAGTGCCTGGAACTGGACACAGTGTTCCAGGTGACATCTGACCAAAGATCAATACAGCAGTATTGTGTCTTCATTTGATCTGGGCATTACACTTCTATTGATTTAACCTTGATTTGTGTTGGCCTTTTTTGGCTGCTTCATTACACTCCTGGCCCATGTTTAGCTGGTGGTTTACTAAGATCCCTCAGATTGATTTGTACCAGGGATTAAGAGACATTTTATTGCAGGGAGTAAATCACAAGTATAAATAAAATTCACCTTCAGGATAACATTAGCAGAGTAAAGGAAGATTTCAGCATTCGAATAAAGCCATAAAAGGGTTTGGCTGGGTGCACTGAGTGCTCAAATGTCACATGGAGCTAGTGTGAATGACGTTTCAGCAAGGCAACACCTGTCTTACACACAAGTACATCTGTACTAGTAATGTGGTTAATGGAACACCATCATATATAGCACATGGAATTAACACTGTGCTGGAGTACAAGACGATGGCAGAAATCAGCATGCTCATCCTCACGGTGGTGGCTCACATTTGTCTCTTCACATCCGTGGGGGACAGGCCAGCCTGAAACAGAATTTTAATAAGTTACATGATGGAAGAACAGCAGGCTGAAGTCTCAGAACATCACATTTTGTACCCTGGCATATCTTTTTATGCAAATAGATTCCAATTTCCTTTTTACTATTTTTTAAAATAATGGAATTGCTCTCATAACTATATATAATAATCATATTTTTTTTTAAAAAAAACCCTATCCTAAAATTATCCTGACTTTGCTTAGGAGCCTCACCCCAATAGTCAAGCATTTCACCCAAAAGGCATCTTCCATCTCTTCTTAGGTTCTCCAGCTTTACATGAAGCTGCAGTGCAGACATTTTTATCTGTTTCGATCTTGCAGCTAACACTCCATGAAGACACAGAAAGGAATACCTGGAGGCAGCCTGTCTCACCCTTGTCTATGTCTGAAATTGTTCCATTACAAGGAGAAGTTCAGCCAATGTTACTTCTACAAGGCCAACACCACAGGCCTTTCCACACTAGGCTGTTATAGTGCTATTATTCCATTTTCAACATCCTGGGGAATTCTGGGGTTTGTAATTTACTGAGGCCAAAGAGCTCTCTGGCTGAGAAGTGTCAATGCCCCTCCCTAAACTGCAAATCCCAGGACTTCATAGGATGTTGAAAGTGGAGTAATAGCACTATAACAGTCTAGTGTGGAAAGGCGCGGATCTGACAACATTTTCAGCAAAACTTCTTTTTATGGTCTGCCTTCAACATGGGTGATCCAAAAACTCAGCACAGGAGTGAAGCTTAACACCTATGCAGCGCTGTTCTTAAAGATTATGTATCGTCTTTTAAAAAAATTTAATGGTTTCAGTGTTTAATGTTTTAACTTTATATATTGTTTAACCACTTTTTAATTGTTTAATCACTTTTTAATTATTAATCGCTGTGTGCAGTTTTAATCTGTATTGTTTTTAAATATGTTGATGGCTACTTGAGTCCTATTATTGAGAGAAAGGCAGGAGATGGATAGATGGATGGATGGATGGATGGACAGGTGGATAAACAGACAGATAGAGAGGGATATAACCTCCAGTCATCCACCATTTTGTTTGCCCTACAGTACTTTAGGCATCTAGGGCCCTGTGGAAAAAAACAAAATGGAAGCCACCTTTCCTATCTTATCCCATGCATTTTCCGACTAATCAAAGGTATTATAGAGAAGTTAAAATGATAGCTGCCTGGAAACTCAGGGCGCTGGTGATGAAACCATTTAGAGAAAAGGGAAGAAAATGGAAGCAAAATTGATAGCACTGGTGGACCATCATGTAGTCCCAAATGGTGCTGCATGCTTGAGGATGCTGCAAGCTGATGTCAGCACTAACTTCTCCTGCACTTCTTAGGAATTTGATCCTAAGGCAAACCTATAACAGGATTTTCTTGGGGCCAACAATGTTGTGATGTGCCCAAGGTCACCCACTGGATTTCCATGGCTGAGCAAGGAATCGAACCCTGGTCTTCCGAGTAGTCATCCAACACTCAAACCACTACACCATGCTGGTTGTCACTATTAGATGTTGCCCTCTTTAAACAGTTGAAGAGGTCTCATACCTTTAGCAGAAGACTCCTTCATGAGGGGTGGGGAGGGCAGGTAGACTAGATAGCCCTTGGGGTTCTTTCCAGCTCTACAATTTTATGATTGTGTGTGTGTGTGTGTGTGTGCATTTGTATATTCTATTATTTGCAGCTTCCTATCATTGCTTTGATATTTACACATACAGAAATCAAATCCTCTTGTTGACCGCATATTGTTACATAACACTTGCCATGAAACCAGGTTTACAATCCCATGCATAGGTACTAAAGTCAAAAGAGATACAATACTGAAATTGAAAAGAATAATCTTGGGTATCTTTTTTTGCTTCCTTCACAATAAACAGTCACAATGACAGTTGCATATTGCAGCACGGGGATAGGAAATTCAGCAGGACTAGGATAAGTTACTATGAGATTGTGATTTGAATCACACTGGGATAACTTGCTGAGCATCCAAGAAATCAAAAGTATTGCTGAAATGAGCCATTTTGAGTCTCATGTTGGGAGAAAGGCAGGATATGAATCAATCAAACAAACTGAAATGGAAGTGAGAAGAGACAAAAATTGAAATTGTGCTTGAGAGACTCTTCCTTTACCATGAATAATCAAATTGAGGCTTATGCAAGTTCTGGAAATGTTTGTCCAGGATATTAAGAAATGACCGTCATATCACCTCTCAGTTTTCCAAGCTAAACGTCCCCAGTTCCCAAAGATGTTCCTCACAGGACATCATTTCCAGACTCTTTGCCCTCTTGGTCACCTTCCTCTGAACATGTTCCAGCTTGTCAACATCCTTTTTGAACTTCAGTGCCTGGAACCAGACACAGACACACCTGTTAATTTACAAAACAGATGATGTCTTGCAAAGGCCCTTAAAATACCTAGCAACACAGATTCTGCGAGGCAAAGAGGGAAAAAAGAAGCTTAAGATTTTGGCTTAAATGCAATTGTTTGGCTCCCATGTTGGGAAGAAGAGGTGGAATACTGATAAAACAAAATAAATAAAAAAATACAGTAGACCACTGAACCAATGAGTCAATAGTTACACAAGTCCCATTGATTTGCTGGACCTACTCTAGTTAGCTGGGACTCAGAAATGGATGTTGCCTCAGGCTTTAGAGAAGATAACAAAACTTTTTTCTGACATGGGAATGAAAGTAATTTTCACAGACACCTCAGGCTATTTAGGAAGATGGGCTTTTTATCTCATTCCTGCCAAACACGCAGCGGACACAATAGGCAGCCCTACACGCCTACTCATTGAAGCTAGTGAACTTCACACCAGAGAAGGCAATTCTTTTGCACTCAACAGCAGACGAGGCCTTTGCTGATCTCCTCCTGATTGGGAGATGAAAATGGTCTATTTGGGCAGTCAAGGCGAGCAAAGGAGACACAGCGATAATGTTTCTTTCCTAATTGCCTATGCAGGGAGTACTCACACAGAATTCAGTTTCTTCCTTTCATCCTGCTCTATCCAATCCAACACTCTCTCTAGGTTTCCCAGGTATAAAAGAACCACAAGATGAATGTTGCTGGGTTGTCACAAACGAATAAGACTGAGACACTTACTGCTGCACATATCTCCTCTGACAGCTTGATAAAGCAGGAAATAACACTGGCTACAATTAAAGGCTGCCAGGCATTTACAATTTCAAGCAGTTTTGCTTGAGACTAAGGCCATTTCTGACCTATGCTGTTATAGTGCTATTATTCCACTTTCAACATCCTATGGAATCCTGGGATTTGAAGTTTGAAGTTGAAGCATTTAGAATTCTCAGCCAGAGAGTTCTTTGGCCTCAGGAAACTACAAACCCCAGCATTCCATAGGACACTGAAAGTGGAATAATAGCACCCTAACAGTGCAGTGTAGAAATGGCCTTAGGTTAAGGCTGCAGTTCCATGACCAGTAACATCTCACAAATACGGATAAAATGCTACGCTTGGAAAGCTAACTCTTAAAAAAATAAAAATAAAAGGAAGACTCTGGAATATTTGCTCATGGAGAAACTATCAGACAACATAAGAACCTCCAGAAGACAAACAAGACACAACATGTTTATGGAGAAGTGGTTTCCTTCCATTAAGTACATAAATAAAAAAAATTACAATAATTGAGACTACCATCACTCTAGATTCTGGAAAACCACTCTATGTATCAAAGCTCCCAAGTCCACTGATGAAAATTCTGTTCCCTTTTTGAACTTTTGAAGCTGCAAAAAGTTAGAAAATAAGATACAGGAATGAATGAACTGACATGTATAATGCTCACTGATTGTGTCTTGCTGGTTTGGCTGTTGATGAAATTCAGTGATAATTTTTATCTTGATTAAAGTCAGTATTTTTCAAATATCTGTGAAGATCATATACAAACTCTCAAAAACTGCAAGAGGGAATCTACAGCTATATTTAGATCTAGATCTATCTCACTCTTCCGCAGCTTTTCTCTCTCTATCAAATCTTGAGAAGTGGTCAAGTTCCAGGCAATCATATTCCAGAACCGAACTGACTTTCAATCCAAATAGACCAGAAATGAATGTATGGTCAAAAATATGACTCCAGAGCCTTTTTTAGGAGTCAAAATTAAAAATCAAGAATATAAACTTAGAGCCTTTGCTGACGATCTGGTGTTTTTTTTAGAGGATCCAGTGAAAGGGGCTAAACAACTAATTTTGGATCTTCAAAACTTTGGGGAGGCAGCGGGCCTAAAAATAAACTATGATAAATCTAGTATGTTAGTTAAAAACATGATACAATCTGAAAACGATGACTTAATTAAAATCAAGGGAGTAAAAATTGAGAGAAAGGTCAAATATCTGGGGATCTGGTTTATGGATAGTAATAAAGAATTATTCGACAATAACTTCAACAAGACATGGAAAGAAATAGCTGGGGACTTGAAGAAATGGACAAATTTAAATCTGTCGTTGATGGGCCGAATATTCTTCCTAAATTCAATTTCTTAATCCAAAACTTACCTATAATAACAAATGATAAGCCCTTCCAACGGTGGAAGAAAGAACTGACTAAATTCGTATGGAGAGGCAAAAAGCCAAGGATCAGGTGGAAGTTATTAACAGAAAAGAAAATGAAAGGATTACCTGATTTAAAAAATCTACTACCATGCCAATGCGATGATCTGGTTACAAGATTGGATAATATTAAAAGATACAAGAATGTTAGAAATTGAAGGGGTAGATATGAGATTTGGCTTCCATGCATATTTATGGTATGGTATGGAAAAGCAAAAACAGATAAAGAGTTCTGTAACAACTATTTAAGAAAATCATTGTTAAAAATTTGGCTATCCATTAAAAAATACATATATAATAAAATACCACTCTGGATTTCGCCACAGGAGGCCTTTTTTGGAGGATGGGTAACCATAAAGGTGATTGGATAACATATGAAAATTTAATAGCCTTGGATAACAATGAAATTAGGTTTAAAACGCGTGAAGAGCTTAGTCAACAAGGATTTGAATTAAATTGATTCCCATATTTACAGTTAAAAGAAAGATTTAAAATGGATTTGAAATTAGAAGGATTCGCTACATAAAAGAAATACAATGAATTTGAAACTATCTTCTTTACCAAAACCAAACATAAGATTTCTCAATATTATAAATATTTCTTAACACGGCAATTGGAAGACGGAACCGTAAAGGCAACAATGATTAAGTGGGCTAAAAATCTATAGCATGAGATTCCGCTAGAGCATTGGGAAGTAGCTTGGAAGGACACAAATGAATTTACAAGTTCACAAGATTTGAAAGAAAATTTCATAAAGATGATGTAGATACCATTTAACTCCAGAAAGAATAGATAAAATTTACCATTCGGGTAATAATAAATGTTGGAAATATAAGGAGAAAATAGGATCTTATTATCATCTCTGGCGGTCTTGTGAAATTTCTAAAAGATATTGGAAGAAGATATATGAAGTCATAAGGGAAATATTTCAAATAACATTCCCAAAGTCACCGGAATTCTTTTTATTAAACATGACATTTATGTTTGAAAAGAGTTTTTCCCAGAAAAACAACAGGATATTACTGAATTTGGTCACAGCAGCAAGATTAATTTTTGCCAAAATGTGGAAGAATCCTGAAATACCGGACTTAGACCAATGGTTTTTAAAAATCATTGAACTCAAAGAATTTGATTCATTTTCTCACTTTATTAAAGGTAAACCAACCAAAGAAATTGAGAAGGATTGGGAACCAGTGATTAAGTATATTAAAGACAGATGGAATGTTAAAGTTTGAAAGCATATGGTATAAAATAATCATTATCATAAATTATTATAAACTATTAAGTAAAAACAAAAGCCAGAAACGCTGGGGTGTGGTAATTATACTATTGTATTGACAAATCTAAGGTGGAGGAATTAGACATATGAGAAAAGACTTTAAATGGAGAGTGACTAATTTTTCATATAACAACAATATAGAAAGATATGGACAAGGTAATGATACCAAAGGAAAACAAAAAGAAAAGTGTACTAAACTAGAATATGAGGAATATGAGAATGTATGAAATTTCATAGGAAAGCTGTAAATATAAAGGGTGAAAAGATAAACCAGAGATATGGCAAGGGAAGTAATACTCTAGATACTGTATATAGATGGTCAAGTATTACTTATTATGTGTAACTCTGTTTTATACTTTAGATATTGGAACGTGTCCATATAAGCTTGTATAATGGAATCCACGTAAGAGGCAATTGGAAATATTTCTATTAGGAATGGTGTATCATATATATATATATATATATATATATATGGATAATATGTTAAAAAAAATATGACTCCAGAGCCTTTTTTAATGCTCATCAGAAGACCAGAGGCAGATGTGAAATTAAAAATAGGGACGGGTTCAGTCCAGAAGAATCGTCAGTGATGGGACACAGAAGCACAGAGAGGTGAAGCCATCGCGCATTAGATAAATTGCTCCGATTTATTTGTGCTCTGAAGCTAAAGCTTTATAGGATCTATTAGGCAGGGAATGGGCCTTGGAGATCAGCTGACTTATTGCTCAGGCAGATGGGTAATTCAGCCTAGACAGCAACTCAGAGCTCAGTCTGACAGGTTTATTTTATGCAGTGAGGCAGTGGTAAATTCTGAACTACAAGCATTGACTTATGAAAGTATTGTTGGTGGTCACAGAGGTGAAGCTCAGCTGACATTTGAGAGATGTTTTTGCTCCCACACTGGAGACTGTTGTTTTTGTTTTGTTTTTGTTTTTTAAAGGGAAGGGAAGGGAAGGACAAGGAAGGGAAGGACAGGGAAGGACAGGGAAGGGAAGGGAAAGGGAAGGGAAGGGAAGGGAAGGGAAGGACAGGGAAGGACAGGGAAGGGAAGGGCAGGGCAGGGCAGGGCAGGGCAGGGCAGGGCAGGGCAGGGCAGGGCAGGGCAGGGCAGGGCAGGGAAGGGAAGGGAAGGAAGGGAAGGGAAGGGAAGGGAAGGGAAGGGAAGGGAAGGACAGGACCGGGAAGGACCGGGAAGGACAGGGAGGGGAGGGGAGGGGAGGGGAGGGGAGGGGAGGGAAGGGAAGGGAAGGGAAGGGAAGGGAAGGACAGGGAAGGACAGGGAAGGGCAGGGCAGGGCAGGGCAGGGCAGGGCAGGGCAGGGCAGGGCAGGGCAGGGCAGGGCAGGGCAGGGCAGGGCAGGGCAGGGAAGGGAAGGGAAGGGAAGGGAAGGGAAGGGAAGGGAAGGGAAGGGAAGGGAAGGACCGGGAAGGACAGGGCAGGGCAGGGCAGGGCAGGGCAGGGCAGGGCAGGGCAGGGCAGGGCAGGGCAGGGCAGGGCAGGGCAGGGCAGGGCAGGGCAGGGAAGGGCAGGGCAGGGAAGGGCAGGGAAGGGAAGGGAAGGACAGGGAAGGGAAGGGAAGGGAAGGGAAGGGAAGGGAAGGGAAGGGAAGGGAAGGGAAGGGAAGGGAAGGGAAGGGAGGGGAGGGGAGGGGAGGGGAGGGGAGGGGAGGGGAAGGGAAGGGAAGGGAAGGGAAGGGAAGGGAAGGGAAGGGAAGGGAAGGGAAGGGAAGGGAAGGGAAGGGAAGAGGTCTGGAAGATGCTAAACAATCTGAACTTCAAAAATTGGCTCAATAGAGTCTATGATGCTATGTTCTCAGAGAAGTTAACATACATTAGAATGAGAAAAGCTATCACAAACAAAAAAACAGGTTTGTTCTCACAGAGTATTCCGTTATTAGACACGCCAATGGTGGAGCTTAGAGTGCATGGAGGGGGGATGGGAAGGTGTGTGGCTACAGTGCGTGGGGGCGTGGCTACAGCATGGGGGAGTGGCTATGGCACGTGGGGGCATGGCTAAGGTGCTTTGGGGCACAGCTGCAACGGATGGGGTGGGGCTATGATAGATGGGGCAGGGCTACAGCACATGGGGGAAGGCAAGCAAGGGGCCAGGACGCCTCCAAAATATTGCCACTAGGGTGAACCACCTCCATTGCCCCCCTGTCCCTACGCAATTAAGACACACAACTTCTGAAAAACATTTGTATGGTCTCCCAGTGACTGCAATTAAGTTTTGGGGAAACACTGTTTGACACTTCACGTTAAATGTTTAAAGACTGGTACAGAATGTTGTCACCTGGTTGTGTGCAATTGAGATGTTAATATGTTTTGGATTTACTAATAAAGATACTAGGGATGGGACTAATCCAGAATTTTCTGAATCTGGATCCGAATCCCTGGAAGGTTCTGGGAATCCATGAATCTCGAATCGTTCAAATTCTTTTTAAAAAGCAAGAGAAAGAAGGATAATTTGGGCCTAGACACACTCTCTCAGCTTTAGCAAAAGCCAAGGCAAAGGCAAAGCTCCCTCTGAAGAAATCTGGCCAGGACAATTGTCCTAGTTTTGCCTCAGGATCTCCCCAGATTGAAAGTGACATGAAGGCCTTTTCTGCACAGGCAGGAAAATGTGGATTAATCTCACATTTTCTTGCCTGTGTAAACAGGGCCACATACTAGAGTAGAGAGATAATCCAGGTCAAAACTGGCTTTTGTTTGCATAGCTCCTTATTGGCATCCTGGGGTTTGTAGTTTGATGACGTACCAGTACACTTTGGCAGAGAAGGCTGTGACACCTTGTAAAACTAGAAACCCCAGAATTGTGTATGAAAGAGCTTTGCAAGGGAGCTCTGCAAAGGAATGTTTCAGCTGTCCTTGAAATCTCAAGACTGTAGCTTCCAGTCAAATGCTGAAGTTAAATATTCAATGTACAATTTAAATATCTTAGAATACAGCCCTAGATGTAATTTCTGAAATTGTTAGCAAAGGCTATTATTATTCCAAAGGAAAAGTTCACCTACTTACCATCTCCCTTCGTATATCTAGTCTCCCAAATTTTCAGGTGTCCTGGTCTCCCAGGTTTTCAGGCGTCCCGGTCTCCAACAAATTATTGAGGTGGCGGATTCGAAAGATTCGGTTTGCCTATTTTGGCACAGGGATTCGGATTCCCGAATCTCGAATCCCTGCCAAGGATTTGAGGATTCAGTTGCCCCATCTCTAAAAGATACACATATTTGCAAGGGTAAGAGCAGAGAGTCTGGATCCTGTCGGGGTCTTACACACGTGTAAGTTCTGCTGAAGAACCTGTTGGACATTCTTGTCCAGTGCAAAATGTCCGCATTCTTCAGTTCAAGACTGCAGAAGCAGAATTGTCTGTACAGTACCACTGGGCAGAGAGATGCTCATGTGCTTTTGCTTGTGTCTTCAATAGCACATCTGGAGTGTGCATTCAGTTGCACAAGTTTGCCATTAAACACAAGAGTGTCTCGTAGAATCATAGAACTGGAAGAGATGATAATGGGACAGTCAGTCCACCCCCTGCCATGCAGAAATATACAACCAAGGTACTTCTGATAGATGGCCATCCAGCCTCTGTTTTTTTAAAAAAAACTCTAAAGAAGAAGATTCCATCATACTCCCAGGCAGCATATTCCACTGTCAAACTGCTCTTACCATTAGAAAGTTCTTCCTAATGTTTAGGTGGAATATCTTTTCCTGTAGTTTGAATTCATTGCTTCATGTCCTCGTGTTACCCTGTAAACTGGGGGTCCCAGGAGGGGCGCCCAAATAAACAACCAACAACAAGCAAAAGTTGGGGAAATTAGCTTGAGCACACTCATGGCTAACGAGAGGCAGGGCAATACAGCGAGATCTTTTATCCTATGTATACCGGTTCAGGTCAGTGAGGAGGCAAGCAGTTCAAACAATAACACTATTTATTAAACAAGAAAAATAATAAAAACACAAGCACACTCCTAACTAAAAAAGAAGAAAAAAGAAAGAGGTTGGGGGAAAATAAACCATACGCCACCTGTCCGAAGTCCTGGAGCAGCCAAATTGAAGATGAAGAAACCCGGCGTGGAGATCGAGGGGAATCCAGAGGGCCAAGCGGCAGCAAGGTCGTCCGGCAGGAGTTCCGGATGGGTTGAGTGAGTTCAGCTCAGTGATCCAACGAAAGTTCCATTGGCTCGAGAGTTCCGAAGAGTTCTCAAAAACAAGGGACTTTTATAGGGTGAAAGACGACCGCAGGCTAGTCTAGTTTTGAATGAGAACAATGGGCTTTGGACTGGAGACAAAGCCTCCGAAAGGTCAGAATTTACATGATTGAATTGTGAACCGAAATTGACAATGGTATAGCCGGTATGTAGATGGGCTAGCCCAGCCGTTAAGTGGCTAGCTCGCGAGGGTGTCCTCTCAGGCAGAGAGTCCGTTTTGTTTTACTTTGCATTTTTGATTGGGGTGTTTGTATTAGCGTTCTCACCTAAAGCGGAACTGGCTATCTATGGAGTTTTTGAATGACCATGCCTAGCTCAGCACGAAAAAAGCCTCCGGCGAGGCTTTTTCCAAACACGTGGCTGAGGGCCGAGTAAGACCGAATTATGATATCAAAATGATATCTCTAGCTCGCTAAAACTAGGCCAGTTCGCGGTGGTAACACTCATCTCTGGAGCAGTAGAAAACGAGCTTGCCCCATCTTCCATATGACATGCTTTCCAATACTAGTGAGTGGTGTAGCGCAGTCAATGCATGATGCCACATGTGATGATTCATGGTACACAACCCCAATGTCAGATGCCAACCAGAGAATAAGGCTTCCTCAGCTTAGTAGACAACCTGTGTTGACTTTCTTTCTGACCAAGAATGTTACTTGTGGCACTGTGAAATCACTTTTTCAGCTTCTTCTCAAGCTTTTCTCACTCCTCCAAGGAGAAGAAAACATTTTCTCTTTGTTTTGAGTGCAGGGGACAAATAGAATCCCCAGAGTCTTCAATCAAGTTTGTGAGTATGAACTGTATATCTCTTCTCAATCTCAGAGTATTTTCCTTCTTCTTGTAATATTAGTACATTTATTTGTATCCCACTTTTTCCCCAAAGTTGAGACTCAAAGTAGCTCATAATTTAAAAGAATACAAATTCATTCACAAAAAAATGAATAGTAAGATGGAAATAAATTATTCCTAGTATTAGAACAATTTGATTGTTTAATAAAGATTGTCTTTCTTGTATGAACAAGAAAGTGAGAAACACAAACTCATCAGCCAATCTGATATTCAGAGAGGCTTAGTCCACATATATGTCTGCTCTGAAAAACCAAGCTTTGCTAAGAAGTTTTTTGAAGAGGTTGCTATGTTGCATGTCTTCAAGTCATTTCCTCTTTAGCCTTTAGATCAGTGGTTCTCAACCTATGGGTCCCCAGATGTTTTTGGGCTTCAGCTCCCAGAAGCCCTGAGCATTGGCCATAGTGGCTGGGGCTTCTGGGAGCTGAAGTCCACAAACATCTGGGGACCCACAGGTTGAGAACCACTGCTTTAGATGGTTCCATTTTAAACTTTTGGAAGCTTTTTAGAAAAGAGGGCTGGTACTGGAAAATAACCAAATGATGGTGTGATTGGGAAGCCCAGAGGGCCCTGTTGGGACCCTAGGGGGACAACTTTGGGTCTCAGCAACTTGAGTTTCCCACATCTGACCTAAAGGATAATTTTCTGTCATCTTCTCCCCTCCATGTGCTTCTGTCTCTGTTGAAGGACTTGTTCCTCTAATGTTCCACCACTAATGCAGATGCTCTTCGTGGGTCAGGCTTTCTCATTTACAGGTCAGGCCTTCTCATTTGTGGTGTTACTCTTACTTCTGAGGGTCCCTTGGGGGGACACCTTGATTCACTCCAAAAATGCAAAGATTGGGGAAATTTGAGGAGCACTGGCTGTAGCTAAATGAAGGGCAGGGTAACCCAGCCAAATCTTTTACCCAATTTTTACAGGGTCCAACCAAGCAAAAAGCCAGACAAATGTATCAATAACTGGATTTTATTAACAAATGTGTTCTCATCCACCAACGCACTCACTCACTCATGCACACAAGGCCTACTGAGAAATGAAAGAGATGAAAATTGATAGGGGATTCAGCAGAGAGGGTGTAAAGGCGGTGATACTGCACCAATCCTGAAGTCTTCAGTCCTAGAAGCGGCGAGAAAGACGGAACTCAGCGAAGAGAGGTGACTGAGGGGATCACTCATCTAACAGAGTGCCAGTCTGCTAATGTGGCGGGAAGTTCTCTGAAGAGACCCTCAAAAACTAGAGCTACTTAGAGGGCAGAACATACTTTGAGGGCAGGCGCTCTCCCAGGAAGAACAATGGCCAAGACAAAGGGAGAAATGCCACACAATAGCAACTTGGTAGTTTGCATAATTGGCTTATGCAGATTCAGTGCAAGGTTTACTAACCTTGGAGTTGTTCAACCTTGGGAAAACCCAATAATCCACTCAGGTTGGCTGAAAACCTTTTGTTCGTCCAGACGTCTTTAGCCTGAGGTCTCCCAGGGGAATGTGACTGGGGATTTTCCTGGCCTGAACTATTTTTGGTTGTTTGACCTCTTTGTCTACATACCCATTCGGGCAACCTCTCTGGCATGGCGGGCATATTTGATATCAAATTTAGAGTCCCGGGGATAGGGTATGCCAGTGAGGTTACAGTGGCACCCAGCATCTGAAACCCTTTCTTCAGAAGGCTCATTGTCCGCATGTTGCTGCTGCTGTTGTTGTTGTTGTGTGCCTTCAAGTCCTTTCCAAATTCTTGTGAACCTATCACAGGGTTTTCTTGGCAAGATTTGTTCAAAGGGTGTTTGCCGATGCCTTCCTCTGAGGCTAAGAGAGTGAAACATGCCAAAGGTCACCCAGTGGGTTTCCATGGATGAGCATAGATTCAAACCCTGATCTCCAAGTCACAGGCCAGTGCTCAAACCACTACACCACACTGGCTGTATTTGAAGAAGTGCCTTCTCCTATGTGTGCCTGCGCCAGGACTGAGTACTGTCAGAAAGGACCTCTTCTGTGTGCCACCAGTCAGGACAAAATAATGAGGGAGCACACAAGAGAGGGCCTTCTGAGCTATGGCACCCCAGTTGTGGAATGCTCTCTCCTTGGAGGCCTGACTGGTGCCAACAATGGTTTCTTTTCAACAGGAGGTCAAGACATAAGCCATTTCCGCACTACACTGCTATTACTCCACTTTCAACATCCTATGGAATCCTGGGGTTTGCCTTTTGGGGAGGAGCCTTTAGAATTCTGAGCCAGAGAGCTCTTTGGCCTCAGTAAACTACAAACTCCAGAAGTCCACAGGATGTTGAAAGTGGAATAATAGCACTATAACAATGTAGTTTGGAAATGGCCACAGGTTCTTATTAAATGGCTTTGGTGCCTAATTTACTTTGAGGTGTATACATGCTTTTTTAAAGCTATTTTTTTTAAAAAAAACTCTTAAAGTCTTTAAAAACTTCTTTGAGTTTTTAAATAGATTTTTATTCTTGTATAAATTATTTACTCATTTTAAGCTAGAAGTGTTTAAATGGTTTATATTGTTTTATCTGCTCACTGCCCTGAGATCTCACAGTAAAAGAGTGGAATAAGAATATTTTAACAAATAACATAAAACAAATAATATTAACTTATGTCCCATTGATTCCAGTTATGGGACTAAAGCTTGATGTTTCTATCCATCTTACTACCCTGACACCTTGTGGTGGCAATGAGCAGTGGCGTAGTGGTAAATTTTAAATGTGAACACCCATCCTAATGTCTGCGCAGATATAATCTTACAAGCAATCTGCAGCAGCAGCAGATACTGGTGTCTGTCCAAATCAGTGGATGAATCAGTTCTAGCAGATTCAATTCCACCAAGAACAGATCTTTCATAAACATAATTGGTCTTACCTGCCTAATCAAAATTAAGACTCCCCAAAATACTTCGCAGGGGAATGATTGTGCCTAAGCCATGATAATAGATAATAATTTTCCAAGTCACAATAATAAATTGTGGCTCGGGAAATCTATTGCACATGCTCCTGTGCATGTGCGCACTCATAAAAAGAGAAGGGGAGGGCTTTCTGCACTACACAGTTATAGTGCTATCATTCCACTCTCAATCTCCTATGGCATCCTGGGACTTGCAGTTTAGGGAGGGGCATTTAGACTTCTCAGCCAGAGAGCTCTTTGGACTCAGTAAACTACAAACCCCAGAATTCCACAGGATGCTGAAAGTGGAATAATAGCACTATAACAGTGTAGTGCAGAAATGCCCAGAGAAAGGGAGAGAGAACAATTGCAGTTAAAGCTCAGAAAAGAAAGAATGAGATGTTTTCAGCATTACTGTTAACAGTGCTGGTACTTCAACCCTGCAAGTTCTGTCTCCACTACAACCCTGCTTCATAGAAGAACCCAACAGGCACCCTGCTCTAGTTTGTCCAGGGTCATGCAGTGGTAGTGAGGGAAGGCAGACAAAATGTGCCAGCTTTAAGCAGCCCCTTTGTTCATTACCTTACATCCCCCATGCTTGCTATACACACTGCATTTTTTCCTCTGGCTGCCGTTGTCTTTAGTGGCTTAATTATGCCAACATAGTAGTGGTTTGAGCACTGAACTATGACCCTAGAAACCAGGGTTTGATTCTCCACTCAGCCATGGAAACCCACTGGGTGACTGTGAGCATGTCATACACTCTCAGCCTCAGAAAAATCCTGTGATAGGATCACCGTAGGACTGCCATAAATCAGAAACAATTTCAAAGCACACAACAGCAATAGCAAAGTAGAACAACAGGATTCCAGCCACAGACCATCAGTGGCTCAAGAGGTAAGGTGCTGGTGCTTGGGTGCTAGAAGCCCTCATTTGAGATTCCCCCTGGCTCTGTCAAGAACATTCTGTATCTCAGTCCTCTTTGTCCTGCTCAATTTTCTTGCCATTCTTCTATAAAGGAACATTCCGTAGGGACCAGAGAGGTCTCTGTTACATGCTTCTTTGGTGAGATATCCATTTTTGTTCAAACATTTTTGACACATCACTGCAGTATAGTATTTACCATAGCTCAGTTGGTTTTTCACCCTCTGCTGACATTACACCTCCTCCAAGAATGAGCTAAGTTTTCTCATGATAGACCATTTCTGACTCCATTTGCTGCTATAATGGAAGAAATGTACAGAACAGTGGATGGTTCATAATGGTACACCATTATCACTCAGCACAAAGGTTCAATTCAATAATGAAAAAAGTAGAAAACTGACATATCATTATATGAAGTAATGTTATAATCCATTGAACCTCTGGATTTTTCCCCTTCCCTGTTGCCCTTCTAGCAGCAAGCAAATCTCTTTCTATTCAGGCCAATCTAGAACAACCAGACTGCGTGATACAGACTGGAAAGGAAAGACTGGGCTTTTTCATATTTTAATTTTATGAATTATTATTGTGCAGATTTACCATAAATCATTCCAATTTAATTTGTCCTTTAATAATAAAAGCAAATTAATGTCTATTTTATTATGCATAGATTCACAAAATTGTAGAGTTGGAGAAAACCTCAAGCACCGTCAAGTCCAGTCCCCTGTGTGACAGATTTCCTCTTGGGCTGGCCCCTCAGTTCCTAACACTGGAAACTTATCACTCTTCCCCTGCCTTCCAGTCCCCTTTGAAATCCCACCTTGGACTTGGATCCTAAGCCTTCGGGTGTCCTCACTGTGGGCTATTGTGTGTGTTAGCTTTGTGTTCTTTTTGGTAAGCATGATCCACCCTCGTTCAGGGTTAGTGATGCTATCCAGATTCAGTTTTACAAAATAACAAATAATTTAATTTTATTTAATAACATAGAATAATTGCTTTCTTAAGTTCGAGTTCATAGTTCCAAACAATTTACACTACACTCATTGAATTATGTCAGACCTTTGCCTTAAATCATTCAGACATCCAATACTCAGTAACTCCCCTCAGACTCTCAATTGACTCCTCCGGCAGTCTGTTCCCAACCATCAGCCTCAAGTCTCTGTTTCCAACTCACATCAACAAACTCTCTGTTCTTTTTAAAAACTCCTTCTCCCTCTCATTGGAGCCTCTCTCTCTCTTCTCATAGAGTTCTCCTTGCTGAGATTAGCTGCTCTCAGTTAGTCTCCCTTCTTCACACCCTGCCATATAGGTGTCCATTGCTAAAACATCCCTGAAAGCTGACCGTTAGATTTCTCTTTAAAGACTCCTAACAAAAAGCATCTAGCACCTTCCAAGGGGGTCAATTCTACTGCTGCACAGTTCTTGCCATCAGGAAGTCCTCCCCAATGTTTAGTCAGAATCTTCTTTCTTGTACTCTGAAACCATTGATTTGGGTCCTACCTTCTGGAGCATCAAAAACAATCTCATTCCATCTTCTGCATGATATCCCCTCAGATATTTAAAGTTCTCAGTATCCTCCTTAAATTGTCATACCTAGAACTGGGTGCAGTATTCCAGATTTATAACTTATTGTGCTTCTTATCAGAGCTTTTTAAAAAATATTATGTGGGAGGCAGCCTTGAATCCCAGCCATGGGAAAAACATGAGATAGAAAATAATTAATGAATTAACAGTTGGCATGGAGACAGCCTCAAGGTAGGATTTACCCTTTTTTCTCCTTCCATCACTACCATCATCATCTTCTCCTCCTTCCATCACTATCGCCAATTAATTGTTTAACAAAGTGGGTTGGAAAAACAGCAGGAAAGAATATGCCATGCTCATGCCATGCTCACACCACATCATCCAAAGTCATGGCTCTGTTTTAGTGGAGGTTGTTAAGCTGAACAGCACTTTTGTCCAGTTTGTGCCATATCTTAGAGAAGGACATTTACAATCTGTAAATAATACCCTGGGTCTAAGGACCTTTGGTACTAGACACTCAAGCAACAGTAAGTATGGTAACTGCTCTGAAGAATGGACTTTAGCTTCCTGCTCCTCCCATTGTCACAACTACCATCACCTTCATCTCATCTTCCTCCCTTCCTTACCATATGCCCTTTCTACCACCACCACCACCTCATGTTCCTCCTGCCACATCCCTGCTATCATGTGACATCATGCATTGATTCTGAAGGGGAAAATTTCTTCCAAGAAAATCCAAACCTCTTTCCCTGCTTCACTGAGAAACAAGACACACCAAGCTGAGATAAAACAAACTTGTTTATTTTAGGGGCGCCTTCTATTTTTTTCCCACACACAACTCTACTATACTAAAGTTCCAGCACACTATATATAGATTTGTTTCAAATCTTTAAACAAGGAAACTCAAACTGTGCCATGTCAGAGTCTCTGGAACATATTTTCCAGACATTCTTGACAACATGTAAAGAAAGCATACGCAGGAACTGTTTATCACGTACTAAAAATAAGCCTAAAGTTAAATTCTATTCTTAGATTTCTGCTAGTAGCAGAACACAGAGGAAAGGGCTTCTGTGCAAAATTTCCCTCAGGAACGACACCTCTGTCAGGTTTTTGCTTTTGTTGCCTTTGTTGCAGTTAACAATATAGGAGGCATGATTTTCACATTTGGTCATCTCCTCTTTAATACCTGAACCTCCTGTGATTCCACATAACTATGCCAGTTGGGCTTCCCACTTTTCTGGGACTGAATAGGCCCTCTGTTAGTTGGTTGAAGAGGGAGATGTACTAGAAGACCTTCAAGATCCCTTGCTACTGTGCGATTTATTACTTTTATATCCTGGAATTACAAGGCTACAATCGTGTAGTGTGAAAGGCCCCCATGAAGTGAACTCCCCATAAAGTGAATCCTCCTATTTGAGGGATTTGGGTGGTTTGGGTTTAGGGTTTTGGGTTTTTGTTTTTGTTTTTGTCTTTGGATGCCCAGAGGTTTCTAGAGGCAGCAAATTGGTCTTTGGACCCACCACAACTACCCAATCCCCACCAAAAAAAAGGCCTAGGGCACACCTTCCTGCTTTTTCTGGCCTACTATCACTGAACTTGTAACTAAACTGAAACAGAGCTAGGAAGTGTGACTTTTGGGATCATAACCCCTAGATGGTGTCTGGAGGACACTGGAAGTCCAAAAAGTAACTATTCCCAGTTGTGATGTCAAGTGAAGCATTCAGCTGAAGCATATGTCACTGAAACAACTGTGTACACTTCCCTGTTGGCCTCTGTCTCTTTCTCCTGTGTTGAATTTTGGAGCTTCCACCTCTACGCACTAAAGGACTATCATTCTGATGGTGTAATTTTAGTTCTAATAGCAGCAGCAATGATAACAACAAGAGCTATGCATCTATGTTTCACAGGCTTTAAGATCTACTGGTGAGTCACTTTGTGGAAGCATGACATTTTCACTCATTGCCCCCTCATAATATTAGAATGGCCTCTGACAAGATGTTCATTTGGCCTGGATAATCCTTCCTCTCTTTGGAGAAAATGGAAGCATTTTTATAGGTCCCCGGAAGCTGAGCCTCTCATATTTATTGCTATGTACTGATGAATGGTCCCCCACTGTTGACCCATAGATTGTAAGATTCATTTAGGTTTCACGGGCCTGGGTCCCAGTGGATAGTATTGTATGTGCATATTTATTGCTAAGTATTTATTTATGCCACTTTTCCCCCAGAACGGCAACACAAAGCAAATTACAAAACTCAAAACACAGGAAGAAGAAATTGAGAAAACACATTAAAAAAAAAAGATAATCCAACTATGCACAGAATAAAATAAATTCAGCACAGCATCTATTAAAAGCTGCATCCTTTCCCAGAAGCAAGTTGGAATAAGAAGCCTGTTGTAATTCTTCACCTTCCAAAAAGAAAAAAGCACAACAAGAAGAACACCATCTTAACCTACTAGAATGGGAGTTCTGGGGCCTGGGAGCAAGAACCTGTCCTGCATTCCCATGAGGATGGTGGGATTCAGAATAGGTTCTCCCCTGGTATCTTTTTGAATGATGGAGTGTACCAGGAGAATCATAGAATCATAGAGTTGGAAGAGACCCCGGGGCCATCCAGTCCAACCCCCTGCTATGCAGGAACACCCATCAAAGCATTCCCAACAGATGGCCATCCAGCCTCTGCTTAAAAACCTCCAAAGAAGGAGACTCCACCACACTCCCAGGCAGCAAGTTCCACTGCCGGACAGCCCTGACTGTCAGGAAGTTCCTCCTGAGGTTCAGGTGAAATCTCCTTTCCTGCAGCTTGAATCCATTGCTCCTTGTCCTAGTCTCTGGAGTGATAGAGAACAAGCCTGCTCCCTCCTCAACATGATATCCCTTCAAATATTTAAACATGGCTATCATGTCCCATCTTAACCTTCTCTTCTGAATGTGAAGTTTAGTGCTACTTGTGAAGGGGGATCATCAATGAAACAAATGGACTTAAAAGAAATGAATAAACAGTTATGTTTGAGCACAGAAAGGTTATCTATGAGATGCCTTGAAGATTTGAAATTTCTTATTGACTTTTTGCAGGAAAATAAGAAAATGAGCTAGTAATTTGTGGTTTTGACGATTAGAGAGAATGAGTTATTGAAAGAAGAGATTTGGTCATCATTTAGAACAGAGAGATATGAGGAATTACATGTACATGTAGTTGCTAAGAGGAAGATTGGAAGTCATCTTTTTCTTTTTTGTTTTTCTTCTTGCCTTCCTTCTTTTTCTTTAATCTTGTAATTTCTGTAAGTTTAATTGTGCTTTTAAAACTCTTAATTTTTTTTAAAAAAAGATCTCCCCAAAGATCTCAAACCCCAGGCAGATTCATGTGGGAGGATGGGGTCCTTTAGACAGTCTGGACCCAAGCTGTCTTTAATATTGTGGACAGCTTTATGAGCTGCTTTTCTCAACTTAAAAAATGGTATAAAACCTTTGCTCACAAGTGAAGCATAATAGCTAAACTACTAATGGTGCCCTGGAGCAGCTCCAACTGTCCATGTGCATATCCCTTCTTACACTCCACTTACACTTATGCAGCGTGGTACTTTGAGACTCTGCACTTGATGCAGTTCGCAGTCACCATCTTGGGACTCAGTCTGGATCCAAACACAATGACCAATATGCCCAGCTAGGTTTTTGGCCTTTTGGTTTGCCCCCAGTCCCCCAATTCTTGTATCACCAGTGGCAGCTGGTAGCTTCTATGTCATTGGATCAGTGAATCCACTGCTGGTTTTAAGTTTGCAAAGAAGGTTTCTTTGTGACCCCAAAGAGGTTTGGGACTTTGGGGAGCTCTTTTAAAGTTCAGATTAAAAGCCAAATTGGAATCCCTGTCCCACTGTCATGGAAGCCCAAACCCACTACTGTGTCAGTACTTTGTCAGACGAAGAGTTCTGGAGGATTTAGAAGCTCAAACCCTTTTGTGACATTTTGCTTGCTCTAAATAAAGGATCCAACTCTGATTTTAGTTTTTGCTGATGATGATGTTGATGACAACTACAACATCGATAATGACGAACATGATGAGGATGATTTTCATTTGTATCCAAACCCTGAAATCTCATGATATAAGCAGGATGCAAATTTTGTATTCTCCTCTTTCTTTCCCTCCTTCCTTCCTCCTCCTCCCTCTTCTTCTTCTTCCTCCTCCTCTTCTCCTCCTCTTCTTCTTCTTTTTCTTCTTCTTTCCCTCCCCCTCCCTCCTCCCCTTCTCCTCCTCCCTCCTCCCCCTCTCTCTCCTCCTCCCCCCTTCCTCCTCCTCCTTATCTCCTCCCCCTCCTCCCCTCCCCTCCTCCCCCCTCCCCTCCCGTCCTTTCCCTTTCTCCTCCTTTCCCCTCCTCCCCCTCCTCCTCCTCCCCCTCCCCTCTCCTCCTCCTCCCCCTCCCCTCTCCTCCTCATCCTCCCTCTCCCCCTCCTCTCCCCTCCTCCTCTTCCCCTCTCCCCTCCTCTCCCCCCTCCTCCTCTCCCCCTCCTCCCTCCTCCCTCCTCCTCCACCACCCTCCTCCTTCCTTCTGTTTTATAGATAATATATTCTACGTAGCATAAATATAAACATATAATGTGGCATGATTTTGTCTGTGTTGCTTCTATAGCATAAATTTCCTCAAATTTCCTCAAATTCTATAACATAAATTTCCTCAAATGCATGTTCACATTGCTGTGCATTGCTATTGCTGCTACACAACCGAATGAACACTTGACTGTGCAACACAACCAAATGTGCTTGTGCAAGTGCAAGGGCATCCATGTGCCTATGCATCCAAGTGTGCATGCATGTATAGAACTGTGCATATCACATGCAAGGCACTTCTGCATGAGCAGGGACACCGATCTGCATAACTCCACTTTGGTAACTTTGAAATGAAATAGATGATGTTCTGCATTGGAGGAAAATACTAACAGGATTCTGGACATAACCTTGTATTTGAATGATTCTGTGTGTGGGTGTGTGTGTTTAATGAACATTATTTTATTGCAATGTATCATTGCAATAATAAGCATTACAACCACCTACTCCTGGAGCAACTTACAAACTAAACTTTAAAAAAAAATCAACAAATAAAACAGTGCAATGGGAGTAGAAATCACTGATAAAAGTAAAAACAAAATCAGCAGGAAAACAAATCTAATACGTGTGATTAACAGCACAATTGAAAGGGCTGGGGATGACCTATAAAGCTCATCTCCAAGCAATCTGGTAGACTAGTGGTTTCTACAGGAGACATCCTATAAATACAATTTGTTGCTGGAGACACCCCAAGACTTAATTCAAAATTTAAATATTTAAATTTAGATTTAAATATTCAAATATTTATTTATCTATTTGTTAAAGGCTTCTGGACACTAGGATTCAAGCTCCTACTCAGACACTGGGTGGCCATGGGCAAGCCATATGCTCTCAGCCTCAGATGAAGACAAAGGCAGACCCCACTGTGAACAAATTTTGCCCCCCTCCACCAAAAATACCTGCAATAAGTTCACCTTAGGGTTGTCATACATTGGAAGTGACTTGAAGGCACACAACAACAAAGTGCCATTGCTAGGAAAGAGGGGGGTTCTTTCTAGCTATCCTTTCTCTCCCCTTTGAAAACTGACATGAGGATCCTAAAGTGAAGCTATCATGAGAGCTTTTCTTGGCAAGATGTGTTGCCTCTACCTTTATCTGAGTTTGAGAGAATATGACTTGCCTGAGGTCACCCAGGGGGTTTCCATGCATGAGTGAGGATTCAGACCCTGGTCTCCAGACTTATAGGTTGGCCTTCTGCCTTGTTCCTTTCATCAGGACATGGTAGCAGGGGGTGTTGGTGCCAAAACTGCTCCCTCGTTTGCAAACGAGGGAACAGTTTTGGCACCCTCACTCCTCCCTGCTGCTGCGCTTGGTGTCCAGCAGCAGAACTTTGTGGACCCCATGTGAGGGCTCTGTAGATCCCAGGGGGTTCTGGACCCCAGATTAAAAACAACTGTGGTGGCCCATATCTCCTGATATAAGCCTGCCCAGGCCCTGAGATCACCAGGAGTGGCCCTTCTCTCAGTCCCATCACAAGTCTGGCTGCTGGGGACACACAAGAGAGGGCCTTCTCAGTAGTTGCCCCTAAACTCTGGAACTCCCTTCTTAGGGAGGACAGAATGACCAATTCCTTGCTGTCCTTCCATTGGCAGGCAAAGATCTTTTCATTCTGCCAGGCTCTTAAAATGGAAAAAAGAAAAAAAAATAAAGACTGGACTGGGGGGTGTTGTATTGTTGTAGACTAAAGCCATTTCTGCACTGCACTGTTACAGTTCTACTATTCCACTTTCAACCTCCTGTGGAATTCTGGGGTTTGTAGTTTCCTGAGGCCAAAGAGCTCTGTGGCTGAGAATTCTAAATGCCCCTCTCTACACTGCAAACTCCAGGATTCCATAGAACGTGGAAAGTGGAATAATAGTACATAACGATGAAGTGTAGAAATGGCCTGAAATTTTTATCTTTTTTTAATCGCTTTTTATCTTTTAGTGGTATTTTATGGTTTTAAATGTAATGTTAAACCATTTTAATATTGTCAATAATTTAATCCCATTTTACATGTTCTCTTTTTTGTATGTTTTTATCTATATCGTGTTTTTAAATTCTGAGCTGCCTTGAGTCCCACTTTTGGGAGAAAAGCAGGATATAAATAGAAGAAAGAGGAGGCCTTTCCACACTACACTGTTACAGTGCTATTATTGCACTTTCAACAATCTATGGAATCCTGGGGTTTGCAGTTTAGGGAGGGGCATTTGGAATTCTCAGGCAGAGAGCCATAGCAAGCATAGCAATAGCATGTGTATTTCTATACCACTTATCAGCTAAGTGCTCTCTAAGAGGTTTACATGTATTTAGCTAAATGCCCCCACGAAGCCGGGTACTCATTTTACCGACCTATGGAAGGATGGAAGGCTGAGTCAACCTGGAGCCCGGCAGGATCGAACTCACAATCTTGTGGCTGGAGTACCAACATTTAACCACTGTGCCATCAGGGCTCTTTGGCCTCAGTAAACTACAAGCTCCAGGATGTTGAAAGTAGAATGATAGCACTATAAAAGAAGGAGGAGGAGGAGAGTGCATCTTCTAAATATTCTTAAAACTTATGAAATTTCACCAGGGGGCCATTAGAAATGAAGTCTTCTTGGAATGTAGAACAAAAATGTCTGAGTTCCAGGGAGGGTACATGATATTGTGACGGGTTGTGATAACAGGCATTTAAACCTCTGGAAGAACAAACAGTACCACTGATTCAACTCCATTATTCTTGCACTTAATTGTCATGCATCTTCCTAGAATGTTTAGGGAACCTGCAGGGTGATAAATAAGGCTTTTATCAGAGACATCATCAAAATATTTTGTCTTTAATAAAACCAATGCTAACCTCCTCAGAACAATCAGCTACAGCTGCACGTAACGTGGAGTGCTAAGCATTATGTATTTCAGAGATTACCTTTCCTGAAGAATGCATTTCCAAACAATTATGCCAATAAAAGAAAATTCTAATTGCCTTTGCTCCCTGGTTTTGTAAGTACTCTTGCAAGAGCTTGTCACGCCTTTTGCTAGCAAAATTCTCAGAAGTCAAAGAACACAGTCAGAACTGAGCGGGAACTCTGGGTGATGTGAATAGATCAAGCAGTCTCAGTAATGACTCTGTTCAGCTCTGAAGGCAGACACAGATACCCCAGAAAATGCAGAAATTTAGAGAAATGTCCAGACCTGAATTTTAGTTGTTGACTTGGATTTGCTTTTGTTTGGAATGGATGTGTGTGGCTTTTGAATGACAGGTAATCTAATATTTCAAACTAAAGGGGAAGAGAAGTGGGAACGTGAAAGTGGTCAGGCCAATAAAACAGAGAAGAAGAGATAAGCTGGCTGAGAACACTTTCTACTTTGTCAGCAGCGCCCATCTTTGGACCTTCTGCCCAGGCTCACCATCCACTTTGCACCACTGAGTTTAACATATAAAGACAGTGAGAGATAGAATAAGTTATTTCCATTGAATTTATCAAGACTTTACAAACCATGATATTTTCTTATTCAAGAATATGGGCTGCAATCTTCTGTCATGGTCAATGTTACATAAGTTTGCACATACTTTGCTATGGAGCAGAGGCACCGAGAAACTCTGCTAGTGAATTAAAAAGATACATACCAGGACTCAGGCAAGAGTATACTGATATGTAGTAGGTTCTGCCAATGTACACTGGAACTTCCTAATTGGTATCCTGAGATGCAACAGGATTGACATGCATCCAGATCAATGCACATTGGTCCCATTGTGCATCAGGGAATTATAGAGTTGGAAGAGACCTCAGGGGCCATCCAGTCCAACCCCCTGCTATGGAGGAACACACATCAAAGTACTCCCAATAGATAGTCATCCAGCCTCTGTTTAAAAATGTCTAAAGAAGGAGACCCCACCACACTCCAAGGCAGCATATTCGACCACCAAACCGCTTTGACCATTAGGAAGTTCTTCCTGCAGTTTGAATCCATTGCTCCTTGTCCTAGTTTCTGGAGCAGTGGAAAACAAGCCCGTTCTCTTTTCGATATGAAATCCTTTCAAATATCAGTTTCATTGTGGATTGATTCCAATGTTCATTGGTCATTTTACCAGCTCCCCCATACACTAGTAAAACAGTATACTAATATTATAGGATATAGATATTACAGAACTGCCCAGTTCTAATTCCCAAAGAAATAAATCACCAACAGGATTCCAGCCATAAATAACACACACACATTTTTTACCTACAAGCAAAAGGAAAAGACCACAGAGACCAAAACAATGCAAGTAAGGAAAGTTTAAATGTTTTGTTAGATGGCAGGCAAGGAAAAGGGATAAAAGAAGCTACTGAGCAACTTAAGTTGTTGATCTTATGTTCCCTTTTCTGTTATGTGGAGCTCCAAACTGGGGATAGAAAAGATATTTTAAAATATTCCCACAAAATGATTTTTTTTTTTAAAAAAAAGAATTTCTTTCTCAACTGTTTGTAAACCTTGAAGATTAAAATTTCTAGATGGGTGAGAATATTAGCAATTCATGACTTATACTGCATGAAAAAATGTACAATTTTTGGGGGGGAGGTTTGGCAGAGAAGATGGCATTTTTTGCACAGAGAAAACAACACTTGTGCACAGAAAACAGTATTTTCTCTGCATAATACAGCATTGTGTGCAGGAAACTTTGTTTTCATGGCAAGCTACTTTCTACATAAAAAGGTATTGTTTTGTGTGTGTGTGTGTGTGTGTTTGAGACAGAATAAGTCTCACACTGTGAATAGTCTTTGAAAACCATGCAGTTCTTGTGTTATTATCGTGTACTAGCCTTACTTTGGAAGATATTAGATATCGTTTTGATATCACAATTCGGCCCTGTTCTGCCACCCTCGGCCAAGTGTTTGTGAGGCCCCCGAACAAGCACAGAGCTAGGCATGGCCACTGATTGCTGAACATTCCTTTCCCCACCCAGGCAGGCCAGATTCAGCCAGATTTCACTTTAGGAGACCTCTCTAGACAAACACCTCATTAAAGATGCACGCTAATACAAAGAGCCTCCTGCCCCGAGCAGGCAACTTGACGAGCTAGACTCTTGACTGTCAAGTACGCTGCATCTGCATACTGGCCATTCCATTGCCAATTCAGAATTAATTCAATCATGCTAAATTCTGACCTTTTGGAGACATTGTCTCGCACCCAAACCTCATTGTTCTTCCCCAAGTACAGACTAGCCTACGGTCATACTTTCCCTATAAAAACCCCAGTTCCGAGACCTTCCTTGGATCGCTCTGAACTTCCATCCCACCTTGCTGCCGCTTCATCCACCGAGCTTTCCCCTCAGTCTCAGTCCGAGACTGCGCACCTATGGAACTCCGCTGTGATCTACCCCGGGCTTCGGACAGGTGTAGTACCACCCAATTCAACAAACCCCTCTCAAAAATCCCTCTATACTTCTAATACCTTTATTTTCTATAGTTACTTCTGTGAGTGTGTTGCATACACTGTTTGCCTGTATTTAATAAAATCACTGTTATTATTTCATATTTTGTGTGCTTCTTGACTTGGCCTGACCCCGTAGATGTTGGGTTTAAAGATTCTGCTGCATTGCCCTGCCTCTCGTTTTGCTAACTTGTGCTCTGAGCTAATTTTCCCCACCAATAGTTGAGCACGTTTGGAGTCCCTCACGGGACCCCCAGTAAACAGGGTAACACTTGACAGCTTTCTTGTAGTGAGGAGGAAAACATTATGATTACCTGCGCTTGTCTGTCAGAATGAAATTAATGAAGATTTACATCCTTACACAGGTGACAATGGAGACAGCCTACCTCTTAGCCAGCGTGTACACAGCACCTCATCTATTGTAGGTCTGTGTCAAAGCTCACTGGACAGAATCTAGGGAGTCTTACCTATACCTAAAAGTTGTCTAGCTTCTATGTGGGCTTCCACCTGTGGCTTAAGTAATCCCACCTGTTGTCCTGAACACAAGCCAGCAAGTGCCTGAGGCAGCAGGTTGTTGGTGTAAGACAGTGGTTGAGTAGTCAGTTCAGTCTGGGTTAGTCATGGGTTATCTGAGCAAGATGGAGAACCACAAGCAGCCAGTCCAAAGTCAAGACAGAACAGGAAAATAAGAGAGTACTACTACTCAACCAGTTAAGGCAGTTGTCAACACTAAGGCTGAGAGAGCACTGCCAGAATATTTATCAGCAGCTACTTCAAAGCCACAGCTGCCTCATTAGTGCCTAACTGGGTCAGCATTTGTTATTTAGCAAGCACTGGATGTGGCGTTTCTGTCTCTCCATGAATGAGGGGTGTGTGTTGTCTTCAGCATCTACAGTTTCTGTCAAGTCCTACTGGGGAGCATGATCTCCTACTGATCCAGCCCCTCAGACTCAGAGAGGTCTGTACCTTCTTGGCACTCTTCCTCTTCATCCTCATCATCTGAGTTCCCCAGAAGGTGAGCTATGAAACCTGTTAGCTCATTTCTTTATCAAAAGTCTTTACAGCTTATCTGATCACACTTGTTTCCAAGGTCATGTTTGCTGATAAATTATAGTATCAGCTGTCCATCCTAGTTAGAGAAGGGCCTCTCCCTAATTCTAGGTCTGCACCATCCTGCTAAAGAAAGAAGAGAAGCAATAGAAAAAGGCCAAACTGGTCAAGATACTTGGAGATTTAGTCACAGAAGGGAAATGAACATGACATCTTAACTCCTTGTTACAATGTCTTCAAGTGGTTTCCTGTACAGCCCTGCAGTTCAAATGCTGGGAGGGAGCTTCTAAGAAGCTTTGATGAATCAAATGGGGGAGCTCATCAAAGCAACACAATCTATTTGCTTCCTGCAGAGGCCCAGCCCTTGCTTTCCTACAAGCTGCAAGAAGAAATGTTACTACACCCTACCACCTCTCCTACAAGATATGTGATTGTCATAAATTGAACTTATTAATGACTGAAGAACACAATCAGAGTCATGTTGGCCAGAGAACATGTTCAGGGTTACACTGACTGAAGATGTGTTTGGAGTCACAAAAGTTCACACAAGATTATGTGGAAAACCCAATGCTGAATGGTTTGTGCTAATCCCTTCCCTGCTTCAGGCTCTTGGCATTTTTGAATACAATGGGAGACGAACTGCCCAGATTGGTGAGTGATTAGAGACCATTGCTCAATCTTACCTGATGGAGATCTCCTCTACACACCCTACCTGACCTAACATTAAGAGATTGTCATGAGTCTCATCAAGGTTGTGCCACTCTGGAGTTAAGCAATCAGCCCATTCTGGACCTCTTTGTCAGTCCCATGGGAAAACCATTACAGTTTTGTCCACACACTGCTTCAGGGTATGAAAAAGGGTACAAAAGCCCTAGCTTCAATGCCAGCCAATTGTAGTACTTAGTACGTGGTATATAGTCCTGCCTGAGCCCCTCTGTTGTGCCCTCCTTCTTCCAGACTGATAACGATCACCCTTTCCACTCCTAATTTCTCTTTATCCAACCTTTTTCACCTCACTTTCTGATAGCCTTGTATGGTTCTTAAGAGCATCTGATTTCTCATATAGTTGTCAATTCAAACAAAATCCTTTCTTTAATATTAACTGGAGTCTTCTCTACAGTTAGTACTGGTATACATAGGTGAAAAATTTTTACCATTACCCTCCTCTGTCAGGCCTCCTTTGAACTATTATTCCCCCAAATTCTAAGGAGATGCTGGCATTGCAGGAGGACCCCAATGTCCATCACCTCTTCCTGTGACACAGATCCCAGACAACCCATGTCTTGAGCCCCTGCCTCACTTGCCTCTGCGTCCTTAAGAACTGAATGCTCAAGCCCGCAGCCTGGATCAGAGAATCTGACCTATTGATTTATTCCAACTAGAGTAAATCTGTTCTATCAATAGTTGACTGTTAAGTCAGCACCTAGATAAATTCTATTGATTGAACAGACAGGTCTAACAACAGGATTTAGGCTATCTTTCCCATTCTCCTCAGTTTTCTTCAAAAAAGAATATTGAATTCTTTTTGGTAAATATATGAAGAAATTTATGAAATGGGGAAAGAGAGGTTTTTTTTAATGAACCAAATGAAATCCAGTCCCATCCCTAGTAGAAAGGCAATCTTTTTATATCAACAGGACTTGGTAGTATAGACACAGAGAGAGAGGGAGGGAGAGAGAAAGAGATTAATACTTAGCAGTAGCCATGGAAGAAAGATTGATTTCTACTACAAACAGGAAGGAAACAGGCTCTTCCTGACTTTCTGTTCCAGGTTGCTAAGACAACAGTAGTTTCTCCCCTCCTTCTCCAAAGGATTGCCAAGTTTCTCATTTTCTTCACAATTAGAGTTGTGTTTTGCCTTTAGAAAACTGGTGAGTGTTCTTCCAAGTGCCATACCAGCCAGTACCTGGTTTTACCCTGACCCCCAGTTCAAAGCATCTTCAAATGAAGATACATAGAGCATGTTTTAATTTGGACTATTCACTTTAATCAGAAGCAAAAGCAAGTCAAGACTGTGTGAAACATCATCTCTACTTTTGGATTATGTCTATAATGCAAACTCATTTGTCATATTTTTGCCCTTTGAAAATAAGAGGAATGTTCTGTTAATCAGAGAACCAGAAATGATCCAGACTAGGGAAGGCTTCCAATTTCCCTTCCTCAGAGTCTGGGTATCTTCTGCATGTGTTGTACCTTAGGGATGCACTTCTTTCCTAATTTTCTTTTCAAAGGATGCAACAAGTATTTTTGCAGTTTTCTTCACATGGAGGAAAGTCTTTGAAATCAGTGCTTCTTTTTTTCTGAGTACTATTTGCAGTTTAGGAATTCTGCAGTGGCTTGAATGAGGGACAAAAACACTGGGAGACCAGAGTTTGAATCCTCATTCAGCCATGGAAACCCACTGGGTGACCTTAAATAAGTCACACTCTCCCAGCCTCAAAGGAAGGCAAGGTCAAACTGCCTCTGAATAAATTCTGCAAGAAGACATCATGATACATTCACCTAAGGACTACTGTAAGCCAGACGTGGCTTGAAGGCATACAGCAACAACACAAGTCTGCACAAAATTCACATGCGGCATTTTGTGTGTGTGTGTAAGCAGAAGATAGCAAGAACATCAACAGTTTAAGACAGTTTAAGATATGCAGATGACGCCATACTACTAACAGAAAATACTAATGACTCAGAATGATTACTGAAGAAAATCAAGGAAGAAAGGGAGGTTTCCTGCTGAACACTAAGAAAACAAAAATAATGATCACAGATGATTTATATAACTTTAGAGTAGGGAAGACATTGAAATAATTCAAGATTTTCCATACCTTGGATCAGTCATTAATCAGAATGGAGACTGCCGTGAACACAAATGAGAAGACTGGGGCTCAGAAGGGCATCTGTGAAGGAAGGCACAATCCTGAAGTGTCAAAATACATCCCTAGGACAGTCCATGCCATCATATTTCCAATTTCTAAATATGGTTGTAAAAGCTGGACAGTGAAGAAAGCTTATAAGAAGAAAATCAACTCAAATCTGAAATGTGGTGCTGGAGGACAGTTTTACTGATAACCTGGACTGCTAAAAAGACTATTAAATAGGTCTTAGAGCAAATCAAGCTTGAACTCTCCTAGAAGCCAAGTGACTAAACAGAGACTGTTGTAGTTTGTCCATATCATGAGAACACATGACTCACTAGAAAAGATAACAATGCTTGGAAAAGTGGAAGGCAGTTGGACAGAGGAAGACTGCAATAGAATCATAGAGTTGGAAGAGACCACAGGGACTGTCCAGTCCAACCCCCCACCATGCAGGAACACACATGAAAGCGTTCTCAACAGATGGCCATCCAACCTCTGCTTAAAAACCTCCAAAGAAGGAGACTGTACCACACTCAGCATATTCCACTGCCAGACAGCTCTGACTGTCAGGAAGTTCTTCCTGAGGTTCAGGTGGAATCTCCTTTCCTGCAGCTTAAATCCACTGCTCCTTGTCCTAGTCTCTGGAGCAGCAGAAAACAAGCCCACTCCCTCCTCAACATGACACCCCTTCAAATATTTAAACATGGCTATCATGTTCCCTCTTAACCTTCTCTTCTGCAGACTAAACATACCCAGCTCCCTAAGTCGTTCCTCATAGGGCATGGTTTTCCAACTCTTTACCATTTTGGTCACCTTCCTCTGGACATGTTCCAACTTGTCGACATCCTCCTTGAATTGTAGTGGATAAACTCAGTGAAGGAGGACACATCCCAGAATCTGCAAAACCCCATTAAGGCAGCTGATGATAGGGCAACTTGGAAGCCTCTCAATCATAGGGTTACCATAGGTCAAAGTTGACTTGACAGCAGTGAACAATAACCATAGACACTGGTGTAATATAGAAATAGTTGGAGGAGGAATATTAGTTTGTTTCATGTGAGTAGGCTACTGATGTGGAAAAGCCAGAGGGTAACCAAAGGTAAAAATAAAATAAGGGCACACTGACTAAAACATGTCCTCAACCAGACACAATTTTAGTAGCTGATGAATTATTAAGCTCTTGCAAATCCCAAGGAAAACCAAACTAAGCATTTAAGGATCATTTTCAGCATCAATTTATCAGTGTTTTTACTTTTAACAGCAACAACAGTACTTTTAACAATAACAAAAAAGTGCATCATGAATAGTTTGGAGCTCATTCAAGGCACATCGCCTTCTTCACTACTCTCTAGATTGGGAAATATCACCCACTTTGCCCTAAAAATCTCACTATCCAAAACTTTCCTCCCTTTTCCTGCAGTTAGTGTTGTGTGATTGTGTGACTGTTTGAATCTCGAGTGTGTGATTGCAATTCCCCCAATAAAACACAATTAAGCTTACTTTTTGGATCTCCAGCTGGTTCTTCTCTGCACTAGTAGACATAGTGGCCACCTGAGTCATCTACATTTTGGGGTAACAGGAGAGGCCGGAAAAGTCATCCTGCAGCACCCTGGTTACCAGCAGAACAGATTCTGTTCTGTGCCATGGTGTGGCTGCTGGCTGTTAACACAGGATGGAGAGGAGATATTTGTGATCATGGCAATAGTGTCACAATCTGAATGCAGAAGAGTCACAAATGCATAAGTCTTGCTTACACATTAATAACTGCTCAACAAGACGCCAGCTGTTTTCTTTTACCTGAGTGGACTTGGACCAATGAGTGATATAAATGAATAAGAATGCATTAGCTGGCTCAGCATGCCTATGATCTACCTGTTTCATTCCCTTTTAATTCAATGTTAATTTGTGAAGTCTGTTAAAAAGCTGTTTCTAAAAGTAAAAAAAAATAAAAAAATGAAAGAGAGCATGTCTCCATGCCAGTTCCTGGGAGTGTGAGTTGGAGAATTGAAGTGTGCTTGTGTCCTATTTATGGCTTCCCAGAAGCCTCAGCTGGACTGGAGAGGCCTTTGCTATGCTCTAGCAAAGTGCTGCAGTTCTGGCATGGCACGGTTAAAAGGGGGAAAGATACATGTGCAGTGGCTTTTAAACAGAAATGTCCGTGATGTTGAAAAATTACTCATTGGACAAAGTGACTCCACTTCAAGTAATGTCATTTTTTTTTGTTCAATAAGTGCTCGGACTTTTAATCCATTTCATGAGAAGGAGATTGCGTCTCTCTACTTTATGCTTTTCTCAGAAATGACTGCAAGTGGACAGAGGTACCTGTCTATTTCATAGAAAGGGGACAACAGTCCTCTACTTAATGCAGTGGCTCCTACATTACCAGCGTTGCAGCTCCTAATTTCAGAGCACTTGTCCTTGGCTCTCCACTGCATTTTACTGCCTTTTTGTACTGAGTTCTCCACTCAGAGCAGGCTGGCTTTGTTGCCATGACTTAGATACAGCAGCAACATCTGTCAGAACAAAACCAATTTATCCTTCCGGCTTTGTTTCCTGGGTTCTTGTCATTCTGTCATTCCTACTTCTTGTCATCCTGTCTCCCCTGTGTTGTTCTTGCTGCTATTGTTCTTTGCCATGAAGAAAAAAGAGAGAGAAAAAAGATGACAGCAGCCGGATATCTTTTGCCTTCTCTGATTGTTTCTGCTGGCACCACCAAGATTGCATAAAAGCCTAATTAACTGGCACCACTTGTCTGATCTTTCCTAGTAGAACTCTGGCAGAAATGGTTTGACCATCGACACCACGAAGTTGTCAGCATCGCTAGGGCCAAATACTTGATTTCCAAGTGGGGCTAAACTCCCCCGTAAGTTAGGACAAGCTTATCTTGAGGCAGAAAAAAAAAGAAATTAAAAGCAGGGAGAAATTTTACTCTTAGAGAAAGAGGAAGGCCCCTGGCTTAGCAGAAGAATATTTGCTTCAGATTATGAAGATTTCAGATCCATTTCTCGGCATCTCCAAGTAAGTATGTGGCAGGGTACTTCTTGGGCCAGGTACGTTCTGGAGGCTAAAGGGTCACCCTTGATGATTTGCAGCACTTCCCAGATTTCTGGGCATTGCATTTGTGATTTTGAAAACCAGAAGTGATAGGCTGTCACTCAAAGGGCTCTTTCACACTACACATTTATAGCACTATGATTCCACTTTAACTATCATGATCACACTCTATGGAATATTGAGGTTTGTAGTGTGATGAAACACAAAAGCTCTCTTGTTGAGAATTCTCATTGTCCCTCCCTAACGTTCAAATCCCACAATTCCATAAGATGTTTCCATAGCAGTTAAAGTGGAATCATTGTGCTTTAAGTGTGTAGTGTAAAATGATTGCCTTTTGGGGCAGGATGATTCTTGCTGCTAAGGTGGGGAACTCAAGAAAGAGTCTGCTAGTTGAGATTTTAATCTCTTGAGATTTCCTGAGATTTTAAATCACTGGGATTAATCAAGTGCTATTGTTGGTTGAAAATTTATTATTAGATATATTTCCATCCTATCTCCTCTAAGGAGCTCAACATTGACCCTCACAACCACCTTGTGAGATAGATCAGGCTGAGAGCAAATGGCCAAAGCCATTCAGTGATTTTTATACCTGATAAAGTACCTGTTTCTCCCATGTGCATTCCGACTCTTTAAGAACAATCCTTTGGCTGTGAGAAAATGGGTGGATTAGTGTCAACATACTTTGGCATGACCCTTCACATGCTGTACATATAAAACAAAAGAAATAAGACTAATTAATCTAGAAACAAAAGCCCCTAGAAGATTCTGTTCTGTGAAGCTATGCACCAAACCATTCTTACCAATTTCAAGATGCTTTTGGGTGAAGCTTTTGGAAGGCAGGAGTGAAAGATGGTCTCTAGCCAGGGTTCCTGAATACTATTCATCAGTGGTATATCTCCTGCAGCCTGTTTCTACAGTAAACCTGCCAAACCAAGCCCCCTGCTTTGAGAATTAGCACTAGGCTTCATTTCTGGCATGCCTTGGTCAAATGGCATCTACCTAACAAGCAGCCAATAGCAATCTATCACTTGCCATTTTCTTTGGGCCTCATGCACCTCAGTTCTAGAGCAATGGTGGGCAAAGGATGGCCGGGGAGGCCACATGGGATCCCCAAGACTGTTCCTATGGCCCTGGGAACTTCCACACTTCCTGGACGACCCATCTTCTGCCCCCTTCACAAGGCTGACTGCTCCTCCTGGAAGTAGCAATTCACCTTTCAAATAGGTTTCAGGGGACCGCACTGCTTAACATGCCCCCTTTTTCAAAACCAGAAGTAGACTTTTCACACTTCTGGGAACAGTTTTGTTTTGGGAGGGGGTATTTTGGGTGGGGGAGAGGGGCATTTTAGGCATTGTCCCTGGAAGATTCTGAAGAAAATCAAACCTCTAAACTACCACTGTTGCTCACCCCTACTCAGCAGTCTCTCTCTTTTTTTTTCCTCCGAAGTTCCGGATAAGGAAGGAAAGGAAAGACAACATCTGCTTTTGCTCATCTGATTAAACCAGTGAAATCATATTTGCTGGTAAGCAAAGCATGGAGCCCTCTAATTACTATGCTGTGGCCACTGGAAACTGTTGACTCTGATGCTCTTGAGAGGGTGAATCCATTCTGGATTTTAGTTAAAGAACTGTAAAGCAGCTGTTCAAGGTACTGAATCTAGTTTGCACCCTAGCGCTCTTCCTGGTCCAGAAGTTCTGGGAAGGTATTTTCTCCATGGAACATCTCTGCCACCTTGTGGCAGTAGGATATAACAACACAGTGATCCCTTAAAACATCTTGAAGGCTGTGCGCATGGATCTTTTCAGAAAGGTGCAAGCGATCTCTTTCCTCTCCTCCTCTTCCTCGTCCTGTGAAGCAATCATTTATTTGGGTTGTTGTACAGCATGAACCGGTTGTAGGACTTCAGAACGAACTTGACTATCCCAGAGTCCAGATGCCACAGAAGAATAGTTCTGAGGCAGGAGAACTTGATAAAGGTCTGTATCTGGTTATCATGGCCCGCTCAGGAGGACGCCTCTAGTGAAGAAGAGGTGGGATCTCCAGAACCAAAGACTGACAAGAAGTTAACAGACTCTGTAAACCTGGGACTCACAGAGGGGTTGTTGTTATTTGCAATCACATTGGCTTTCACTTATGACAACCCAACGAATGAGAGACTTACTTAAAATAATGGCAGTTAAGACAAAGGTTGAATATGGTGGGCACTAAACCAAAGTACACTCCAGGGTGATGGCCAGATCAATTCTTACTAACATTCAAAGGTGGCTGGTCACTTTCACAACATCACTGAATCTGCTCTGAATGTTAGTCTGAACTTTAAGGAGGTATCCAATATGCTAATCCTGTTTTCAGGGACAAGGTTCACAGGTATCTCCTTTTAGCTCTGTATTAACATCCAGAGAGGATTCACTGCCCTATTAGCATGGAAGCCATCACTGTAAATAGTTTAGAGATGGAGATTGGGTACTACTAGGGTACTACTACTGTTCTTGAGACCCAGCATCATGTAGTGGTTTGAGCGTTGGACTACACCCTGGAGACCAGGGTTTGATTTTCTGTTTGGCCATGGCAACACACACAGAGCCCCAGAAAATCCCATGATAGGTTCACCTTAGGGTCTCAATAAGTTAGAAACAGCCTGAAGGCATACAATAACAACAAAAAACAAAAACAGGGGTTATTCTCACTGTTCCAGTGTTCAGTGAAACAGATAGTTATTGAATCAACATCTCTCCTGGATGCAAGTTCATCCCAGGAACTGTCCTAGGTACTGCATGGTTCATCCAGTCATGGCTACCAGGAACACAGCTTGAAAATATTACCTTTCTTGAACTACAGCTCCCAGCATCTCCAAGCCAGCACAGCTACTGTGACTCTCCAAGCCCTAGACACTTGCTATTTGCTGCTCCAAGTTAGTTTCTTCTGGGCCTTGTTCATAGCTTTTGGCTCACAGCTTGGACTGGTAAGGGAATAAAGTTTGGGAAGACCTAACCATGTCAACAAAACACTTTCTTTTTCTGTACCTCTTGGGATTTATTGCAAGAAAATGCTAATCTCACATTGAGTAGCCATACATTTTCAGGGCTAACCAGGTTTTTCTGAGAAATATAATGCATACAACTTAATGGTGTAGTGATTTGACCACTGGACTACCACCCTGGAGAGAGGGGTCCAATTCCCTACTTGGCCCTGTAAACCCACATGATGACTTTGGGTGCATCATACACTCATAGCCCCAGAAAACCCAAGGACAGGTTCTCCTTAGCAATGCCGTAAGTTGGATATGATGTGAAGACAAACTGCCACCGCCACCGCCACCACTACTATAACAATAGCAACAACTTAATGGCCTGAATCTAAATTCTCAGATCACCAGGTTTTCTTGGCAAGATTTATTCAGAGAGGATTTGCCCTTGCTTTCTTCTGAGGCTGAGATAGTGTGACTTGCCCTAGGTCCCTCAGTGGGTTTCCATGGCTGAATGAGGATCTGAACCCTGGTCTCCAAAGTTGCAGTCCAGCACTCAAACTACTATCCTCCACTGCCTTGCTAAATAAATAAATGAGTCAGTACTTATGGACTAACTTTTCTTAAGACAATTTACCATGTAGTATCAAGTCACAATGTGACACTGGAACAGGATGGCCAGGAAAGATTCTTTATCTCCATCAGGGCTTTCAATAGTATGGCCTTCCCTTTGTTGTGGAACAACAACTGCCAGTGGCCCTAATGAAGATAGGCAATAGTGAGGAATGCTGTGAGTTTAAGTTCAACAAGCAACTAGAGGATCACCAGATCCCTACACTCAGCCCTATCCTTTCCACTTGTTATTTTTTATCATTATTGATTGGCAGTATAAAACCTTGGTAGGTGTAGCCCAATATGTCAACCTCAAGTCTCTCCACAAAACAAAATGTCTATTTAGAGACCTGAATGATTTTTTCTGACTGATCTAGACAGATTTCAAGGCAGTTTGGTTCTGCTGAAATGAAAAAGCCTAAAGGGAAATACCAAAGTTTGGCATGTGAACAAGTGGATGAGCACTGAACACGTGGCAAAGGTGATGACTTAGTACTGCACAACATGTATGGACATGGGTAGTGAATCTGGCAGTCAATCCACTTTGGAAATAAAGAAGGTTCCATTTGCACACACCCTGTTGTGGTCTTAGGGCCCCATCACCACTCTCAGTTCCATAAAGAGTCTGGGAAAGTTAGTTCTTTGAGACTAGCCCTCCCATAATTCCCCAGTCAGCACTGACACAGGCCATGCTGTCTGGAAGCCTGGAGTATGAGTCTGCAAAATTAACTTTTCTAACCTTGTTTCCATGCTTCTAGGCAGCTCACGTTAAAGTGCACCTCTAATGCAACATACAAAAATACTATATAAACAAGTTCAAAGGCATTTTAAAAAGGATTGATGGGGGGGACCCCTTCTTTCAACCAATATAAACACAAAGCAGTGTTACTGCGATGGATATGCCTGAACCCAGGGTCTACAATTTAATATAAATTGGCTATTAATAATATACCCCTCAACGTGCTTGAGAGGCCCCTGGATGAGCACACATACGGGCACGGCCAAATGGCTGAAAAATATAAGAAAAATCCTGGTCAGACCAGTAACTTTCCATCGAGCTGCTTCAGGAGACCTCCAGGCAAGTACACATCAAAACTCAATCAAGTATGCAACAAGCACACAAAAGATTCTCAGCCCCGAACCTTCAGCTTGGCAGGATTAGCGCCCCCGACTACACAACTGTCAAGCGCTCCCCATTCACATACTGTCTGCGCTATTGACAACCCAGACGAAAGCCCATCAAGTCAAGCACTGACCTTTCGGAGGCTTTGTCCCCGCTTGAGAACCTATTGTTCTCCCCAGGAACTGTCTACCCTCCAGGCACATCTCCCCCTATAAAAACCCCTAATTTTGAGAACTTCTTCGGCTCGCTCTCTGCTTCCTACCCGTCCTGCTGTTGCTCCATTTGCTGAGCCTTCCTCTCAGCCTCCACATGCTGAGATTCACCGCTCCCGACTCTCTGGCTCTATTTTGGCTTCCTGGACTTCAGGATCAGGTGTAGTATTCCCCAATATCCCTCTTTAAATCCCCTATCAATTTTCCTCCCTTTATTTTTCTTAGGTCTGCATGAGTGAGTGTGTAAATGCTCTGTGACGTAGGTTTCAAATAAAGAAAATAATTATAAATTTATTTTGTCTGGGTCTTGACTCGGCCTGACCCCATAAAAACTGGATACAAGGTCTTGATAGGTTACCCTACCTCTCTTGTGTGCTGGGCACGTGTTTGGTGCAACTTGGAAATCCCCTTAAAATCGGGGTCAGACTAGGTGTCCTTTGGATCCCAGTAAACTCGGATAGTGACCGGGACCCCCGGAAACTCGGGCAACCTACCTGGTGACCAGGACCTCCCTGAACTCAAAATAACTAATTCAGTGACCAGGACCCCCAGAACCCCCAGAAAATTAGGGTAACAGCAGTCATAATCATTACCATCCAAGCAAAACAAGTATGTTTTTAACAGGCATTTACAGCTAAATGTAGACTTGCTCCAGACTCTTGCAGGAGAATGGTCTAGAGGCTGGGTGCTGTCATTGAGAAGAACCATCTTCATAATGTTATTCAACAATAGTCTATCATTGTGGTACAACCAATATGGGCTCCATTGAAATGCTGAAGGGTAAACAGGGCATGTTCAGAGGAACCAGATCTGCCAGGACCATGTGGACATAGACCGTGCATGTGTCTCTTTCTCACCCAAACTTTGCATGAACAGGATAGTAGAAGCTCACCAGATGGGGAACACCCACAGAGTGACCAAGACCCTATATCATATTAGTGGAGCACATGTCTCTGGCAGTGTATTTGTGGCAGCCAGTGAGCCTGCTTTTTCTGCCTGGTTGTTTCTTCTGCCTCCAGTCCTCACCAACAGCCAGGCACAGTTCCATTTCCCTGGTCACCAGTGGCATGCATGGCTACATCCAGGCTTGTTCTACCTGTATCAGCATGAAGAGAAGAAGAAGTAACCTCTGCCCCTAGCATAAGACTTGTCCTTCCTCTCTCAGTGCTTCTGAATGGCTGGAATGAACTCTGATGCATCCCTGCTGCTGATCTTGAGATCTGGACCCAGGACGGTACCAGACAGCCCTGTGGCTACTGTTGCACACCAGGATGGGGTACCTGCAGCAGAAGGTACTGGATACTACCTTTTGCAAGGTCCCAAAAGGTCCATATGCAGGCATATACAATTTATGCTGTTGTATGTCACCAACATGCTAATGTGTATTTCTGTGCACATTCATCCATGTGAATTGGGAGTCAAGGACCAAGTACTGGGTGAATCAGATCATGTTTAAACCAAGGAGTCACCCTTTGCTTTAACGGCTGTCTGGTTCCATGATATTGTGGATGTGCTGTGTCAATGGAGTCCTTGACATCAGGGGAACTCAATCAACCCCACACTCAGTTCTCTGGCTCAACAGTTCCTTAGGTCCACAGGGTGATGTCTCATGGGACTGTGATTGACCTCAAAGGAGGGCCTTTGCCACTCAGCTCTTCATATTAAAAACAGGACAAGAGCCAAGGAAGGTTGTTGATATTAATTAATGAGCAGTTAATTTGCTTGACCATGTGTTTGCAACTGCCTGAACAGCTCTTTGGGGACTGGTATAATTGAGTTGCATGGCGATGTGGGATATGTACATGGTTGTTCCTTGTTCACCCTTTGCACGGCTTGATTTAGTGCTCTTATTTATTGAAGACCATTTCTAGCTGCAAGCTCAACAGATGTCGTGGATTCTAAATCATCCCAGCCTTCAGCTGCTGGTCTTTGAACCATAAGAGAAATGTATGTCTCCACTTTGCTTACACACTAGGGATGGCAGAGGGCAAGAGAAGGCCAAATGCTATCATCTCTTTCTCAGCTAAGTGTCAGTGACCGAGCTTGCAGCCAACATCCTGCTGTTACCTCGGCTGCTGCCACCACATTTATTACAGTGATGAGTATAGCATTCACTACTGTGCCCACTCGAGTAGTAGCACTATGGTTATTGATTAATAATACCAGTCTGGCCGATTACTCTTGCTACTACTCTTGTTAGAATCAGTTGAATTATTTGTATAAATTGGGGTGGGCCACCACAGAGGGTCTTAGGGCAAGGGAGGGCAAAGTAGTCCACTGGCTGCACGCCCAAAATTTTTGGCTTTTTTTAATTGCCTCCAAATATTCTCTGTGCATGTGGGCAACATTGCTGTGATTGTTTTGCCCCCACAGGCCATTGTAGTGCTGTACTGTTTTGGTGCTTTTTAAAATCTCTTTTTAGCTGTCTTAATTTTTTTATAGTTTAATTCTGTTTTAATATATACTACTTACTATATGTGTTTTTAAATGGCATTGTTTTGATACCTAAGCCACTTTGAGGCTAATGTTGAGCAAAGTGGGATACAAATAAAGTGATGATGATTATGATGACGATGATGATGATGGTGATGGTGATGATGATGACAACAGGGCCCTTTAAAAAAACAGAGGGCTTTATAAAAACCAGAAGTAAACCATCATTGTTTTTAAAACAGCCTTCTCCTGAGCTTAAAATGGTATAGTGTAAAACAGGGAGAAAATGCCCATTCAATACCAAGAGGCATTTGGGGGCAATTTTTTTTCACTGCTGGAGCTGTGCTAATGCAACCCCCTAATTTCCCCCAGTTTTCCATCCCTGGTCTAGGGACATCATATAGCCCCATTCCCACCCACCTCTGAACCCTCCAATGAAAGCAGAAGCTCACTTCCAATTCTATTAAAAGTTTGTATGAATGGCATCCTTTTAGTGATACACACAAGGATAAATCCACTTTATGCTTGTATATGTACTTTTTTAGTCAATACAGAGGTTGGTATCTCCTTTCTCCCTCTGCAATGATCAGATCCCCCACAAGGACATTCTCCCTCCCTCCCTCCCTCCCTCTCTTCACACACACTCACACACACACACACACACACACACACAGCCATTCCATTGCTAGTGAAGAACGTCAGAGAAGCTTCTGTTTTCCCACAGCCAAATGGAGACTGATGACATTTCCCACTGAGGACTCCAGAAAACTCCAGTGGATCTCAGTGGAAGATGTCCTCAGTCTGTGTCTGGCTATGGAGTCTGTAGCCATTTCCACATTACATTGTTATAGTACTATCATTCCACTTCCAACATCCTATGGAATCCTGGAGTTTGCAGTTTAGGGAGGGGTATTTAGAATTCTCAGCCAGAGAGCTCTTTGGCCTCAGGAAACTACAAGCCCCAGGATTCCACAGGATGTTGAAGGTGGAAGAATAGCCGTATAACAGTGTAGCGCAGAAATGGCTTGTATATCTGGGTGACTAATGATGATGTCATCCTCTAGGATCTCCAGAGAACATCCAGCCAGAGACAAGTGAGTCACATGGGCGGTTTAAGGAGAAACAACTTCGGCTATAACTTTACATTGCATTTCTCCATGTAGGATTTCAGTGCAATTTTGAGAATCCCCCAACCAGCAGTGGATGTAGTAGCTATCGAACTTTCAGAGTTGTATAGTAGGGTGTAGCTATGGGGTTAGGGAGCATTGCCTCCAAATAAGAATTATACTCCTCCAATGAAATTTTCCTTCAGTCCCCAAATTCCAAGCATTGTGGAAATTGAGACATTGAAAATGGTCCACACTTAGAATGCTTACATTTGTTGAGTTGGCACGCACTCCCTAGTCACTATGTCTGCTCCTTTTCCTTGGATGCCTTGAACCTTATTTCCATATGCTCAAAAGAAGTTTTAAGATACCCCAGTACTAGAATTTTGGGGGCTCAAGGACAATTTCATTAAGAGAGGCTTAGTGCCTTCACTTTGCCTCCCTACTTAGTGCTACATACCTGTTAGAACTATATAGAAAGAGCAACTTTTCCATGCTGTGATGATCTACACTTCTCAACCAGAGTTCCCTGGAACCCAATGGTTCCATGAGAGGTAGCTAAGGCTTCTGTAACTGAAAAAAAAAAACTTTTTTGAACTATAATTGTAATAATTTCAAGGGGTCCTCCAGGGTAAAAAAAAAAAAAAAATAGTTGAGAAAAGCATAACCTAGACTGATTCACTGTCCATCCTTCTCTCCCATTTATGTCCAGATTGTTTGAACTATGTGCTATTATTTTTCTGAACACCAGGAGGCACTATTGTAGAATACAAAGAAGATGAATGTTAGGCAACAGATTATTACTAGATGCACAGAATCTGACAAATTCAAATGAGAATTTTTCCTAACTTTGAAGGTGACCATCATATTCTGCATTATTATATAGTTGTGTTTGGGTACAAATCCTGGTAGCAGGAAATTACATGTGTGTGTTTTCCGCTACTCCAGAGACTAGGACAAGGACCAATGGATTTAAGCTGCAGGAAAGGAGATTCCATCTGAACCTCAGGAAGAAAATCCTGATGGTCAGAGCTGCCCGGCAGTAGAATATGCTGCTGCCTCCATGGAGTGTGGTGGAGTCTCCTTCTTTGGAGGCTTTTAAGCAGAGGCTGGATGGCTATCTGTTGGGAATGCTTTGATGGGTGTTCCTGCATAGCGGAGGTTGGACTCGATGGCCCCTGCAGTCTCATCCAACTCTATGATTCTATGACTGTATGTGTCTGCCCCCCCCCATTCTCCACTTCCCATTCCCTTGCATTTTGCCGGGTGCAGAGAAGGAAGCAAGCAACCAGAGAAAAGGCAAGGGAATGTGGAAGAGGCATGTGCGTCCCTTCCTTCTCCTCCCCAGATCTCCCCATTCCCATTCCCTTGTCTATGGCCCCAGAGCTGAGAACTCATGCTCAGGCAGAAGAGAAGGGAATGGAGGGGAGAAGGCTTGTGTGATCCTTCCTTCTCCCCTCTGGAGCCCCCCTCTCTCATTCTCTTGCCTCCGGCCCAAGAGCGGAGAACTTGCACCAAGGCAAAAGGCAAGGAATGGGGACAAAGGCATGCATGCACACCTTCCTTCTCCCTCAAGAACTGCCCCACTGCGTCCGGCCCAGGTACGCAAAAGGCAAGGGGATGGGAGGGGGACCATAAGGAGGAGTTGTGATGAACCCTGAGGGCAGGCTTAGCGATGGAGCACTCTGGCAATCCCAGGGTTTTAAATTGTTGGCTGTTGGAATTGGAACACAGGCTAGCCAGAAGGAGATCCTAGATGGGGGAGTGAGTAACTGAAATTTAACTCAAAAACAGAGTTGAGGTTCTGAACAGAGAGTTCTGGAGTTGAGAGAGAGTGAAAGATCCATCTGAGAGTGTGTGTGAGAGAGAGAAAAGAAAGTGTTTGCTGGTTTACATATACAATAGTTGGGCTATTTGCTAATACTTAAAGTGCCCTTACCTTTTCCCTTAACAGTGTGTTAAATGAAGATTTGGTTATATTTTTGTAAAGAGCAGTCTCAATAGAGTGTCTCTTTCATCTGGATTGGTTACACACATTGCCACGAGTGACACAGTCATTGGATAAATAAATCCCTGCTTGGCCCTATATCTGAAAGGGTGCGGATTTAGAGAAAACAGTTGAAGGAGATAAACTGGGAAAGGAAGCAAGAAGGGGACAAAAGTTTAGAAGGGGGCTGCATTCTCTAAGAAGGGAGAATTAAAGCAGACCAGAGTGTCATAGTCCTGCCCTGGTCCAGAGATCTCCCAGTTTTGACAGGAGTTATTCACATTTTTCCACTTTCGCAAGGGTTCTGCACCCCAAACCCTTGCAAAAGTGGAAGGGCCACTGTAATAGTGAAAGCAACAACAGTCATCTGTAGCCCAAAGTCACAATTCAAATATCAATCTTTTGGGATGGGAAACATGAAATTTTGAATTTGCTTTCCCCTCTCAAAACAAGTATCATACCAAGATAAGGAAGGTATAGAAAGTGGAATTTGAAATTATCCAGAATCTGAAATCAAGAGAAGTTGATAATTGGAAGGCATTTTGGAACCGTCTAGTCCACCATTTCTGCTGAGTGCAGGAAACATCACATCTCAAATGTACGACGACCCAGCCTTTCCTTTAAGAAGGAGTGAAGGAGAATCCACCATGTAAAATAACCATTATCATTAGTTAGTTTCACCTGATGTTTAGTTAAAATCTGAACTCTCCATTTCTGCTTCTCTGCTTGTCTTCTGTGGTAAAAGGCAATCCAGAGTGTTCCATGTTCTGCAGAAGGCTTCAGATAGTTGAAGATCTCCCATATGAAACCCTTCTAAAAAGGGTGAGAGTTTTGTGGTTAGACAGTGGCGTTTCTGGGCTTATCATAGAATAGAATCATAGAATCATAGAAATGTAGAGTTGGAAGAGACCACACGGGCCATCCAGTCCAAGCCCTTGCCATGCAGGAACACCCTCAAAGCACTCCCGACAGATGGCCATCCAGCCTCTGCTTAAAAACCTCCAAGGAAGGAGACTCCACCACACTCTGAGGCAGCAGATTCCACTGCCAGACAGCTCTGACTGTTAGGAAGTTCTTCCTGAGATACAGGTGGAATCTCCTTTCCTGCAGCTTGAATCCATTCCTCCTTGTCCTAGTCTTTAGAGCAGCAGAAAACAAGTCCGCTCCCTCCTCAACTTGACATTCCTTCAAATATTTAAACATAGCTATCATGTTCCCTCTTAACCTTCTCTTCCGCAGACTAAACATACCCAGCTCCCTGAGCCGTTCCTCATAGGGCATGGCTTTCAGACCCTTCACCATTTTGGTCGCCCTCTTCTAGACATGTTGAGCAAGTCACACTCTCTCAGCTTGGAAGGAGTGGCAAACACTCTCTGAAGAACTCTTGAGAGCGTCGTGGTATAGTGGCTTGAATGTTGGACCAGGAATCTAGGAGACCAGAGTAGAAATCTCTGCTCAGTGTTTGAAAACCACCAGGTGATCTTGGGCAAGTCTCACTCTCAGCTTTGGAGGAAGGCAATGGTAAACCCTGTCTGAAGAAATCTTTCCAAGAAAACTCATGAAGGCTTTTTGCTTCCTTCCTGCCCGTAGAAATCAATTCTCCCTTCTTCCAAAAGTTAGTTAGTCCTTTGTTTGGGAAGGGAACATCCTTGAAAGAAGGCTCACTTCCACACGTGAGAGCGAACTTTTAGAGATTCTTCTACTTTAGATAACCTTTTTTTATCTGTCTCACTTTCTATTCAAGATGGATTTCCTGAAACAATAAATGTAACCTTTGCAGTTTTTTAGCCTTACAAGAGAATCCTGATTATTTTTCTCCTGTTTACTACTACAAGTTCATACTGCATTGGCTATGCTGCACTCTGTCTGACAGAAATACTAAGTATTCCTATATTTCTTGCCTTTATTTGGTGAAGATTTCATGAAGGTTTTTTCCCCCTGATATTATGCTTTCTTTTTACAAAAAAAAGAAAAGAAAAGAAAAAAGAAAAAAAGAAAAAAAGAAAAATATTTCTGTCCTGGGCCCAGTGCTATTCAACATCTTCATCAATGACTTCATCAAGGAGTAGAGGGCATGCTGATCAAATTTCCAGATGAGACAAAATTGGGAGGGGTGGCTAATATGCCAGAAGACAAGGTCAAAATTCAAAATGACCTCAACAGGTTGAAGAGCTGGGCCAAAGGTAACAAAATGAATTTCAACAGAGAGAAATGTTAAGGTCCTGCACTTAGGCAGAAAAAATGGAATGCACAAATATACTATGGGTGATGTGTCGCTAGATAGAAGTATACGTAAAAAGGATCTAGGAGTCTTGGTGGACCACAAGCTGAACATGAGTCAGCAGTGTGATGCGGCAGCCAAGAAAGCCAAAACGATTCCTGGTTGCATCAATAGGAGTATGGCGTCTAGATTGAGGGAGATAATGGTACTACTCTATTCTGCTTTGGTTAGACCTCATCTGGAATACTGTGTTCAGTTCTGGACACCTCAATTCAAGAAGGATATTGACAAACTGGAACATATCTAGAAGAGGGCGACCAAAATGGTGAAGGGTCTGGAAGCCATGAAGCCCTATGAGGAATGGCTTAGGGAGCTGGGGATGTTTAGTCTGCAGAAGAGAGGGTTAAGAGGGGACATGATAGCCATGTTTAAATATTTGAAGGAATATCATGTTGAGGAGGGAGCAGGCTTGTTTTCTGCTGCTCCACAGACTAGGACAAGGAGCAATGGATTCAAGCTGCAGGAAAGAAGATCCCACCTGAACCTCAGGACGAACTTCCTGATGGTCAGAGCTGTCTGGCAGTGGATTCTGCTGCCTCCATGGAGTGTGGTAGAGTCTCCTTCTTTGGAGGTTTTTAAGCAGAGGCTGGATGGCCATCTGTCAGGAGTGCTTTGATGTGTATTCCTGCATGGCAGGGGGTTGGACTGGATGGCCCCTGTGGTTTCTTTCAGCTCTATGATTCTATGAAAAAACACTTAACTTCATGCAAAACAAAACAAAACAAAAATTGATTTTTTTTAGGGATGGGCCAACCAAATCCTCGAATCCTGGGTAAGGACTCAGATTCCCAAATCTGAATGCCTGCGCCAAAATAGGCAAACCAAATCTTTCAAATCCGCCAACTAAATAGATTGTTGGAGTCTGGGATGCCTGAAAATCTGGGAGACCATACATACATACATATATACAAAGAAAGATAGTAGGTAGGTGAGTTTTTCCCTTGGAGTAATAATGGCCTTTGCTAACAATTTCACAAATTACATCTGGGCTTGTATTCTAAGATACTTAAATTAAACATTTCATACTGAAATTCAGTACTTGACTGGCAGCTACAGGCTTGAGATTTCAAGGACAGCTGAAACATTCCTTTGCAGAGCTCCCTTGCAAAACTCTTTCAGACACAATTCTGGGGTTTGGAGTTTTACAAGGTGTCACAGCCTTCTCTGCCAAAGTGTGCTGGAGCATCATCAAACTACAAACCCCTGGATGCCAGAAGGAGCTATGCAAGGAAAAGCCAGTTTTGACCTGGATTCTCTCTACTATAGTATGTGGCCCTGTTTACACAGGCAGGACAATGTGGGATTAATCCACATTTTCCTGCCTGTGTAGAAAGGGCCTTCATATCATTTTCAACCTGGGGAGATCCTGAGGCAAAACTAAGACAATTGTCTTGGCCAGATATCTTCAGAGGGAGGTTTGCCTTAGCCTTGGCTTTTGCAGAGGCTGAGACAGTGTGTCTTGCCCAAGATTATCTTTCTTTCTCTGGCTTTTTAAACTCCTTTTTAAAAAAAGGATTCGAAAAGTTCGAGATTCATGAGATTCGTGGATTCCCAGAACCTTCCAGGGATTCCGATTTGGATTCGGAAAATTCTGGATTCACCCCATCCCTAATTTTTTTTTATGAAGTCTAGAAAAGCAAACAATCATTAAAAAGTGGCAAAAGTCCTCATCGTCTTGACTAGTTCTCAGAAAAAAAAAATCTTCTGATTTTTTTTTCATTTTTGCACATGCAAATCAGATAGATAAAGATTTATAAAACTACATTTGACTAATCTAAACTCAGAGGCGGATCTAGGGTGGGGTAACTGGGGCATGTGCCCTGGGTGTAAATGCCGGGGGAGCTTCCTGCTCGCTGCTGTCTTCCTGCCCCCCATCACCGCCCCATGCCTGCCACTGCCCCACACTCACCGTCACACTCGCTGGCTCACTGCACCTGCCAGCACCAGGGTCCTTCCTGGCCCATGGCAGCAGTGGTGCAGAAGCAGCTAGGGGCACAACTTCCACACTTGCCCTAGGTGCTGCTTAGGTAGAAAAACATGGAATAAAGAAATATAGGATGGGGGACACGTGGCTGGATAGCAGTATGTGCGAAAGGGATCTGGGAGTCTTCACAGACCACAAGCTGAACATGAGTCAGCAGTGTGATGCGGCAGCCAAGAGAGCCAATGCAATTCTCGGCTGCATCAACAGGAGTATGGTGCCTAGATCGAGGGAGGTACTGGGACCACTCTACTCTGCTTTGGTTAGACCTCGTCTTGAATACTGTGTCCAGTTCTGCGCACCCCAGTTAAAGAAGGACATGGTCAAGCTGGAGCAAGTCCAGAGAAGGGCGACCAAAATGGTGAGGGGCGTGGAAGCCATGAAGCCCTGTGAGGATAGACTTAGAGAGCTGGGTATGTTTAGTCTGCAGAAGAGAAGGTTAAGAGGGAACATGATAGCCATGTTTAAATATTCGAAGGGATGCCATGTAGAGGAAGGAGAGGGCTTGTTTTCTATGCAGCTGTTATGATATCGTAAGGTGGGGATTCATGTTTACAGTCATGAATGGCCTAATGTGAGCCCCAAAACTTACTTTCACAGCCTGGCAGTGCCACAACCAAAGTGTCACCAAGGCACTGGAGATCTGGGCACTGGGAAAGGGCATCTGCAACACTCTCCTGGTTGTGGGGTGCTTTGAAAACAGGCCTCTGGAGAGACACCGTCAGAGTGCTTCTACAACTGCTTGTCCCAAGGCATCCTATGACTGGGAGACCATTGCGGACAACATTTCCAAGTGACCTGAGTTGGACTCATTTTGTAGGTTGGTGGAGGGCATCATCATCAATTGTAACTATGATCACATAACTCTGTCATTGTAGTTATTATGATAGTGCCATATCTGAGCCATCGTTGGTGAACTTAGACTAAAATTTATCTCCAGCAAAGTGTACTAGACATGCAAAGAGTTTTGAATACACTAGAACTTATATAAACCTAACAATATTGTTACTAATAGTACAAGTAGATCAGCAAATCCTCCCAATTCTGAAATGGTATAGCACTGAATGAACTGTACTATCATTGTTCTCCTCTAAAAGTTAGATCCATTTTGCTATCAAATAATCCATGCCCAGTCACAAACCTCAACCTTAAAAATAAATTGATGCCTATAATATAAATCTGTCCAGTAATTTCCTGTACCAAAGAGGTGTGCATTTTCCCAAGGGCAGCCGGTGGTAATGAATTTACGCCAGGTTTTAGTCCAGGCTTGAAAGAAGCACTGTAACCTGTTGAAATGTCTCCTCCCCAATACATCTGGCAACTTGGATGGCTTCTTCAGAGTTCTGATAAAACCAGGAGTGGATTCACCGCCCCACCCACAATGCCAGAGCCACCAGCTGCCCCTAGGCTTCACCCTGGCCTCTCCCTGCCCATCCTCACCCTACTCCTGTGCTGTTTTGAATGCATTTCCCTGGGTCCATTTGCATTGTCTGAACAGTAGACGGCAGCAGTGGAAAGAAATCCTCTCCCACCAGGCTTTTGTGAGATCAGTTCTTAACATTTTGCGGTTGTTTTCTGCCTCCAACCCCAGCAGCAATTCTAGGACAAGAGGTCCAGAACAACAGAAGACTTTGACAGTGCAACTGACACTGAAATATTACCCCTGGAGAAAGCAAAGTGAATTTGGACATTCCTCCTCAGACAAAACATCTGCGGAAATCTGAGGGAAAATGAAAAGGCTTGGTAAAAGAGGAGTGAAATCTCTCAGAGGTGTTTTGCATATCCTATTGCCAGTGTTTGGGACTGCGAGGGAAGCAGAGCTGCTTTCTCTTGGTCCAGTATTTAGTAGGGATTGGCCAACCGAATCCGTGAATCCTTGAATTCTCGAATCTTTCTCAAGGATTGATATTTGCAAATCCGAATCCCTGTGCTAAAATAAGCAAACCGAATCTTATCCATCAACTAAACTGTCTGTTCGAGACTGAGACACCTGAAAACCTGGGAGACCAGACACACAAGGGAAGATGGCAAGTAGGTGAGTTTTTCCCTCGCAGTTTGCTAACAATTTCAGAAATTACATCCGCGGTTGTATTCTAAGCTATTTAAACTGAACATTTAATATTTAAGTTCAGCACTATTTTCTATGCTGAAAATCAATGGCATGTATAAATGCTGGGTTCAGTGGGTCTGACACCTATCAGAAGTAGTGGGGCAGAGGGCAAGGTCACACAATCTCAGCCAGTGATTGCCACATGTAGGCCAGCGTACCTCCTTCTGTAAGACCAGTGCCTGCTTGTAAATCGACAGCTAGAATAGGATGAGAAGTGAAATGTCTGTCATAGTTTCTCATGAGCCACGTGACAAACCACATGTAGCAGAAAGGAAAAATTGTTTTTAAAAATCGGTGCCTCCAGGGCCCACCAAAGGCCTGACTGGCTGGAAGGTACAGTCTTCTTCAGATTTCAAGGACAGCTGAAAGATTCCTTTGCAGAGCTCCCTTGCAAACCTCTTTCAGACACAATTCTGGGGTTTGGAGTTTTACAAGGTGCCACAGCCTTCTCTGCCAAAGTCTGCTGGTGCACCATTAAACCACAAACCCCAGGATGCCAGAAGGAGCTATGCAAAGAAAAGCCAGTTTCAATCTGAACTATCTCTCTACTGTAGTATGTGGCCCTGTTTACACAGGCAAGAAAATGTGGGATTAATCCACATTTTCCTGCCTGTGTAGAAGGGCCTTCGTGTCATTTTCAACCTGGGGAGATCCTGAAACAAAACTATGAACATTGTCCTGGCAAGATTTCTTCAGAGGGAGGTTTGCCTTTGCCTAGGCTTTTGCTAAGGCTGAGAGAGTGTGTCTTGCTCAAGATTATCCTTCTTTCCTTTGCTTTTTAAACTGTGTAAAAAAAGATTTGAAAGCTTCGAGATTCATGAGACTCATGGATTCCCAGAACCTTCCAGGGATTTGGATCCAGATTTTGAAAATTCTAGATTCGTCCCATCCCTAATATTTAGTTAGTTAGTTTTAATTTAACATGGGATCCCCTATAGTACTTATTAAAAACTTGGAATTGTACCTAATATCCCAGCCCCACCCCCAAAGGAAACCCCTGAGAGTTCCCAAATAACTATTTTCATTGAAATTCTTCTCAAAATGGCCACTAGAAGTTGCTTCCAATCAACATTTTGGGAAGGACTTGAATAAAACAAAGGTATTTGTGAGCGCTAGCAGGGGGATGCAGACAGGACACTTGAGCTATACCACTGGCAGCTAGTGGCTTCCAGTTCAGTTCAGGAGTCAGTCCACTCTAGATTTTAGTCTGAACTTTAAAGGAGCTATCCAAGTTGCTGAACCGTATCTTCAAAATGGTTTCAGCACCTTTAAAGACGCAGCCGAGTACCACTGGTCCATATTTGGATCTGTCTCACTTGAAACAGATATGTGAATAAGCAAACAAACAATTCACAAAACGCATAGGCTGGGAGCATGAGAGCAACCAGCTGCAACCTAGTCCTCATGGTGTATCAAGCAGCACATTAAGGTGATCCAGCAGGAGGAGGTAACTTGGTGGCCCATCAAATATTTTCAGACTACAAATACTATAATCCTTAGCCATCAGACAGGTTGACCAAGGCTTACAGCAGTTGCACAAAACAGCCCTTGGACGTTATAGTTTGGACTACAACTCCCAGAATCCCCCAACTACCGTGGCCATTGTATGACTCATAAAGTAACAAAGTAATAAAACTAATCAAGGATAGAAAAGTAACTCCTACAAGCCTTGCAAAACATCTGGAAGGCACTATGTGTCCCCAGTGGTGGAGCTTGGAGTGTGGGGGGGCAGGAGGGGGCGGGGCTACAGTGTGTGGGGACAGGGCCAAAGTGCATGGGGGCGGGGCGGTGAGGCATGGGGTGTGGCTGCAGTGCATGGGGGCGTGGCCAGGGCATGCAGGGGTGTGGCTATGAGCCAGGACGCCCCAAAAACACTGCCTCCCGGGGCAAAGTGCCCCCTCACCCCCCTGTTCCTATGCGACTGAGTGTCCCACTCCAGCAGCAGATATTAGTCTTTCCAAATGCTTTTGGCAAGGAGTCTTACCAAAAACCTCTGAGCAAGTTTTTCCATCACAAAAGAAGATCAGAGGTTCCAGCATAGAGCAGTAGCTGGTTAAAAAAAGAAATGAAAGAAAAGAAATAGAAAAAGAAAAAGAAAAAGAAAGCAGAGAGTAGGAATAAATGGTCAGTTCTTACAAGAGAGGAATGAAAGGGACTTGTGATAGGACCAGTGTTTTTTAACTTGCTATATCATGGCCTAGACCTAGCCATTAAATAAAGGCCATTTCCACACTACACTGTCATAGTGCTATCATTCCACTTTCAACCTCCTGTGGAATTCTGGGGTTTGTAGTTTAAGGAGGCCAAAGAGCTCTCTGGCTCAGAATTCTAAAGGCCACTCCCTAAACTGCCAACACCAGGATTCCAGTAATGTTGCCAGTAATGGACTGGCATTGTTGCCAGTCTGTTGCCAGTAATGGACTGGATGAGGGCAAACAAACTGAAACTTAATCCAGACAAGACAGAGATGCTCTTGGTCAGTCAAAAGGCAAAATGTAAGCCTAGATTTTACATCATAGTCTACATTTTGTAACTTTATGTACCCATAGTTACATGACAGAAATGCAATGAAATGCTGTCAGTGAATTGTGAAGATGAGCACCTGGGCACAAGGAAGAATGTTATAAACCATAATGGATAGTCTCACCAAGCTTCAGGCACTTCTGATATGCTTTGGGCACTCGGATTGTGCCCTGGCCCTTCCTAGCTAATGCCTGGGCCATTTCTGCACTACGCTGTTACAGTGCTACTATTCCACTTTCAACATGCTCTGGAATCCTGGGGTTTGCAGCTAAGGGAGGGACATTTAGAATTCTCAGCCAGAGAGCTCCTTGGCCTCAGTAAACTACAAACCTCAGAATTCCATAGGAGGCTGAAAGCGGAATAATAGCACTATAACAGTGTAGTGCGGAAATGATCCTGGATATGCAGTTGGAGTGCCCATTGCACATTAGTGCTCATCACACATTGAGGCAGTGGCACATCAGTCTCTTCACTGACTACCATGGCACAATGGGACACCCATATGCTTTAGTGTCACAGTAGCCCCTAGGTGACTACAGCCATTGCCAAACTACTCAACTCTGTTTCCCTCCCATGCAAGTCCACTTACAAATATTTAAGTTCCACACTGAATTCCAGCTGCAGACTCCAACCACTTTCACAATCATAGAAGCTGAGCATGCTAGCTGGACAATTCTGGAAGCTACAATTCAGAAAAGTAACTTTTTCCAAGCTCAAAGGCATCTCAACTCAAGGTCTTTCACATGTTCCTATGAGGTTTGTTTCTCCTTGTCTTGTAAATGATGATATGCATGTAGGGGTCCATTCTCTCCCCACCCTTAACATCCTGCTTCCATTTTCATGGTAAATTTGTTTACCGGCCTGCTGTTTGAATCTTGGAAGCAGAGAGAATGCATTTGCTCCATAACCTTTCTGGTTCTGACAACTCTTATAAAATCTATTAAACCCTTTAATGAAATACCCGCTCTGTGGCAGTGCCTGTGAATGAATGCAGAGTCAGAAATTGAATTTTAAATTAAAACGTTGTTTTTGTAGTCTCTGTGACTTAGCCGAAATGGAAATTAAAGGGGCCACGTACCGATGCCTGGCTCTGTTTGGTCATCTATACTTAGAAGCATTGCAGGAAACACTGGTAACATATTGTTTAATTTTGTAGGTTGGATTTCCTCACCAAAAATGAAGCATATTTTAGATGATTCTGATCAGTTTGCTGTCTGTGAACCTGGATTTGTGTTGGAAAATTTGGCCATCTGTAAGGAAAATGTGCTCTACAGCCTATCTCTCACGCAGGCGATAAGCCTGTAGAGTATGTATCTGGGTTGTACTATCACAATTGGGACTCACATAAATAAATGTTAACAAAATAAATGTTAAACAAAGAAAACTCCTCCACAAAGAAAATGAGAAGATAATCATCAGTTCATTTGTCATTTCCTTTACCATAGGAGATGGTGCTCCTAATCAGCTTACAGAGAGAATGGTTTTGCAGTATGTAAGAAATTTACTATGGGTTGGATCCAGACTTCTTGCAGAAGGTGATCTCTCATTTCCTCTATCCCTCTGCAATATTCAGTTGTTCCTGAAAAGCTTCTCTGGAGAAGCTGCAGAACTCTCCAGAACAATGTGGAAGGTATCCAAGGGGCTGGATGAGAAGGGGAACTGCCAAAAAACTGGATGTTTCAGAGATAGGTTGGTAAAACAAGTTGCTCTTGGCTGATGGAGTCAAAGAAGGAAAGAATGGAAACTGACGGCTGCTATGTCAATGAGACAGTGAATCTGCTATGGGTTTTAGCCTTCCTTTTTAAGGTGTTGAACCTATTTCAGGGCAAGGTCCAGCACTTTGAAAAACTCCTTTGAAGTTTTCATCATCCCAGTGGCCTCACTGACATGAAAGCCACCTGTTGCCCCTTTGTAAACCCTGTCCTGGGGTCTACAACTTTGATATAAAATTAATCTAACCCACCAGAAAGGTCACCCGGATGGGCACATAGGCAATAACGGTCATATGATCAAACGAACCAGGTCAGGCCAGTAAACTCCCCAGTCACATAGCCACAGGACCTCATGTTGTGATAACCCACGGTGGACAAAAGGTCATCAACCTTTAAGGAGTCAACTTGAAGGGAGTAAGAGTGCTCCCATAAAGTTGGGCACTGGAAGCAATAAAATCTTATCGAATCTATCTCCAAACATTCACACCGCATCGTCAAAGTGGCGGAAGATCCTGTTACTTGGATGACACCTTGTTATCTACCGAAATCAAAGAAAGTGCCAGATGTGGAGTTGTTTTCCTTTGCTGTCCCCTTTTGTCCCCCCCCCAGGAGAGGATTTGCCTTCAAAGTAAATTTTTCCTACAAATAGTCCCTGTTCTTGGACTAGTAAGAGAGAGAAGAGAGGATGCCTCCTGGTCATGCCAACTGACCGGTCCCTGCTCCCAATAGCCATGCAATCTCCTCAGCATCTCTTCACTGAGTTCTGTTTCTTTCACTGCTTCCCAGACCAAGGACTTCAGGAAAAGGTGCAGTATCGCCCAAACTACGAATCCTTCAACGATCCCTCTATCTTATTTCCACTCTTTATTTCTTTTAGCCCTTGGATGCATGTGTGCGTGTTTGCATTGATGAGAGCTATTCCTGTTCAATAAAGTCATTCATTGGACCTTTCTGTGTGATTTCTGGCTGAGCCTGACCTCGTAAAAATTGGGTAAAAGATCTCGCTAGGTTACCCTGCCTTTCGCATTGCTGTTGCTTGTGCTCCGCTTACTTTCCCCATCATTTGGAGCATATTGAGGTGTCCCTCTGGGACCCACAGATTTTCAGGGTAACACACCAACTGCTGCTGGACAAAAAGAGAAGCAGATTTAGAAATGGGGATGGATTAGTAACTCCATTTTCACCCTGCACATATCTGACTTTGTCTGATACTAGAAGCTAAGTAGGAGCAAGCTTGATTAGTACCCGCATGGGAAGCAACCACAGAATAGCAGGGACCTCTAGGTGAGCCTAGGAAAGAACCCTGCCTAAAACTATGGAGATCTCATGCTCCCAGTCAGAGATGACCAAACTGGGTAGACACAGCATATAAAGCAGCTTCCTCTGTTGCTGAGGAGGGGGTCTATTCTGGATATACAGGGGTCAGACTCTGTTGTCTGAAAGGATCCTCTGCTCAGAGCTTGGAATAACTAGTGACAGGGGCTTACTTCTCTCTCTTTTAGCTTGGTATGACAGCTCCCCAGTCTGATAAAGCACCCTGTCCTTTCTGCACCAGTCTGTCTCCCCTTCTTATACCATCACCTTTGTGTAAAAGGGTGAAGCCTTTCAATGTTTATTTAGAACCCCTTTATAGTTCTATGGTAGCTTGTTTTCTTATGTGTCTTTAAATACTGCATACCACTCAACCAAGTCAGTATTTATAAAAAATAAACTGTAATATTTATTAAGACAACATACAAAACAAAATATTGGAGTTCATATACAGGTCAAAGTTAGTACAATTCTTCAGAGTACTTTTAGATAATTTCATTATATCTTTAAACTCTCATAGATGCTCAAGTATCGTAAATAGCCCTGTAGCTACACTGTCACCAAAGGCTCAACCCTCAATCCAGGTCACACTTTCTGACCAGATTCTATAATGGTTTAATTACTCTTTTGCCTTCCTCTAAGCTTTCCCTGAGAATTAAACCCTTCCACCACAGACAACCTCCCTGGGCAACTGAGGGATATACTCCCATGTTCTTTCTCTCTGAAGGACTGACAATAACAATCAGTGTTTGCCTTTATATCTTTTTCTCTTAACCACCAGCTCTTCCCACACTACTGGGCTGTGTTTCTCTCCTGAGGAGCTATTCTGGTTGCCTGGCAACCTGTTTCTGGGCTTCTCTGGCGCTCAGGATAGCCACATCCCCAGAACTCTGTCACACTTGTAAAATAATCAAAGTCTGTGCATTATCATTCTAAATTAAAGAGTAACATCTTCATTCCTTTTGCAGCATAAATGTAGGCCAGAATCCTCTATCTCGGTCTGCATAACATAACTTTATGTATGCTTAGTTATGTAGCAGAAGCGCTAGGAAAACCTGTTAGTGAATTGTGAAGATGCGTAACAAAGGCCATTGCTGCACCAGGCAAGGGAATTGCCCTGTGCCGGTACTTACCGGACCTTTGGGCTTGACGCTTGGGTCCAGGCTGGTCCGGAGCAGTGAGTGTCTGCCGCTCTGCACTGCTCCGGGGATGAAAATGGCAGCTTCCGGTTGGTGGAGGCCCTCCACCAACCACTGAAGCTCACCAGCCTAAAGCCTATCCCCGGCAGATCGCAGGCTCGCACTGGTGCAAGCCTGCAAATCTGCAACGGAGTGCGGGAACAGAGTGGCGTGCCCCATGCTTTTGAAAGACCTCTTTCAAGCGGTCTTTCAAAAGCATGCTGGACAACCACTTCGGGTCGTTCTGGAGCGGGCTGAGGTGTGGAACTACACTAAGTAGGTCCGACCCAGTCCGCTCCCAGGTGCAGACGTCCTCCCTGGAGGACGCTCTGCATCGTTTCTTTAAGCCCGTGCGGAAATGGCCAAAGTGTCCCAATGCTCATGGATCAGCAACTTGCAGCATTAATCTCATTATTTTGCTGAAAGGTTTTTAAAAAGTAATTATTAAGGCAATTAAGCACTTCTGAGATCCTGAAACTATAACAGTAACTATCTGTAGCTACTTTTAAAGACAACTTTATTTAAGGGATCTCTCCTTGGGCTGATATCCTTTCCTTTACTGGTATAGCTGAAGACAGGCCAAAATTAAAGGCTTAGGTCTAGGCTAGCTAAAAGACTGTATCTCCCCGTATGAACCTCCCCAAGCTTTATGACCTTCAAGGGAGGGCTTTTTCTTTGTCCCTTACCACCACAGGCCCATCTGGTGAGGGCACATGAGAAGGCCTTCTCTGTGGCTGCTCCCAGGCTATGGAATTCTCTTTCACCGAGGTTAGATTGGTCCCCTCTCTGGTATCCTTTCATTGCCAGGTAAACAAATACCTTTTTATTTAAGTAGGCATTTTAAAGGATAACCTTCTGTCATCTTCTCCCTTCCACCTGCTTCTGTCTCTGTAGAAGGACTTGTTCCTCCAGTTTTCCACCGCTAATGGAGGTGCTGATGGTGAGTATGCAGGTCAGGCCTTCTCATTTGTGGCACCCACCATCTGAAACCCCTTCTTCAGAAGGTTCACTGTTGTCCTCAATTGTTGTGGTGGTGGTAGTATGCCTTCAAGTCATTTCTGACTTCTGACAACCCTATCATGGGGCTTTCTTGTCAACATATGTGCGGAGGAGGTTGTCTTTGCCTTCCTCTGATTCTGAGAGAGTGTGACTTGCCTAAGATCATGCCATGGGCTTCCCTAGCTGAGTGAGGATTTGAACTCTGGTCTCAGAGCCACAGTTTAACACTCAAACCGCTGCATCATGCTGGCTCACATTCTCCTCACTGCTAATATTTATTTCTGGAAATGAATTTCCAGTTCAGTCACAAAGGAAAGTGATTCATTCTTGTTCTCTTATTTTCTGCTAGCACTGTGTTGTTGACATGATTTTACATAGTTTTATCTACTGTGGTATATATATATATATGTATGTATATATATATATATATATAAAAGTTTATAATTGAAAATAAAAAAAACCCCTGCCCACTTCCAAGCTTATTTTCCAGTTGAATCTGCTTATTTTCATGCATTCATACATAGTTATTGCATACTCAAAGGAGAAGATGGTCTTACATTGTTACATCTTACATTATTACAGTGTTGCTTTGTTGCATTACCTTATTATATTATTACATTACATTATATACAATCTTACTTTGTTCTTTTTTCTTTTCTTATACTATGTCTTTACCCAGTTTAAAACTTCTCTCTATTCCCTTTCAAAGTTCTGGATAGGTTTATTTTTCAAGGAAAATATTAACTTTTCTATCCCAACCATATCCAGGACTTTAAATTTCCATTCTTCTATATCAACATATTTCTTTGGTTTATCTACTGTGTTTTAAAGACTGATTTTTAGTTATCTTATACATCCCAGATTACTAGTGAGAAAAGCAAGATACAAATGTTGTAGTTACAGAATACAGATATTTAGAAGGGTTGTCCAACTTTGTCTTTTAGCCAGACTAGTCAATGGCCACATTTTGAAGCCATTTGCTCCAATGATTCTGAAGTCATTTTAATTCTTTTGGTCATATCTGCAGCTCAGGATTATGTGTGTGGTCCAATTCTACAGTTGTGTGGTCCAATTCAGCACAAACTTTGGAACTAGAGATTTTTTTAAAAAAAAATACATCAACATTCTTAATTCTTCTGTGATACCGTTAAACATAATTAAACTAAGTTTTGCAAAACCTCAGCCATCTATTTCAATGCAAAACTTTGCAGAGCCTCAGTTCTGCAAGTTAACTGAGATAAACTTTTTTGAGTTCACCAAGCTTCCCTCCCCACCTTAAAAGGATTTAGCTCCTTTTTCTGCTCAGCTAAACAAAAGACAGTTTAGCACCAACAAAAAAAGAACCTTCATCCTTCATCCGAGAAAAGTCAGATTGCTGTGACATCAACATGAAAAAACACGAACAACACAAGGAACTGTAAAAGTCTTGAGAGACTGGTTAAAAGGTGAGAGAAAGCATAGTTTTAATCATAGCCTAGTGGTTCTAATGGATATATATAGAAGTTTCTCCATTTTTCTCATGGAGCAGCAAGTTAACAATCCTATGTAATGAAAAGCCCCAGCAAGCATGTTGGGTCTTTACTTTTATAGAATAAAAGAAAGCATGGTTTTGCTTTTGGGATGCACTTCCCTGCAATTCAAATTTCTGCCATCACTACTTTACTGTAAGAGTGTAGAAAAGTTGCTTCTTTGGACTCTAGCTCCCAGAATCTCAAAAGCCATCTGGGCCACTGGGCATTCTAGCTGGCAATTCTGGGGTCATTTCCACACTAGACTGTTATAGCACTATCATTCCACTTGCAACATCCTATGGAATAGCGCTACAACAGTCTAGTGCAGAAATGATTGTCAAGTTGTAGCAAAGGGCAGCTAGTGACTTCCCCATAAGTGGAGCAGTGAATAAATGGTGGGTTTGAATCCAAACTTTAAATCAGTGGTCAAAAACAGCAGATTCATATATGAGATAGAGTTCAACATCTTGGATACCTTCTGCAAAGTTCGGACTAAAATCCAGTGCAGGTTCCCTGCCCTGCACACATGGAAACCACCAGATACCACTGAGCTTTAGTCTAAAAAAAGAAACTTTTACCAAGATCTGTCATAAAAGCCCACACCCAGCACAGTCCTTCCACTCCAGCCCCCTTGTTTTCCTTCCCATCCCTGCCTCAAATCATCCACCTAATTAAAATGTTAATGAAATTAAATTGTTGCCTGCATTAAGCCATGGAGCACATTCAAGATCACTTGTAAGGACTCGGTGCAGATGGCAAAGGTTCTCTAGTGAACCAGCTAAACATCCCAAAAGTGGGCTGCCATGGAAGGACTAGAGGGAGGTGGACTTTTACATTTCAAAGGGGGTTGCCCAGGAAAGTTTATTCATGGCCTTCAGCATTGTTGCGACAGACAACAAGATTATCAGCCTCCTTGGGTAAAAAGCAGAGTCAAAGGCAGAAGTTTGGAGCATCCCGTAAGTCTCCACCCCTGACCCGCCATCCTGTCTCTTGGGCCATATGGCCTACTGATAATCGGCTGAGCCCCTGTTGAAGAAAAGTTGCTCCTTTAATTAGATCAGCTTAAGAAGAGCTCAGCCTCTGCTGCAAAAGGGAACCATGTTTGTATTAAAGACAGACAAGGGGGAGCTTAACCACACTCCTCAGGGAGGAGAGGCAATGAATGCATAGATCTGGACATAGGGTAGGGGAACGTGTGAGAGAGTGATTGAGAAAGTAATTAGAAACGATATGGAGGAGAAGATGGAGAAGGAGCCTTTGACAATGGTCCTCCATGAAAAAAAAGCCCTGATTTGTAATTTGAGTCAAATTATCCTCAGCTACATTATACTGCAATGGAAACGAACACCACCATGGACTGAAACACCATTTCATATTAGTAGGAGATGTTTTGCAGGTCCATCTTTTCTAGGCTTGCCAGATCAGGAGCATCCCATCATCAAAATTTCAGCTCCAAAACCAGAGACAATTCATTACATGAGTCTGCTCTAGGATTAAGGACCCTTCATCCTACTTTAGATCTCTAGTTGTGCACGTCAGTTGCTGCATCATGATCACCTCTGAGAGCAAGTTTCATATTTCATGTAGGTAGCACTAATATTCATTTAAATCTAACCCGATGGTCTCTTGATATTCTTTTGACTGCCATGGCTGCATCTGAAAGAATCATGGGATTTGTACTTCAAAGTATGCCTGAGAAATCTCTCGCAGAAAATTCTAAGTCTTCCAGAAAACCTCAGAATTCTATAGGATGCAGCCATGGCAGTTAAAAAAGGCACCAAAGTGCTATAACTTGCAGTATAAAATGTTCTTTACAGAAAAGGCAACCTGCCTGTCTTTTATTGTGCACCCAGTAGGTATTTGTACTGACAAAAAAAAAAATATTTCAAGCAAGAACTTGCGTGGGAGAGGATATAGTAAAAATATCCAGCTTTGCATGGATTAGAAATCCCTTAGTCTGTGGTCTGCTGTCTTACCCCACCAGCTTCTTTTATGCCTCCTTTTGCCATTTACCAGTTCAGGCTGTATTCCTCTTTTCTTCGGCTGTGCTGCCATCCTGATTCAATTTCTCTCTCAGAGATTTAAGTGTCTGATTTTTTTATCTACCCATAGAATCATAGAATTGAAGGAATCACAAGTCCATCTCCCAACCACCCTTTTTCTTTTCTTATTTCCTTTCCTTCCCACCCTGGGACTCTTTCACTTTTCTCCTGCTCTTTCTCTTCTCTGTTCTTCCGCTTACAGGATCATAGAGTTGGAAGAGACCACAACAGCTATTGAGTCCAACCCCCTACCATGCAGGAGCACACACTCAAAGCACCCCCTGCAAATGGCCATCCAGCCTCTGTTTAAAAACCTCCAAAAATGGTGAGTCCACCACACTCCAAGGCATCACATTCCACTGTCAAACAGCTCTTACCATCAGGAAGTTCTTCCTGGTGCTTAGGTGAAATATATTTTTGTCTAGTTTGAATCCATTGTTCTGTGTCCTAGTCTCAGGAGCAGCAGAAAACAGGCTTGCTCCATCCTCCATATGACATCCCTTCAAACATTTAAACATAGCCATCACGTTGCCTCTTAACTTTCTCTTCTCCAGGATAAACATACTCAGCTCCCTAAGCTGCTTCTCATAGGGCATGGTTTCCAGACCCTTCATCATTTTGGTCACCCTTCTCTGGACACATTCCAGGGCGTCTATATCTTTCCTGAACTGTGGTGTCCAGAACTGGACACAGTATTCCAGGTAGGGGTCTGACCAAAGCAGAACAGAGTGGTACTATCACTTCCCTTGACCTAGACACTGTATTTCTGTTGATGGAGCCCAGAATCACATTGGTGTTTTTAGCTGCTGCATCACACAGCTGGCTCATGTTCAGCTTGTGGTCTACTAAGACTCCAAGATCCTTTTCACATTGTACAGAATTTTACCTCATCTCCAGTTTCAGAGGCAATATGCCTCTTTGTAACAGTGGGTAGCAAGTGTTATTTGAAGAGTGAGTTGCACTTATAGCCTGTTGGTGGATCTCTTGTGGGAAACTGATGGCCATTACATGAACAGATTGCCAGAGTAGACAGGCCTTTGATCTGCTCTGACATGTTTCAACCTGTATGCATGTACCTAACCTGGAGTCATGAGACCAGAAGAATGATGTGCTTATGCAATTTAAGATTCTGACATCCAAGGTAGGATGAATCTATGTGCTAAATCCACACGCACAAAAATGTTAGTTGCCTTATGTGGTGTTTTTTTTTAAAATTTCTTTTATTTACCTCATTTATTTCCCACCTTCTGTCTCAAAATCCCTGGGCAGCTTACCATAAAGCCAAGTGGAAGAATTTCAAATGTAAGACAATAAACATTTAAAACAAAACAAAACAAAAAATATTTTAAACACTGAATGCACATTCAACTTCTCATAAATTAAAAAGCTGAAATTAAAACAATATAAGACCATGCTTCTGTATGGCTAAGATCATTGCCCCAAAACAAATGTTAAGTTTTAACATGGCACTGGAATGAAACCAATCTTTTATACCAGTCATGCCTCCAAGTGGAGGGCAATCCATACCCAAGGTCCATGGCTGAGAAGTCCCTTTCCGATGTCCTGACAGTGTATTGCTTCCACTAGTGGGACACAAGGGAGGGCCCCTCTAGCAGATTTCAGTTCTTGGTCAGGCATATATGGGCAGAAGTGCTCCTTCAAGTATCAAAGTCCCAAACCATTCAGGTCTTTGAATGTTATCACAAGCACCTTGATTTCAGGATATGTATTGCCAGCCAGTATAATTCCTTTAGAACCAGTGCAGCTCTGAAACTAACATGTCCATGATGCAGTACATTTATGAGTAAACTCTCCTCCACCCATGCATGAAGATCTCCAGGGCTTCTGCTGTTCCAGGGATAGCTTCACAAACTGCTGAAACTGGACCTAGTAGTGGGAGCTTTTGCTGAGCCACACTGGGAAACACAACTGAATAGCTCATTTGAACACCCTAGATTCTCTTCAGACATATAAATTGCTCACCCTTTATTAAAGGTTTTTGTGGAGAGAGTAATTTATGAATTTAAAACATAGACCCTTTAGCCCTATTTCAAACCTATGCAGTGCAGCTGAAGTAGATTGCATACCCTTTGCTTGATCTATGTTAGATTGTATAGAACTAAAGGATTGTGCGTTCCAGAAAAATAGTGTGAATCACCTGTTCAGTTGGAGGCTGTAAGAGACAAGTGTTTGCCAATGTCAGTGGAGTGCTGTTTCTATTCCAGGTTTTATTTCAGGACTTGAAGACCTTGAAGGAGCTATCTAAGGTGCTGAATCTGTGTTGAAGACAGAGTTCAATACCTTGTACAGGTCCTAAGGTTTGGATGAAAATCTGGAGTTCATTTACTTCCCCACTGACATCTACCAGCCATGACAGAAGGAGATTAATTCCAATTCCTAATTCCAGTCCTGAATGTGATGTTAAACTATTCAGACTGTTTTCCATCTGATGCCACCATCAGGACCAGAACTTGGAAACACTTTTGGACTGCAACTCCCAAGATCCTCCAGCCATCAGGATCAGGTAATTTTTTGAAGCTTTGGTTGAGATTGGCTTCAGGATTGAATCAACCTCCAGCAAAATCTTTTCAGTGGTTCTCACCAGTTTCTTGGGGACTTCCTATGTAGGGCAGCAGAATGGTAAGCTTATTTTTTTGTGTTTTTTCTCCAGCTATATGGAACTGCAAAGTCTCCTGCTTACACCATTTTGTTTTTTCTCACAATTCCCCAGCACTGGATTGGTCCACAAAACAAAATGACGGCTGCTGTAAAAATATGGTGGCTGTCGGCAAAGGTAAGACACATTTTCACAGTTGCCACGATGTTGTCCTTCCCAGGCAGTGTCTGATGTTTGAGCCTTGTAGGGGAAAAAGTTACATGCAGCAGTGCAATTCTGTGGAAAAAATGAAACGCTGGATGCCGGTTGACTTGCTGCTGCTGAGAGTCAATGTTGCAGCAGGGCTGGTGACTTAAGGACAGATGGATAACCACACAGTGGATGCGACATCTGGGACATTGTGGAAAAATTAGTGGACATTAATTGAACTGGTTACTATGATCAGGTTAAATTTATTCTTGGATTTTACATTGTTGAACTTCATTTAATCCTTTTGTTTGGTCTGTATTGGGTTGTATAGGACTATGGCTGCAATAGGTTTGAAATTTGGTGCTCTGTGACTTGCTGTAGAATTAACACTCGATCATTCTATTACTATGGTATTGATTAATATTTTGGACACTCAAAGCTCAGTCTATAGCTCTGCAGTAGTAGGCATTTCTCACAATCTTTGAATTAGAATTGCTTGTTCTGCGAGGACACTGGACGCTGCTATCGTAAAAGAAGTCTTTGGAAATGACCCAAGATGTTGACTGGAACACGTCTACTTGGGAATGTTAAGGGTCAGATAGTCTGTGACTATACTAATGCTGATTCATGAATCTTTTCTTTTATGTAAGCATGAAAATGGTATAAGAAGGGTAGCCTGAAAGAATAAAATCATCACTTCCTTATCATTACTGTTAGTAGACTATACTGGACACAGTTTTGATACTCGGAGGGATCCTTTGGCCAAAGTTGCTTTGTGTGTGTGTTTCCTTTGTTTTTCTTTACTTTCTTGGGCCATTTCCACACTAGCCTGTTATAGCGCTATGATTCCACTTGCAACATCCTATGGAATCCTGGGGTTTGCAGTTTTGGGAGGTGCTGGCCAGTCCCTCCCGAAACTGCAAACCCCAGGATTCCATAGGATGTTGCAGGTGGAATCATAGTGCTATAACAGGCTAGTGCAGAAACGGCCTTACTTCTTGCCTTGTGTATGGGGATTCAATTCAGATCTGTGTCCACCTGGAGATACAATGAAGTGTGATTTACTCACCCTAACAGCTGTGTTTTCACAAGGAAAACAATGCAGTCTTACCTTGATCTCACTCCTGGAATGGCATATGATGTTCATCTCAATAGAATATGAAATAAAATCTTTAAAATGCCTGAGGGCCTTAAGGTGATTTTTTTAAAAAACACTAAATTTTAGTCTGCCATTTTCGGGAAGAACTTACATTGTTGTTGTATGCCTTCAAGTTGTTTCCAACTTTTTTCCTGGGGTTGCGAGTGTGGGATGGACCCGAGGTCATCCAGTGGGTTTCCATAGCCGAGCAGGGCATTGAACCTCGATCTCCAGACTCTGCAGTCCAGTGCTCAAACCCATACACCAGAGTGGCTCGGGCAAAATGGACTTTTTTTAATCATTAAAAACCCACCAAGAACCTTGCAGCGCGTCTTCAGCTTCTTCTCTGGATTTTATTGAGTATTCCCCAGTTGTTGCTTTGAAGTGGACTTTGAAGGAGGGTCAGTCTAGGTAGCCTTAAGACTCTATAAAAGTGTTAAAAGAAATCCTCCAAAAGTGTGTGTCAGGCAAGTCAGAGTATGTTTCTCTTGCAAGATGCTGTGCTCTGCTAGTAAGATAACGGTGAAGGCTCAGCAGAGTTCCTGTCTCCGTTACAAGGTTAGGTCACAGTGTGCATTGTTGCTTTTTCTGGAATGTAAACAACTGGGAAGTGAAAGCTACAGCAAAACCTCTGCGAAGGAGGGGCAAGAGGAAATGTCTTTGTGTGTCAGAAATGCTATAAAATCACTCTGTTAATTGTGCTCATGGCTCTTGGCACTTTTGGCCAGCCAAGCAGCCTGGACGTCATTTGTAAATTAAAACTCTTTTTCCTTCAACTTCCTGGTCTCCTGCCTCTGTGTCCCGCTACAGCTTCTTTCACAGACCAAAAAGTCACAGTGCAACCTCATCTTTAAAATGAACTATAAGGTCAATGACTGATTTCTCTGCATATGTTGAAAACACAATCCAGATTTAACAGAAGTCCTTCAAAGGCTCTATTTGTGCCCAAAATAAATTTGAAGCAAGGCTGCCTATATTTTCCAATTTTGAAGCTCCCACTTATTCACACGCAATAACCCAAGACCAAGAATCTCAATGTATTATGCAAATCAGCCCCATTTGCATTTATTGGCTGGTGTCACAAGATTGTACTCAACTTCCGTGGTGATGCAGTTTTGGCATGGCAATACAGAATGAGGATCCATAACCCTGTGGGTACTTGGCAGCCTTTTCCGTTTCCCTTGCTAATCTGTTGCAGAACGTCTGTGTCCTTTCGAAGGCCTCACGTCGGCCTCCCACAGTGAGCTGAAATCACTTTGTGAGCCTCAGAAATGTGCCATGTAGCATCCTCTGGCTCTCATTGTGGAAGGATGTGCCATCTGTTTGGCAGTACCCCACAACATTGAACAAAATTCTCTATCAGAAAGAGAATATTGTGGGCTCTAAGGAAGATAAAATGAAGAGAAAGAAACTATTCAGGCTATGATATACGTAGGCCACTGAGAGCTGCTTCTGAGCTTTGTTAACTATGAAATTTCAAATCCCTTCCAACCCTGTGCTAAAATTTTGCAACATTTTGCAGAAAACCCCCATGTTTTGTAACTCCTCCAAAACTGAGATATCAACACATCAACTTAACACATCAACTTCCTAGTAAACACCCCCAAAATATTGTCTGATTCTCTCCAGAAGACATAGTACCAAATTTTTGCAACTGTTTTGCAACAAATAACTCCACATTTTGCTACAGTCCCAAAACTGAGCAATGGGCATTTCATGTTTTTTTCCTAGGAAAAAACAAAATTCCAACAATGTCCAATTTGCTCCAACTAGGAACTCTGAATTGTCATGTCTATATCTTAATTTGGGAGGGGGATTGCAAAATATGGGGGGTGTAGCAAAACACCACAAAATAATTACAAAACTTTGTCACAGGTTTGATGGGGATTCCAAATTTCATGGTCTGTAGTTAACAAAGCTCCCTGTCTACTGCTCTGACTAAGATGACTAGTGATGAAAAGAATACCCATTTTTTCTCTGAAAACTCAGAGTTTTCTGATATTTGAGAAACCCCTACAAGAAAGCTAGAGCAATGCTCTAATTTTTCACAATTCATGAAATATTTTGCGGGAGTATTCCACACCAAAAATGCACATTTCTTAGCAGAACACATGGCCAAGATCCTCCATCGTGGAGAAAGAGTGTAACTTTACATTCACAGAGTTGCTCACAACACATCAATGCACAACATGTGAGTATGCACAATGTCACTATGGCAGCTTCCTGTATTTCAGGCAACTCAGGTAAGTGAGTCAAGTTCCATTTTACAGCAAAATTATTTATTTAATTAACTTTAAAAGTGACCAATGTCACCTATGTGTCCCAAACCCAAATCCCATGACAGTAGCTGTCTGAAATACTCTGGGTGACCTCTAGTCCTGTATTCTCAGCACAGGTAAACAATATGCCCATATCTATTCCCTCTAATATAATTACTAAGCACATATTTAGGAAGAAAACGATAGTCTATGGGTATTAGTCTTCCCACCCCACCCACTCCATGCCGCCATGCCAAAGATTCTCATCTTTCAAAAGGCGCCAGATGCAACTCTGGGTAAGTTGATTGCAATGTCCGTCTCTAATGGAAGTATCAAAAGTCATCACAGCATCTCAATTCAAATTGGAAGTTTGCCCTTCAGACAGTGGTGTCGCACTAAGGAGAAAGTGGCCATTTAGAAAAGGAATTTAAAAAGGAAGATGAACAGCCTTGTTAGCATTCCTTTGGAGTTACCGGCCCATGTTTGCTTTTTCCACTTGTGCTGTTGTGCAGTTTTGAAAACCAATTAGGACATGCGTGCATTTAAAACAAAGCTTCCCAGAGGAACGCAGCAGGAGGAAAGAGACAATGGAGAAAAGGCGACTTCGAGGAAGGAGAGGCAGCGGAAGATAGAGAACATGACAGTTTGAAAGGACAAACATCAAATGACTTTCCCTTACTTTTCTAGACAAAATGAAATTTCACTGCATAAGTTTTTCCTTTTGGAAGGAAGGAAGGAAGGAAGGAAGGAAGGAAGGAAGGAAGGAAGGAAGGAAGGAGGGAGGGAGGGAGGGAGGGAACATTTTAATTAACCCAGTAAGACCATCTGTAATGTAATAGGAGAGATACTTCACTGCCCGTGCTCAGCTGCTCCCATACATCAGTTGAAAGCCAGACTGTGTGAGGGTCCATTTCTAATCCATTTAGTCACTCCTTACCCCATCCCATTTCATCCTCCACTACCTCTTCTAATACTCCCTGGCCCAAACCAGCTTCCTCCATCACTTTGTTAAGGAGTCTGTTCAAACAGTGCATTGTGAAGAGTAAATAAATTATTCCCTGTCCTCTTTGCCTCTTTCCATAGCAGACGGGCTCTGTTCCAAACAGCTGCCTTTCTGGTATCTCCAGTGATCACCTGGAAGTAAAGAAAGACTTGGCTGAACAAAGCACCACGCTTGCAGTCCAGGCAGGGTCTCTGTGTGCAGACACTCACACATGCGACTCGACACCCACACAGCCACACACTTTTGCTTGCAAAAGCCCAGAAACACAGCCCAAATAAGAGCAATGTCACATAAGGCTGTGATATTCAATTCCATGAACCAGTGCATACCCTCCAACATTTCACAGATGAAAACCAGGACACATGGTAACATCAGAGTATGGGCAAGGTGGTGGAGTTTGTTAGTGAGAAAGAGCACACATTCTAGGAGAGGCTGTGGCAATTTGCATTTGCCTGAGACAGCTAGGGGAAGTGAAGGAGAAGATCCTGCCCTCTCCTTTCCTCTTTATCCAACTACCTTTGCACATTGAACTGAGGCCTTTCCACACTGCACTGTTACAGGGCTATTATTCCACTTTCAACATCCTATGGAATCCTGGGGATTGCAGTTTAGGGAGGGTGATGTAGACAAACCTCAGAATTCCCCAGGATGTTGAAAGTGGAATAATAGCATTATAACAGTGTAGTGTGGAAAGGTCCTGAGTGTGTAGCAACTGAAGTAAGCTGAGAACAAAAGGAGGGTAGGCGGAGGAGAGAGAATCTAGGACATTTTAAAAGCCCCTGAAAAGATGAGATGCGAAAGGATTAATTGAGGCTGTCCCTGGCCAATCAGGACAGTTGGGGGATATCCCAGTGCTGGTATATGAGTCGTGGGCTGTTGGTCTGTGGTGAGTTTCCAGCAGAGGCCCATTCACACTACACAATTAGAGTACTACCTTTCATTTTAACTGTCATGGCTACATCCTATGGAATCCCATGGCTTGTGGTTTGGTGATAGACCTCTCTGGCTGAGAATTCTAAATGCCCCTTCCTAAATTGCACAAGTGGAATAGTGTCAGTTAGCCCTCGGAAAGAATACAGAAAGGAAAGGAAAGGAAAGGAAAGGAAAGGAAAGGAAAGGAAAGGAAAGGAAAGGAAAGGAAAGGAAAGGAAAGAGTTATAACCAGTGGGGACAAATATGATACCAGTCCTTGGCATACTAGAAAAAAAATGTCCATCCCTCAAATCAAATATCTTGAGAAGCACGGACTTGAAGAACACTGAAGCAATCACTGCATCTGCTAGCAAGCAGCAGCTAACTGGCAGGCTGGTGTTCCGCTCACCCTTTTGAATGGAATTTCTGTTTATTAAAATATCCCATCCTGTATCATAAGATCTCTGGGTAACTTAAAATAAAATCAGTCTTAAAAATTTACCACAAGAAAAATATATTAAAACCGTCTAAAAAACCTATTAGAAAATTGAATCATTTATAAAGTTAAAAACTGTGCAAGGAAAGAACTAGTATGCATGTCCGCAGATGCACGAGGACAGGCTTGGATGAAATTGTTCAGCCCCAAAGGCTTTAATAAAATGTGATGTTTTAACTTAAGATTGGAATGAGATCAGTGTTGATGCCAGTTGGGACTGCAAGGGCATTCTGGAGCCAGGGAGCTGGTGTGGAAAAGGCCCTTTTCCATGTCCTCGCACAGTGTGTTGCTCCCACTGGCAGGACACAGAGCTCTCATAGCCATGGGAAGAAAACCAATTCACATAGCGTCTTCCACCCTTGCTAACACCTGTGTTGTCACAGTGGAGCATACAAAATGGGTGGGACTTTCTTTTTATAGCCTTGGGTTCTCCAGCTACCCATCTTCCAACCAGATGTCTCCTTCCTTTGGAAAGGCAGCAACAGAAGCATGCAAACAGAGGGAAAGATTTCAGCTGTGTTTTAACCTGAGGCTGGGAGGGAGTCTTAGGAACAAGCATCTAAAATGAATCAGATGGAGATGAATCAGATGAAGATTTTAAATCATGGGTGGGGAGGATGTATTACTGGACTACAACGTAACCCATTTTTCAGCACTGTCTGAGGCTGTTACAACTTACAGGCCAACTGCATCACCGGGGCCGCATCATTTCCACCCTGCAATACAAAAAGGGCCAGGGATCCTCATTCAGTCCAAGAGTCAAATTCTATTTCAGGAACCATGCTCCAGTGAAGGCAGAGTCCTTTGAATAGTCTCAGCAGATGCTGTCAGTTTCAATGCAAGTGGGGTGGTGAATTTACTTTGGGTTTTAGAAGGAATTTTAGAGAAGCTATCCAAGGTGCAGATTCCCTTTCTCAAACTGGGCTCAGCACTTTGAATAGCTCTTTTAAAAAGTCTTTAATGTAGATTCACCACTCCACTGATATGGAAACTATCAGCCTCAACTGAGCACATTCAGAGGCTTTTATTTCACAAAATCAAATAGAGGAGGGCCTCCCAACTCCATAGGCAACCCATTTCTTCTTTGATTTTTTTCCTGAATTACATAAGTTAACTTTTTGAAGCGATGTATTAAAATTGCATACATAAGCCAGAGGGGAACCAATTATTAACAAATGTACAGATTTTGCTATTGGGGTTCAGATGCTAAAATAAGGAAACCTTTTTCTTAATTCAAACTTCTTTCAGTTGGTTCTTTCTTGAAGAGTTCAGGAAACAACTGGATCACAGAGAACCAAGAAACAGCCTATTTCTTGAGCAAGAAGACTGAACAATACATTCTGCTGATCAGAATTTTTATGCGTTGACTCTCGGGAGTTGTGAAGTTTTTCAAGTCAAACCAGTTTGCAAGGGTTGAGGGGTGGAATTGCACTACTTTCCAATTGCCTTTCCCAAATATACTTTTGATCAAGGTGTAATGATGACCTAGGAAAAGTTTTTCACTTTTTCACAGCAGCACCTTTTCGGTAAAGATGAAAAGCTGAAATCATTTCTCCCTAGCAAATGGCAAGTGTAGCTTTGATGGAAGAGACAATAGGATCGTCTCTGTTCATATAGATTCACACTTCAGCATCCTGTAAGCCTTTTGGCTCAGAGGCAAGCTCAAAATGTAGGCCTTTTAGGTCACACAAAGGCCATCCATGGCAGGAGGAAGTCACACAAGCCCTTGTATCACACAGTGATCCCTCTGGTAGGAAACTGAGGTCATTTCCGCACCGGGCTAGTAGAACGGTGCAGAGTGACCTCCGAAGGAGGTCTTCTGCATCGTAGAGTGGACTGGGGTGGACTACTCCTTATAGTTCCATACCTCAGTGCGGTTTGGAGCGACTGGAACTGGTCGCACAGCGTGCTTTTTAAAAACCTCTCTTTAGAGGTTTTTAAAAAGCACAGAGCATGCGACTCCATGTTGCTCCGTCCCTGTGCTCTGGAACAGACTTGCAGGCTTGCACAAGTGCGTGCCTGCAGATCTTCCGGGGGTGGGCTTTCGGCTGGCAAGCTACTCCGGTTGGTGGAAAGCCTCCACCAACCAGAAGCCGCAATTTTGGACACCGGAGCAGAGCGAAGTGACGAGCTCTCACTGCTCCTCATCCTGACGGACTCACCCGGACACTCAGGAAATCCGGTGAGTCCTGTTTTTGCGCAGCTCCTTCCCCACGTCTGGAAAGGGCCTCAGTTGATGAGTGCCAAAGGATTGTTCTGAGCTGGAACTGGCAGCAGTTCCAGCCTTTCCTAAGACTTTGTTTGGCACCACAGTGGACACATATCTCTGCTACAAGAAAACCTTCCTTAGCGGTAAATGATGCAACACAAGGTCTACAGCAGAGATAACATCACAGTCCTTTACCTGGTGGAGTCCAGGAGCTCCTTGCAACCAATGGTAGAATTGGACCCTAAGCAATTAATTCTAGCCAGACTATTCCATGAGTGATACTCCAGTTCCCTGTGACCAGCTAACCAGAGTCACTGGACTGGGAAACACCAGGGAAAGGTCTGTAGAAGATGGATTCCCAAGGGTTAGATAGTGCAGAAACAAGCAAAGGGCACCAAAACACACAAACATGGCTCTTCCTCCATTGCACTAGCTACAAGAATTGTACAAGTAGATTCCTAAAAGCAAAGCTGTTCAACAGTGGAACATGCTTCCTCAGACTGTGGCAGAATCTCCTTCTTTGGAGGTTTTTAAACAAAGGCTGGATGGCCATCTGTCAGAAATGCTTTGACTGTGTACTCCTGCACGACAAAGCTGTTATCCCAAAACACGGGTGACTCAGTGGTCCATATGTGATGACAGTGCTTCCGTGAAATGATGGGTGATATTAGCTCAAAACAGGAGGACTGCAAGAAGTGGGTAACCTTATCAGATCTTTTACACCTATGTTTACTGGCACAAGTGCAGGACAGAGCCAGCCAGAGATCCAAAAGTGAGTTTAAAATGTGTTTTATTGGAGGAACTGCAATCATATATACAACATCCAAGCAGTCATACAATCACACTAGGCTAAATAAAGGAAAAGGGAGGAAAGTTTTGATTAGTGAGATTTTAGGGTGAAGTGGGTAATATTTACCAATCCAGAAGGGAAGTGAAGAAGCAATGTGGCTTAGATACAAAGTCCAAGGAGAGCACACAATTGTGAATCAGAGTGACAGAGTGACTACCAGCAACCAGTGTACTGTGGGTTGGCTAGCCAAAAGCTGGGGTTTAAATATTCTCTTTCTTCCTGGAGGGCAAAAGTGCTAATGGCTCTCCAGCGGAGTAAAAAATGGAGTCCAACGAGTGAACAATGAAGTCTGGAATGACCAATTGCCTTAGGGAGAGGAGCTAAGACAATCTGCCATTCTCTGGGAACATCTTGGACACTATTGTCTCCTGAAGGTTGAATCATTGGAAGCTAACTGTAAGTTCATTATCACTGGAGTTTCCCAGTGATTTCCTGACTGTGACCTGGCTATGCTTTGAGGTCTCTTCTGACCTGATTTTGCAGTGCACGCATGCGGCCAGCTTTTCTTCTTAGCCAGCACAGCTATGGCAGCCATAGCAGGATATAACTTATATTTATGCCAATTAATATCTTTTGCCAATGAAATCATATCAAAGCATTGGGGAGTACAGCCTACTAATAGGGGTTGGACTGGATGGCCCTGATGTTGTCTCCCAATGTTATGATTCTATGAAAGTTTCTTCCCACCATCCATTACCAGCTACATCAGTTTTCCTAGTCTGTTACATTATAGGAACATGGAAAGTAGGAAGTATTTTTCAGGAGAAACTAGATATTGTAAAGCAAGAAACTGAATGCATAAACTTTGCAATACTTAGGGTGAGTGAGCTAAAGAGGGAAGGAATATGATATTTTCAATCAGATAATTACAGTGTTTTACACCGTGGGGTTGCATTTACAGCGAGGAGAGATGTAGCAAAAGCAGTCAAAGGATATATAGCAAACTCTAAGTCATATCAATAAGAATTCAGTGAAAACCTATCTATACAACCATAATCCAAGTTTATGCTCAACTGCAGAACTATCTGAAAGATTGTATCTCCCTATATGAGCCTGCCTGAGCTTTCAGATTCGCAGAGGAAGGCTTTCTCTTAGTCCCACCACCATCATAGGCATGTTTGATGAGCACACAGGAAAAAACCTTCTCCACGGCTGCTCCAAAAGTGTGGATGTCCCTTCCTTGAGAGATCTAGTTGGCCCTCACCTAATCGTCGTCCTGCAGGCAGCTAAAGACTATTTTATTTCAGACCCATTTAGTTCGGAATATGTTGTGACAGTTGGAGCTATTAATGCAGGGAGAGTTGTGTTCCTATTTTATTATATGTTGAATATGTTTTTAAAATTGCTTTTAACCTATATTTTAACTCATTTTTGAAACAGAAATCTGTTTTAATTATATTTTAACTTTGCATTAATTTAAGTTCTATTGCGCTTTTAAATGGTTGAAAGCCACTTCGACAGCCAGCATAGCGCAGTGGTTTGAAGCACTGAATGACGACGCTGAAGACCAGAGTTTGAATTCTAGTCAGCCGTGAAAACTCACTGGGTGGTCTTGGGCAAATCACACTCTCTCAGCCTCAGAGGAAGGGAAAGGCAAACCCCCCTCTGAACAAATCTTGCCAAGAAAACCCCATAATTAGGGTTTCCCTAAGTCAGAAATGCTATGAAAACACACAACAACAACAAACTACTTTTAATCCCAGGTTGGGATAAAGATGAGATATAAATAAAATAATAAAATATGTATCAATGCACCAAAGACACATTCCTTGACAGTTTTTGATTGCTGGGTTAGCCAAACTTGAGGAATATATTCAATTTCCAATACATGTAAACTGCACTGGCAGATGCATAGACTGGAAACTGAATTCATATATGTAGAGAACTGTGTATGGCATTATCAGTAGCTGGTCCAAGGAAGCCCCTGTAGAATCAGTGCCAACATTTAGCATGCATAGTTCCATTCTGCCAAGGAGCTGATAAGAGACTGATTCAGTTGTGAATTTTGATTCAAGAGAAATTGGAGAGTGTCCCAATTATAGAGACATATATTAGCGTCAACCTTCCCTATTCCACGAAGGGGGCACAAGGAAAGGTGTGCTTGCCATGCTTGAACCTAATCATCTTCTCCATCTTGGTTGCCAAAGTACCAGATTGCTTTATGTTGGAAATAATGCTGAAATACAGGATAAAACGAATGTAGATTGTGGGTGAAGTGAGATGTAATGGCGTTCCTTTAATAGTTTCCCTTTCCCTCTCAGTCCTCTGGAAAACTAGAAGCTCAGTCCTAAGACCCTGGCTGCCTGTTCAGGAGTTTTAAAGTCATAAGCTAAATTTATGGCCTCACAAACTTTGCTATTCATGTTTACAATTGTGGCATCATTGCCATGATTACGAACCCCACCTTAAAATCCTCCTGAAAAGTCAGGAAGCTGCATCAACCAGTTGTGATAAGCAATCGCGGCAGGTCCTCTTGACACTGCTCATCACACTGTGGCTCTCTGGCGGGAGGAGGTTGGACTCCTCATCCTTCAGCACCCCGCTTAAGGTATTTTACACCTTAAAGAAAATCTTGCCAGGGCACTACCAACCAGATAATATTGCTTAAGGATCCAGATGCAGCCCCCCCAAGATGTCTTTCAAATTAGTCATCCCACTGGTCATGACCTTTAAAGCCCTAAATGGCTTTGGTCTAGGCTGTCTGAAAGACCATATCTCCCTGCGTCAGTCTGCCTGACCTCTAAGATCTGCAGGAAAGGCTTTATCTTGCTCCCTCCAACACAAGGATCTCTATTGAAAATACAGGAAAAAGCCTTCTCAGTGGCTGCTTCCCAAGTTGTGGAATTCGCTTCAATGAGAAGTCCAATTGCCCCCCGCCCGCCCCTTCCTTAGTATCTCTCTGCTGGCAGCAAAGACCTTTTAATTGGGGGAGGGAGTTTCTATTTTATTATGTTTTAAATGTTCGGAGGGGGGGTTAAAAATGTTTTTAACTTCTTAACTTTAATTTTTTAACTTAACTTTAAGCAGAACTGTGGTTTAATTCTCCTTTAACTCTTGTATTGGTGTGTGTGCATACTTTTATTTTTACTTTGTCCTAAATGGTTTTTGAACCGCCTTGAATCCTTATCTGGGAGAAAGGTGGGAAATAATTAAATAAAATGAAATCAATGTAATTTCTTGCAAATGAGCCACCCGGTGTCTGGCACCCTGTTAGGAGCATACTGTCAGGACGCATGGTTCCTATCTTATCTATGCAGTAGTATACGTAATAGAATTGGTTTGCTAGATTGCATAGGGCTATAGTTTGTTGCAGCAATGTTTGCATCAACTGCTATTGATAGTAGGACTATGTATCTAGTTGGAATGGTTAAAGTATCTCAAGGCACCAAAATGGTTAATTGCTGTAATTTTCAATGTCATTTTGTACCCAGGTAAGGCGGAAGAGGATTAAAGCGGGGAATGTGAAATGGCAGGAAGGTGTTATGGGAACAGGCAATGCCAAGATAAACAGACAGGAACTTCACCATGCTCCCAGGATGAAAGATATATAAATAACAGAAGGTCTGAGAAAATGTCTGTGCCAGTGGAGTGATGAGACATTTATGACTTTCACTAGTCATGGATGTGCATGCCTCAATTTGTATGATAAAGTATAAAAACCTGTAACCATTCTATATTACTCATAGAATCATAGAATTGGAAGAGACCCCAGGGGCTGTCAACCCCCCGCTATATAGAAACACATATCAAAGCATTCCCAACAGATGGCCAGCCAGCCTCTGCTTAAAAATCTCCAAAGAAGGAGACTCCATCACACTCCATTGATTGAGGAAGCATATTCCACTGCTGGACAGCTCTGACCGTCCAAGGTTCAAGTGGAATCTCCTTTCCTGCAGCTTGAATCCATTGCTCCTTGTCCTAGTCTCTGGAGTGGTAGAGAACAAGCCTGCTCCCTCCTCAACATGACATCCCTTCAAATATTTAAACATAGCTATCATGTCCCCTCTTAACCTTCTCTTCTGCAGACTAAACATATCCAACTCCCTAAGCCGTTCCTCATAGGGCATGGCTTCCAGACCTTCACCATTTTGGTCACCCTCACTTCTGTTTCAAACTCTAAGTGAAGTTTGTGAGTGCAAGTTATCCACGACGTGATACATACTCACACATAAGTTTCCCTTACACGTGCATACGCATTGTTTAGACATTGTGGGAGTGGGTATTCCCTTCCTCCCTCCACAGCCCACAGAGTCCCACTCAACCTACTAAACAACCTCTGAAGCCCCCCTGCTATTGAAATTTCAAGATCACCACTGAGATCGAACAAGGCACTCCAGAGGTCTCAGCACGGCTGTAATCCTTTTGAATCTGGCTACAGAGACACAGCCAAACACGTCTACAATCTTGCCTGCTCCTCACAAAGCAGTGAATGGCCAAGCTAACGGGTGGGTTCAGATTTCATTCAGGAAGCCAGAGGCGGTAATATATGGCTCAGCTTATATAGGTCTGTAGGTGTAACTGAGTCATACAAGATTGCAGCCAGGACTATTGTGCTATGATGTTCCTTCCCCAGGGCAATTCTGCTGCTGGTGGAGTGGGGGGTGGGGGAACTGGAGAAGCATTTGGCTATGATCCACAGCCAGATGCAGATCAGTGACATCATCCACTGAGTCCTCTGGAAGACCTCAGAGGAAGACATCTTTGGTTGGCAGCTGTCCTATCTCAACCCAGGCAGCAAGCCAGAGCTTGGTGCTGCCCAGCTGATACCAAAGTAGCAAACAAAGAAACAGAATAGTTCAAAATCAGATTAAAAGACTAAAAGTAAGTGACTGACAGCTCTGGACACGCATTTTTACTCAGTAAGCAAAAAGTCAAAGGCATAAACAGGGTCCAACAGAATCCAAAGGCAGAGCAAAATAGTGCAGAGTCAATACAATCCAAGAAATACAACCAGCAAGAAGGTCAAATAAGCTCCAACAACTCCTGGAGGGGAAGGGCTCTGCTTATATAGGTCAGCAGCTTAACACAGCTGCTACCTAACTAATTGTTGTCTTCTATAAATCCTTTGAGACCAGCGCAAGTTCTCCCTTTGTTGTCTACACTCGGCAAAGGTAGGTATAGGTAAGTTGTTTTCTGTATCTGAAGGGGCAGGACTCTCTGCTGAAGCTGGCACTGCACCCTGTTCTCTCTCTGGGATCTGTGCTTCTGTAACCTCTACCTGTTCAATAGGTCCTGGCATGACCATTGTTTCAGTCTCTGAATCAGAGTGCATTTCCATGTTCTGGAAGCAGGGCATGACAGCATCACAGGCAGATGCTTCTCCAAAGCCCAAGAATGGAATGACTGGGGGGCTATCACAGTGCAATGGTATATCCTGGGGGTAGTGACAGGGCAAATGTAGTGGAGTTCCACATGTAGAACACTTATACTATGTTTGACCACATAGGATCTCAATATATCAACTCCATGGCAAGCATACAGCTTTTCTCTGTGTCTAAGTATGTCTAGCACCAGAAGGTCTGCAAGGCTATGAATCTAAAACTTCTACTATTCAACCCATGATATTCCCCAGTCCATCCCTTTGTGATTCTTCCAATGTTGCAGCTCCCCAAACATGGAAGCGTTTGTGTTAAAGGCATCACATTTATCTCAGCACTAATTCAAATATCATTTCATTATCATCATTAATAATTTTTAGTGATAATTTAGTGAATGTTATTAAAAATGTTATTTAAAAAAACTGTGGTTACATTAATCATTAGTTGGTGGCACATTATTTTTAAAAAATTAAAATTAAATTAAAATTCCTGAAATTGGCTCAGGAATGTCCATTCTCCCCAAACTAGCCTTGAAAGTAAACAAATTAAAATAGCATGAAGCATTAATCACTACTCAAACCATTAAACATTAAAATGATTGAAATAATTACTTTTGAAATCACAGTTAAAAATTATAACCAATCGTGGGTAACTAATTAATTACAATGTATTAATTCCAAGTTCTGATTTCTCTGGTAATGGAAGGACAATTGGAACAAAACAGAAGTTTCCATAGCAGACAGGAAATGGATCTGAGGTTAGTTCACTCATTCCTAAGGTTGACCTCTCTCTCCATATTTGTGGGGCAGGGGAGTTGAACTATGACTAGGGGGGGAAATCTGAAGATTTTTAAACCATGAATTTACTCTCTTTTTACTGGAGCCATCCAAAGCACTGAACTTAATTATGTAAGTAGGGGCCAGGATCTTGCATACCTCCTTTACAGTTTGGACTAAAACTCTGAGTGGATTCACTATGATGGGAGCCCCCAGCTCTGTTCACCTGGCTGCAGATAAAGCTACTATTAAAGGTGCAGGAGTAGGGGCAGACTTAAACGTTAACATTTTTTCCTGTTTCACTTATACCTGGTATATTTAGTAGAATGTGCCTTCAGGATGAGGGGATGGATCGTGTCCTCGATGTTCTATTTTGTTAAAAATCCCAAATCCTATCCATAATGACTTTTAATAATAACACAATGCTAGCCACTGTTTACAGTTCCTTCTACAACAACTTACATGCATAAACCATGAGCCTAGCCTTCTAGCATTGTTATTAAAATGTTAAAAAAAAAATTAAAAAATGTTTGGTCACAGAGTAGAGGAAGGCCATCTCCATTGTGATACCCAGTTGCTGAATGATCTTCCTATTGAAATCAAGTGAGCTTCTGGACTTCCGGTGGCTGCGACGAGGAGCCAGGTTGTCACCCCGTGTAGCTCCAGGGAGACAATCGCCCTACGAGCTCGGAAACCCGTTTTCCAAATTAAGGAGGACGGGGGGAAAACCCCTTGGGAAAGGGGAATCGGAGGCGCTCGGAAAGAGACTGGGATTCCAGCGCGGGTAATCGAAACAAACAGCTGATCAGTCACGGAGAGCGATTTTTCCCCCCAAAATTTGTTTTTTTTTGGGGGCCCCCCCCCCGGGGGGCCCCGTTTTTAAAAAGGGGTTTTCCCCGGGTTTTTTTTAAAAAAGGGGAAAAATTTGGGGGGGGTTTGGGGAAAAAAACCCCCCTTTCCCCCCCGGGCCCCTTTTTTTTGGGAAAATTGGATTTCAAAAAAATTTTTTTTTTAAAAAAAGGTTTTTTCCGGGTTTTTTTAAAATTTTTTAAAAATTTAATTTTCCTTTAAAAAAAAAAGGGGTTTAAAAAGAAAGGTTTAAAGGAAAAAAAAAAGGGGGGGGGGAAAAAATTTAAATTTTAAGGGGGTTTTAAAAAAAAAAAAAAACCCCCCCCCAAAAAAAATTTTTTTTTTGGTAAAAAGGGAAAAATTTTAAATTTTTTTTAAAAAAAAATTGGTTTTTGGGACCGGAAAAAAGGGGGGGAAAATAATTTTTAAACTTTTTTTAAAAAAAAAGGATTTAAAAAACCCCCCTTTTTAAAAAATTTAAAAATTTTGGTTTTAAAAAAAAAAAAAATTTAAAGGAAAAAAAATTTTAAAAAATTTTTAAAAAAAAATTTAAAAAAAAAATTAAAAAAAAAAAAAATTTTAAAAAAAAAACCCCCTTTTTTTTTTTTTTTTTGGTTTTTTAAATTTTTTTTAAAGGAAAAAAAAAATAAAAAATTAATTTTTAAAAATTTTTTTTTTTTTTTTAAAAAATTATTTAATTTTTTGGTTTTTTTTAAAAAAATTTTAAATTTAAAATTTTTTAAAATTTTTTTTAAAAGGGGGGGGGGAAATTTTTTTTTTTTTTTTTTTTTAATTTTTTTTTTTTTTAAAAATAAAAAGGGGGGTTTTTTTAAAAAATTTTTTTTAAAAAAACCAAAAAACCCAAAAAATTAAAAAAAAAAAAAAAAAAAAAAAGGGTTTCCCCTTTTAAAGGGGAAAAAAAAAGGAAAAAAAAAAAAAAAAAAAAAATTTTTTAAAAAAAAAGGGGGGTTGGAAATTTGGGGAAAAAATTTAAAAAAAAAGGAAAATTTAAAAATTTAAAAAAAAAAAAAAAAAAAAAAAAAAAAAACCCCCCCAAAAAAAGGAAATTTTTTAAGGAAAAAAAATTTTGGGGGGGGGAAAAAAATTTTTTTGGGGGGCCCCTTTTAAAAAAAAAAGGGGGGGAAAAGGAAAAACCCCAAAAATTTTTAAAAAATTTTTTCAAAAAAGGAAAAGGGAAAAAGGGCCCCCAAAAAAAAAGGGGGGCCCCCAAAAAAACCCCTTTTTTTGGGGGGGAAAAAAAAACCCCCCCAAAAAAAAAAAAAAAATTTTTTTAAAAAATTTGAAAAGGGGAAATTAATAAAAGGGGGGGTTTTTTTTTTAAAAAAAATTTTTTTTTTTTGGGGGGGTTTTTTTTTTGGGGGGTTTTTTAAAAAAAAGGGGAAAAAAATTTTTAAAAAAAAAAGGGGGGAAAAAAAAAGGGGGGGTTTTTTAAGCCAAAAATTTTTTTTTTTTTTTTTGGGGAAAAAAAAAAAAGGGGAAAAAAGGGGGGTTTTTAAAAAAAGGAAAAAAAAAAAAAAAAGGGGGGGGGGGGAAAAAAAAAAAAAAAGGGGAATTGGGGGGGGGGGGGGAAAAAAAAAAAAAAAAAAAATTTTTCCCGGGGGGGGAAATAAGGGTTTTTGGGGTTTTTAAAATTTTTAAAAATGGGGAAAAAAAAAAAACCCCCCGGGGTTTTAAAAAAAACCCCCCGAAACCCCCTTTTTTAAAAAAGGGGGGGAAAAAAAAAAAGGGTTTTTTTTTAAAAGAAAAAAAGGGGAAAAAGGGGGAAAAAATTTTTTTTTTTTTTTGGGGGGTTTTGGGAAAAAAAAATTTTGGGGGGGGGGGGGGGAAAAAATTTTTGGGGGGGAAAAAGGGGTTTTTTTAAAAAAAAAAGGGGGGGGGGTTGGGGGGGGGGAAAAAGAATTTAAAACCAAAAATTTTTGGGAAAAAAAAAAATTTTTAAAAAAAAATTTAAAAATTTGAATTTTAAAGGGGTTTTTAAAGGGTTTGGGGGGGTTTTTTTTTAAAAAAAAGGGGGGGGGGTTTCTTTTTTTTTTAAAATTTTTGGGGGGGGAAAAAATTTTTCCCACCCCCGGGGGGGTTTAATTTAAAAGGAAAGGGGGGAAAAAAAAACCCCCAAAAAAATTTTGGGGGGAAAAATTTTAAAAAAAAAAAAAACCCCTTTTTAAAAAAAGGGGGTTTTTTTTTTAAAAAAGGGGGAAAAAAAAGGGGAAATTTTAACCCAAAAAAAAAAAAAAAAAAAAAAATTTTTAAAACCAAAAAAAAAACAAAAAAAAAAAAAAAAAAAAAAAAAAAAAAAAATTTTTTTTTTTTTGGGGAAAAAAATTTTTTTTTTTTTAAAGGGGGGGTTTTTTTTGAAACCCCGAAAAATTTTTTAAATTAAAAAAAAAAAAGGAAAAAAAAAAAAAATTTTTTTTCCAAAATTTTTTTTAAAAAAAAAAAGAAAATTTAAAAAAAAGGGGGAAAAAAAAAAAAAAAAGGGGGAAAAAAAAAAAAAAAATTTTTTTTAAAAAACCTAAAAAAAGGGGAAAAAGGTTTCCCAAAAAAAAAAAAAAAAAATACTTTTAGAAAAAAAAAAAAAAAACCCCCCCCAAAAATTTTTTGAGGGGGGGGGGGGGGTTTTTTTTTAAAAAAAATTTTTTGTGGGAAAAAAAGGGGGGGTTTTAAAAAAAAAAAAAATTTTTTTTTTTTTTTTTTCCCCCAAAAAAAGGGGAAAAAAAGGGGGGGAAAATTTTTTTAAACCAAAAAAAAATTTTAAAAAAGGAAAAAAAAATTTTTAAAAAAAAAAAAACCCCCCCTTTTTTTTTAAAATTTTTTTTTTGTTTCCCCCCTTTTTTAAAAAAAAAATTTTTTTTTTAAAAAAAATTTTTTTTTTTTAAAAAAAAAAACCCCCCCCGGGGTTTTTTTTTTTCCCAATCCCAAAATTTTTTTTTTAAAGGGGGCCCCCTTTTTTTTTTTGGGGGTTTTTTTTTTTTTCCTTTTAAATTTTTTTTTTTTTTTAAATTTTTTTTTTTTAAAAAAAAAAACCCCCCCCCCCCCCCTTTTTTTAAAAATTTTAAAAATTTTTTTTTTCCCCTTTTTTTTTTAAAAAACCCCCTATTTTTTTTCCCCCCTTTTGGGGGGAAAATTTAAATTTTTTCCTTTTTCCCACCCCCCTTTTTTTTTTTTTTTTTAAAATTTTTTTTTTTTTTTTTTTTTTTCCCCCCCCCCAAAATTTTTTTTTCCGGGCCCCCCCTTTTGGAAATTTTTTTTTTTTTTCCCTTTTCCCCCCAAAAAACCCCCCCTTTTTCCCCCCAAATTTTTTTTTTTTTCCCCCAAAAAAAAAGGAAAAAAAACCCCCGGGGGGGTTTTTTTTTTTTTCCCCCCAAAAAAATTTTTTTAAATTTTTTCCCCCCCTTTTGGGGGGGGTTTTTTAAACCCAAAAAATTTTTTAAAAAATTTTCCAAAATTTTAAAAAAAACCTTTTTCCTTTTTTCCCGGTTTTGGGTTTTTTTTTCCCTTTTTTTTAAAAAAAAAAATTTTTTAAACCCAAAATTTGGGGTTTTTCCCTTTTTTTTTTTTTTAAAAATTTTTTTCCCCTTCCAACCCCCCAAAAAAACCCTTTTTTCCCGGGCCCCAAATAAAAAAAAAAAATTTTTTTTTAAAAAAAAAAAAAAAAATTTTTTTTTTTTTTTAAAAACCAAAAAAACCTTTAAACCAAAAAAAAAATTTTTAAAAAAATTTTTTTTTTTTTTTAAAAAAAATTTTTCCCCCAAAATTTTTTTAAAAAAAAAAATTTTTTTTTTAAAAATTTTTTGGGCCTTTTTGGGCCCCCCCCCTTTTTTTTCCCCCTTTTTTTTTAATTTTTTTTAAAAAAAACCCTTTCCCTTTTTTTCCCCTTTTTTTCCCTTTTTTTTTTTTCCCCCCCCCCTTTTTTTATTTTTTTTCCCCCCCTTTTTTTCCCCCCTTTTTTTTTTTTTTTTCCCCTTTTAATTTTTTTTAAAAATTTTTTTTGGGGGTTTCCCCTTTTTTTTTTTGGGGGAAAAAAAATTTTTTTTTTCCCCCCTTTTTTCCCCCTTTTTTTCCCCAAATTTTCCCCAAAAATTCCCTTTTTTTCCCAAAAATTTTTCCTTTTTTTTTTTAAAAAATTTTTTTTTTTAAAAAAAAATTAAAACCCCCCAATTTCCCCCCGATTTTTTCCCCCCCCCTTTTTTTTTTAAAAAAAATTTTTTTTTTTCCCCCCAAAAAGGGTTTAAAAAAAAAAAATTCGCATTTTTTTTTTTATTTTAAAATTTTTTTGGGAAAAAATTTTTTTTTTAAAAAAAAAAAAAAATTTTTTAAAAAAATTTTTTTTGCAAAAAAAAAAAAATTAAAAATTTTTAAATTGCCCAAAAAAAAATTTCCAAAATTTTCCCCCTTAAAAAAATTTTTAAAAATTTTTTTTAAACCCCTTTTTTAAAAAATTTCCCCCTTTTTTTAAAAATTTTTTTGTTTTTTCCTTTTTTTTTTTGGGGGGGAAAAAAAAATTTTTTTTTTAAACCCCCCTTTTTTTTTTTTTTCCCTTTTAAATTTTTTTTTTTCCCCCTTTTAAAAAAATTTTTTTTTTTTAAAAAAAACCCCTTTTTTTTTTTTAAAACCCAAAAAAATTTTTTTGGGGGCCCTTTCCGGTTTTTTGGGAAAAACCCCAAAATTTTTTTTTTCCCCTTTTTTCCCCCCCCAAAAATTTTTTAAAAAATTTTAACCTTAAAAAAAAAAAAAAAATTTAAAATTTTAATTTTTCTTTTTTTTTTAAAAAATTTTCCAAAAAATTTTTTTTTTTAAAACCCAATTTTTAAAAATTTTTTTTTAAAAAACAAAAATTTTTTTTTTTAAAAAAAAATTAATTTAAAAAATTTTTAAAATTTTTTAAAAATTTAAAAAAAAAAAAAAAAAAAAAAAAGGGGGGGTTTTTTAAAAAAAAATTTCCTTTTTCTTTTTTTTAAAAATTTTTTTAAATTAAATTAAAAAGGGGGTTTTTTTTTTTTTTTTTAAAAAACCCCCTTTTTAAAATTTTTTTTAAAAAAAAAATTTTTTTTTTTTTTAAAAACCCGGGCCTTTTTTTTTTAAAAAAATTTAAAAAAAATTTTTTTCCCCCCCCGGGGGGGGGAAAATTTCCCGGGTTTTTTTTTAAAAAACCCCCCTTTTTTTTTTAAAAAACCCTTTAAAACAAATTTTTTTTTTCAGGGGGGGAAAATTTTTTTCCCAAATTTTTTCCTTAAAAAACCCTTTTTCCCCCAAAAAAAAAAAGGTTTTTTTTTTTTTTTCCGAAAAAAAAAAAGGCCCCCCAAAAAAAAAATTGGGAAAAGGGAAATTTTTAGAAAAATTTTTTTTTAAAAAAAAAAAAAAAAAAAAAAAAAAAAATTTTAAATTTTAATTTTAAAAATTTTTAAAAAAAAAAAAAGGGGGGGAACGGGGGGGGGTTTTTTTTTTTTTTTAAAAAAGGGGTTTTTTTTTAAATTTTTTTTTTCCCAAAAAAAATAAAAAAAAAAACCTTTTTTTTTAAATTTTTTTTTTTTTTTTTAATTTTTTTTTTTAAAAATTTTTTCCCAAAATTTTTTTTTTGGAAAAGGGCCTTTTTTTTTAAAAAAAAAAATTTTTAAAAATTTTTTTTTTCAAACCCTTTGGGGGGGGGGGGGCCCCAAAAAGGGGGAAAAAAAAAAAAAATTTTCCCCCCCCCCCAAAAGGGAAAAAATTTTTTTTTTAAAAAAAGGGTTTTTAAAAATTTTTTAAAAAAAAAAAAAAAAAATTTTTTTTTAAAACCGTTTTTTTTTTTAAAAAAAAATTTTCAGGTTCCCTTTTTTTTTTAAAAAGGGGGGGTTTTTAAATTTTTAAAAGGGGAAAAAAAAATTTTTTTTTTTTTCCCCCAAAAAAAAAAATTTTTAAAAAAAAAAAAATTTAAAATTTTTTTTCCCCCAAGGTTTTTTTTGATTTAATTTTTTTTTTCCCCCAAAGGGAAAATTTTTTTTTGGGGGTTTTTTTAAAAAATTTTTTTTTTAAAAAAAAAATTTTGGGGTTTTTTTTAAAATTTTTTTAAAAGGATGGTGGGAAAAAGCAGCGGCAGAAAAGCAACCCCTTTGGTTTTTGATAAGAGACATGATTTGGGAAAAGGGGCTTGAAACCGGCTTTAGAATTGGATTTGAGAAGATTTGTTTTTGGATATGGGGGTTAAAAAAAATTAAAAAAAAAACCTGATTTCCTGATTTATTGATTTTGGACAATGGACTTCTAAATTTAATTTTCTGAAGTTTATTTTTTAAAAGTATTAAGAGTTAACTAAATTGTTTTATTGATTCTGGAAAGGGCCCTTTGAACGGGAAAATTTCTGAAGTTAAAAATTTTATAAAAGGGGCATTGGGCCCCTGGACTTAAACCCCGAGGGGGGGGGAAGGATGGTAAAGGGAAAGGGGGGGAACCCCTTTAAGGGGTCTGAAGAGAAAGAGAGAAAGGAGACAAAGAGAAAAAATTTTTAACCCCCCTCCTGTCAAGGGGAAGGAAAGTTTTTTTACAGAGGAAGTTGGTAAAAGGAGTTGGTCCCACCTAGTGTTGATTTGTTAAAAGCAGCTAAAAAGAATTTGGGGAATTTATGGACTCTTTTGGGTTTTATTTATATATATTGAAAATTTGTGACTCATTTTAACATATAAATTTTAAGATATAAGATAAAGGCATAAGTTTATATGAAATAGTAATAAGTAATAAATAGAATATAAGTAAGTAGGTATATTGATTTGAGTGTCTAAATAAAAAAAATAAATAATAAAAAAAAAAAATAATAAAAAAATAATAATAATATTATTAATTAATTATTTGAAAAAATTTTTAAAGCCATATGGATTTTTTTTTTGATATTGATTTGATACTAAAATAGGGGACTATATTGATAGTGGAGATTTTTATTGGTAGGATATTGGATATAGAATAAGAAAGATAACTGGTTTGATAACTGAATATTTTTTTTTGATAATAAATATTTTAGACATAGTTATATAAAAGAATATTTTTTATAAGTAGACTGTAAAGTTTAATGGTATATATTTAAAAAGGGGGTTTTTAAATTGAAAAAAATTTGATAATTGAAAATTGATTGATTACATTGATTATCTTGAGTGAGTATTTTTTTAAAATTTAAAGAAAATGGGATAAAATAAGGTTAAAAAAATTTGGGAAAAATAAAAGGGCCCATAGGAACAAGAAAAGGGGGAAAAAAAATTCAAATAAGACCACAGTGGAGGCCCAAATCTAAAACAACAAAAAATTTATTTTGGCAAAAAATGGGGAAAAAAAGGTTTAAAGGGAAAAAAATATAAAGGATATGGCAAATGATATGAAGGAGATGGGAAAAGGGGAGTGTAGGACAGACGTTTAAAAAATAACAAAAAATGAAAAATATGAATAAAAAGTTAAAAAATTCAAAACAGAACAACAAAGTTGGAAAAAAAAACACCAATAATGGGAAAACAGGTAAAAGGGGGAAAGAAAAAAAAAATATGGAAATTAAGGTTTTGAGATAAATGTGTTTTAAAAAAGGAAAAATTTACGGGGATTAGGGGGAAGATTTTATCGAGGGTTTTATCCACCATTCCCAAAATAATAGGGTAATGTGGAAAATTTGGGCCTGAAAAAAAAATTTTTGAAATTTAAATTTTTCAAATTTTAAAAAAGGAAATTTTCCTTTTAAAATTTTTTTATTTTTGAGGAAAAGGGGGAAAGGGGTTTTGGGAATATTTAAAAAATTTTTTAACAATAAATTAAGGGGAAAACCAACTGAACTGCAGGGTTTTTTTTAAAGGTTTCCAGGTAATTTTAAAGAAAAGAGTATTATTTTTTTACACAGGTATTGAAAAAAATTTTGGAATTCATATCGATGGTGTAAATTGGGAAAGGGGGTTTCATTTGTTTATAAAGAAAAGATTTAATTAAGTACAATGGGGGGGGACAAGATTTTTTGGGGAAAAAAAGAAAATTTAAAGGGAAAAAAAACGAGATACAAGAATACAAAAAAGAGAAGAAAAAGGAGGAGGAAAAAATTTTTAAAAAGGATCAAAGGGGAAAATAGAGGGAAAAGGAAAAAAAAATTTGGAAAGAGAGAGTCTGAACAAAAAAAAGGGGAATGGAAGGAAAAAAGAAGGAAAGCAAGAAGAAAAAATAAAAGGAAAAAAGGGGTAGTAAATAGGGAAGGAGAAGGAAGGGGGAAAGAAAAAAAGAAAAAAAGGAAAAAAGAAAAAAGGGAAAAGGGAAAAAAGAAAGTTATATATGGAATGTTCGAGGAATGAATGCAGTAATTAAAAGGGAAAAAGGGTTTTTAAATTTTTTAAAAAAGTGAAGGCAGATATAAATTCCTTTCAAAGAAATATAAGAAAAAGATTTTAAAATATGTGAAAAAAAGAAAAAACAAAAATTTGACAGTAATTAGGAAGAAAAAAGAAAGGAGGGAACAATTTATGTAAATAAAAAAATATAAAGGAAAAAGTTTTGAGATGATAAAGGTATGTTTAAAAGGAATAAGGTAGAAATAAAAGGGAAATAAAATCTTGGTGGTAGTTTTTGGCCGCTAGAGAATAAATAAAATTTTTTGAAAATGTATTTTAAAAGGTTACTGGATAAGGTTTTCCAAATGTAATGGTTTTGGGGGGGGGGGAAAAGGGGTAAAAAACCCAGAACTTAAAAAACAATAAAAAATAAGGGGAAAAACAACAAGAAAAAAATTCCAAAAGGGATTTGGAGAATTTAAGGAATGATTGCATTGATTGATGTATGGAGGTATTTATATGGTAATCCCAAAAAATACACTTAATTCCGAGGTTCAAGACATAGTTAAAAATTAACCCTGATATTGATTTCCAAAACCTTAGGGAAATTGTTTAGAAAATTTGGGGAAAAATTGGGGGTCTTATCAGACCCCTTGCCCCGGGGGTGGTGGTATTTTAAAGAAAACAGGATTATAGATGGATACTAAAGGATGAATTGTTAAGGGATAAAAAGTATTAGAAAAAGTGAAGCAAGAGATAAATTGGTTCTTTAAAAAAAATTTTGGGAAAAGGGTCAACAAATAAGACAGTATGGGATACGGGAAAGGCAGGAAAAAAGAAAGGATATTTTTACAGCAAGAAACTATAAGAAA